>JABXJD010000420.1:77500-235000 GCA_013375575.1 Percina caprodes | reverse complement strand
CCCAGGCTGCCTAGGGTCCCCCAGTGGCTAGAAATGTGGACAAACTATGAAACGCCGATATATCACAAAGGCTCTTATTCATTCATTTATTCAAACCTAGAGTGTCCTGGCATGTGGCAGCAGCACGGTTTCAAATAGACACAGACACACTTCAAATACATACACACTTTCACTCATCATATTCAAACAATGTCATCATAAAAAAAACCCGGGTCCTAAATCAATTTGAAACCAGTGACACACAGACTGCCTTTCTGCAAGGTCCTTTAAAAGAATAAAATGAGACCAACTCGTTCAACTGGAGTTCATTCTGAAGCTGATTCCATGCAGACGGTGCTGCAAAATTAAAAGCCTTTTAATACTAATAATTTAAGGCTCTATCACAGATATCACGTTAGCTGACAGTGACAGGAAAAAAGTGGAGAGTAAAGCAGCAAGCACTTTGGCTAATGCTAATGTCTGCTGTTAAAAAGTTAAAACGGACTCAAAATAGCATCCGTAAAACGGGGTCATGAGGGTCTAGTCAACATGAAACAGAGATGACTTCCTGAGGCACAACAAACATGGCTGGTCATCTATCAAATTAAAAAAAAGAGAGATTTTATACGTTCAGTTTAGTTTGGATGCTTCAAGCAGTCATTGATATTTTTCTGTTATATGTCTGTAGCTTAAATCATTACATTTCTTTAAGTTCAAAACAACCAGCTGGCTGAATACGTAAAATATATAAAGCCAGTCTTTTCTTCTTTGTGTTCTAGTGTCAGAGGTGAGACTGGTTGTTGTTGGGAGGACTGGATCAGGGAAGAGCTCCAGTGGAAACACCATACTGGGAGGGGCAACCTTCACTGCAGATGTCAGCCGTCTGTCCGGTAAGACAAATGATATACTATTAGACGATTGGTTTTCCAGTGTGATCTTGTGACTACAGGAAGTCATAGACTGGTACAACAATGAGGCCGGAACACCGTGTCTTTAGGCTGATTCATAGCGGTACATAGGCTCAACTCAGAGTCACCAAGCCACAGCCAAGTGGACCAATCACAGTTGTTGTGGTCTGCATCGTTGCAACGTGAAGTCAAATTTCTATCTAGGTGCTCGGGAGCGCTCGTCCACTCACTCACTTTTATGTGCTCCAGTGACATTGACACTCCATTTCAGACACGTTACTAGAAGTTCTGGCCGGATGTCGGCGTTTTTTGGCAAATTTGAACTATTGAGTTTTTTTGCTTAACCCTCCTGTTAATCCTCCAGAAATTTGGGTTTCTTTCAACCAAATTGTCAAAAAATAAAAAATGTTGGTGGTTCCGTACAACGCTCTTCACAAGTAACTAAACAACTAGATGATCTGTTCACTACTTTCATTGAATTTGGGTGTTTTATTCAATTTTATAGCTTTTGAAGAAAAGAATTGTTTAAAAAAAGTGACACAGATGTTGGGGGATAGACTTAGACATCGGAAAAGTGACAAACGTCGAAATAAAGCGAAAAAAGGTGTCTTACGGTTTTTATTTTTGAATTTCAGCCAGAAAAAAACGAAAAGTTGCATTGTCGACGGGAAGAAAACGCAAAGGGTTTACCTTTGGGGCTTCTGGTAGTAATGCCATACTAATATTATAACCGCAACAAAACAAATCTATTCATTTTCCGTCAACGAAAGATGGAAAACCACCGACTTGTTAATCGACATCGGACGGCTGTCCGTACGTCTCCAAACCAATCGGTGTCAAGTACAGCCACTGAGCGCACCTGGCTACTGCTACTATCAGTTTAGCATGTGTTGCATGTTAGTGTTTGCTACTTTTACCAGAGAACGTCTTATAAGGCATGTACCCCTGACTGCAGACCAGCAGACCTCAATGTGGGCGGAGTTAAACGTTTAACCCCGCCCACATTGAGGTCTGCGGGTCTGCAGTCAGGGGCTTCTCTTATAAGGGGAGAACTTCCGGCTTCTGAACTGGTTGCCGTTCCGCTCTGGTTCCATGTGAGGGCGCTCACAGGCTAGTGCAGAATGAATGGAGGTCTGTGGAGCTATACCCCTCAAAATCCACTTTTCTCAGGAGGCAAAGAAAATACACACTGGCGATTTTTTTGAAGTCATTTTTTGTTCTAAAAGCCTTTTAAAATGTCAGTGATGTTACACACAACGTACGGCCAGTGATACTGCTTTACGGCGAGCTCTGAGTCACTTCCTTTGTTCTCTCGAGGCATCGACAAGCTGACAGGTTAGGCTCTCCCTGACATTCTGGTCCCGCTTCGGATGCCGTCAGGCGGGATCTCTGGTCATAATCAGTCCTTCGCTGACCAATCAGCATTCATTAACAGAATGCTAGCGTGTGATGGGCGACAACTCAACCTGTAAGAAATCGAAAGGACTTGAGTACTCGTTCATTCAACTTTCAACCTATAATCCATGTTGAACTTGCAAAAACTACAATCAAATTTGAGATTTCTCAATGGCAATCAGGCGAAAGAGACAAATTTAGCCTTCCAGCTCCATAGACTCACATTAATTTTGCACTTGCCCGCGATCACCCCCATTGGACCTGCAGCCAAATGCGGTACAATGGTGCTTAATAGGGAGTGATGTGGCTCTCTTTTACACAGAGGATGTGTTGAGGTATTGGGGGTTCAGTAGGCAAGGCAAGGCAAGGCAGCTTTATTTATATAGCACATTTCAGCAACAGGGCAATTCAAAGTGCTTTACACAAACATTGTTTTAGCGCTGAATCTAACTATAAGACAAAGCACATGTTGAGTAACTCTGTTTTCTGTCCTCAGTCACTAAACAGTGCTGTAAGCAGACGGGTGTGGTGTGCAACAGGCAGGTGACCATCATCGACACTCCCGGCCTCTTCGACACTTCGCAGGAGGATGAATATGTAAAGCGAGAGATCGCCAAATGTATCAACATGTCGGCCCCGGGGCCCCACGCCATCCTGCTGGTCATCAAGCTGGGGCCTTTCACAGCAGAGGAAAGAGACGCCGTCGGGAAGGTGGAAGAGATCTTTGGAGCGGATGCCTGGAAGTACACCATCGTCCTCTTCACGTACGGAGACAGAGTCACGTCAGACTTCAAACAGCTGGTGGAGAAGGCTGGACCCGAGCTGCAGACCATCCTGGCTAAGGTGGAGAACCGTTACCACGTCTTCAACAACCTCAAAGCCAACGATCGCGGACAGGTGCTGGACCTGCTGGAGAAGGTGGAGGAGATGGTCAATGCCAACGGAGGACAGTTTTACTCCAACTACACCTACGTGGAGGTGTGTAAGATGCTGCTTAAGAGAGAGGAGGAGCTCAGAGAGTTCTACGACAAGAAACTGGAGGAAAATATCAAATCGGTGGAGTCAAAGTATGAGAAGAAGCTGAGTGAAGCTCAACAGGAGCGCCAAAAGGTGGAGGACAGACTGCAGTCTGAGCTGGAGGAGGTGAAGCGGTACTATTGTGCTTTAGAGAGAGGAGTCCGTCATGTTGTAGAGCACACAGTGAAGGCTGACTCCATGGAAGACATTCTCAAGTTTCATGAGGCCCTGAAACTGAACTAAAGTCAGCTGGACACTCCGCTGTCTTCATCTGGACACTCCGCTGTCTTCATCTGGACAGACGGATGGGCTTTAAATGAGTTCAAGACTGGAAATAGATGCCGATAACTCAACATGTGTGATCAGAACTCTTATTCTGGCGGTGTCACATCCTTGATCTTTACACTGAAAAACATGATACCACTGCAGCACAAGTATAAATGAGTGGAAAAGTATAAAGACAACATATCTCTTTTGGAAATGTCTCTTATTAGATGTCTTTATTCCAGCTTGATGAAGCAGACAGTCACTCTCCAAAGTTACATTCAACAATCTTTCATTCACCTGACACACAGGTGAACTTCCACCTCCCCAGTTCATAACTTTATTGTATCTGTTGGTTACACAATGATCACAGAATAGGACGTCTCCCTCGTATCATATTTTTAAACATTCCAGGCATACATAGTTTGTATTTACCATTTGTACAATAAAATGTCATTAAATCCAGTCATCCATCCACCTCACCCTCATCCACACGCACACACATAAACACTGTACACATTTATCAATGGAGTCATGTTTAAAGGTTGTTTGCCTTTGCGTTTAAGTTGCGTGAGTCGAGGAAAGACAAAGCAGAGTACCATTTGGTTTTTTTTTAAGTTCTGACCGCTGCGAGATGATTTGTTCTTAAAGCCGAATGGAGAAGGTGACGTGCAGATATATTACAGACTGAAACCTCTTATGTGTTCAGAGGACCCTGGTCCAGTATTTCAGGATTACAGGAAGAAAAAGGAAGGAGAAGTGTTCAGAGAGATGGAAAGAGTTAGAAGGGGAACTAAATATTTACATTTAAAGAGAAGGTGAAAGGGAGAGTAGGACGAGAAGGACAGAAAATGGTCATAGAATTCCTAAATATAAAAAAAAAAACTCCATTTCATCCTTCTACTTACTTTCTTCTTAGTGTCTAAACGTCTAAAGCCAAGCACAGTAGTTTGGTTACTTCTGTTGGTTCCCCCAGTGTGGTTCATACAGGAGTGATGAGTCTTTACATGGTCATATAGGTACAAATAGGATATACAGTACAGTACATTCTCCAACCTCCAATACTGACGCTTCCTCTGTAACAGAGGCTACCGAGGCCCCTTCTTCTTCCTCTTTGGTCTCAGGGAGTCTGTGCAGTAGCAGAGGCTTGTTTGGACCTGTGTATTAGTTTTAGGAATCCAGTGTAGGAACAGGAGAATGTCACCTTTTGCAGTAAAGTGGCACAAATGCAGCTGCGGAAGAAAATGAGATACTGAAAAAGTGCAAAGAGTCTAAACATGTTTTGGTCGCTAGTTAGTTACGTCTATGTTTTGGTTCTGGACATAGTGGTGTGGCTTGGTCTGGAGGTTTTACGATTGGAGAAGCCAGAGACCGCAGGTTGGTTTGAGATGAAGAGAAGCTGGCCCGGGCCGGACCAGGCCAGGCCGGGCTGTCTTTGGCAGGTCCATGCTGGGTTTGGAAGAGCTCTACGTTGGGAGGGAGATAGAGTAGAGAAGACAAAAAAAAAGAAAGGGATCATCCTCCAGCATCTCTTTCTACCTGCCGAAAATGTTCTCGTACTCCATCAGTATGAGCTCCACTATCTGGTTCTGGTAGACCATGTGGACCGCGATGTTCCAGGTCTCCGTTTCAGGCCGCAGCAGCGTGGGGCCGAAGACGATGGCCACGCTCTGGGTGGTCATCCGGTTCTCCTCCCCGTGGTCGATCACCCTGGAGGAACAAGGCAGAGGTAGACATAGTGGCTCTCAAAGGAAAATTAACTCACACAGTAACACTTCTGCAGAGATCTTCAACAGTATGGAGGACCAGGTCTACCATATTTAAAAATAAATACAGAAATAAATAAATGCTCAATAAATAAATAAGCATACAATTAATTGCCCCAAAAAATACAATAAACAAATAAATGTAGGTAGAAATTAAATTATACAGTGAGACATAAATGTATATATCTCTTTTAATTAGCTTCTTTATTTATTTACCTTTGTAATAATTACCTTATTTGTTTGTCCGTTATAATCTTCAACTTTATTTATTAATTACTTATTTTTTAAATGTATTTATTTCTGTGTGTTTAAATTTTTTGTCTGTTTTATTCTTCCGTTGCATTTTCTACCCTATTTATTTTCACCCCTGGTATTTATTTCTGCCTGTCAGTTTTACATTTCTTCATGCATTCCTGCCTCACACTGAACGTCTGCCTGCTGAGTTTGACATTACTAAACAATGCTTTATGGCTGGGAAAAGCCATGTAGATTCGACCGATGCAGTAAAATGCTAACCAACCAATGGGCAGAAGTTGACCCCTTAAGACCCGCCCCTCCTCATTTGCATAATGAAGCAGGAATGCATGAAGAAATGTAAAATTGACAGGCAGAAATAAATACCAGGGGTGAAAATATATAGGGTAGAAAATGCAACGGAAGAATAAAACAGACAAAAAATTTAAACACACACATAAATAAATACATTTAAGAAATAAGTAATTAATAAATAAACAAATAACAATAAACGGACAATAAATAAATAAGGTAATTTTTCAATTTAAATAAATAAAGAAGCTAATTAAAAGAGATATATACATTTATGTCTCACTGTATAATTTAATTTCTACCTACATTTATTTGTTTATTGTATTTTTTGGGGCAATTAATTGTATGCTTATTTATTTATTGAGCATTTATTTATTTCTGTATTTATTTTTAAATATGGTAGACCTGGTCCTCCATACAACAGGGGGTCCATCCATAGTCATAAAACATTGACGATAGGCTTTGTAGAGATAAATAAAGACAGGACGGCTTTTTCACTGTGGGCACTTTAATGTCTTGTAGGCTGAAAACCTCCTGCAACAAATATATATAAAAATAACACTATACATGATGGGCAAACTTGTTCGTTGGAGGAGACATGAAATATCCAAATAGGTTATAATGAAGGTAAATTGATTTATGTTAAACTCTGAATCCTATCTATGTATACCGTTTAGGTATGTACATGATAAATCAGTGTCAAGAAACACTTTACATATATTGCAACACAGATGGCCTGCAGCTAAAGTAGCCATAAGGTACAGTTAAACTTAAGGATTCACTGTGCCACATAGTAACATTAAAACATGATGTATAAATATATAAATACATACCAACATTTGTTTTCGAAAAGATTTTTTTTTAAGCTAAGGGGTTCTTGGCCTAAAAACCGCTGCCCTACTGTACGTCCATCGGCTTCATAATGCTGTGTTGTTTGTAGAATCAGATTTGTAATTATTAAAATGGAATGTAACACGTGTGTGTTGAGATGGTGTCTATGCATTGTTATTTTTGTGTTCAAATGTGTTCAGAGTGAAAAAGAGTGTGTCTTACTTCCTGAGGTGTTTGAAGAGGGCCTGCATGGTGTCGTGGTTGGGTTTGGGCAGCTGTTTGATCAGATCCTTGATGGCCTGAACTCGCTGCTTGTAGTCTGGAACCTCTGCACAACAGAAAACATTCATCAAAAGTCTGACTGAACAATCAGGATTCAGCAGACAGTTCCATGTATCGGTGTATTGCTGGAGAAAGTGAACCTTGATGCTAGTGCTTTATGGCTAAATTACCAGTGGTTAAGGCCTAAGTACAGTAAGTGGTTTATTACCAGAGATGGCAGTTCAAAATACTCTGGTAAAAGTGAAAGTACTGATTTAACTTCTTTACTCAAGTAAAAGTAACAAAGTGGAACTTGGACTTGGAAATTGACTTAGTCTAAAATAGAGCCTGACCGATAAAGGATTTTTAAGGCCGATACGCATACAAATATTGGGTTATTTAAAAAAAACATTCCGATATATCGGCCGATATACTGTATATTTAAAAAAAAAAAAAAGCTGAGAAACTTGAGTGGACATGGAAAAAGGTTCTTTACATGCCACTGCCTACATTTTAGATGGATGTCTGCCAACAGGCCTAAAACATCACCAGGGTTTCCTGCCGCACTTTGCAGTTAAAGGTCTCATGGCATGAAAATTTCACTTTTTGAGGTTTTTTAACATTAATATGCGTTCCCCCAGGCTGCCTATGGTCCCCCAGTGGCTAGAAATGGTGATAGGTGTAAATTGAGCCCTGGGTATCCTGCTCTGCCTTTGAGCTCCTTATGAGGTCATAAGGGGCAAGGTTACCTCCTTTTTCTCTGCTTTGCCCACCCAGGAAATTTGGCCCACCCATGAGAGAGAGACACATCATGGCTTTCAAACGAGCAAAGTGGCAGTTGGTCTAGGCCACACCCCCAGCCTCCACCTTGCCACTCCTCCACACAGACCTTCTCCAAATCCTTCAGGTTTTGGGGCTGTCGTTCGGCAATACGGACTTTCAGCTCCATCCAAAGATTTTTTTTATTGGGTTCAGGTCTGGAGACTGGCTAAGCCACTCCAGGACCTTGAGATGCTTTTTACAGAGCCACTCCTTAGTTGCCCTGGCTGTGTGTTTTGGGTCGTTGCCATGCTGGAAGACCCAGCCTCGACCCATCTTCAATGCGCTTACTGAGGGAAGGAGGTTGTTGGCCAAGATCTCGTGAGACATGGCCCCGGTCATCCTCTCCTTAATACGGTGCAGTCTTCCTGTCCCCTTTGCAGAAAAGCATCCCCAAAGAATAATGTTTCCACCTCCATGCTTAACGATTGGGACGGTGTTCTTGGGGTTGTACTCATCCCTCTTCTTCCTCCAAACACGGCAAGTGGAGTTTAAACCAAAAAGCTCTATTTTTGTCTCATCAGACCACATGACCTTCTCCCATTCCTCCTCAGACGGGCCTGGACATGTGGTGGCTTGAGCAGGGGGCCTTGCGTGCGCTGCGGGATTTTAAACCATGACGGCGTAGTGTGTTACTAATGGTTTTCTTTGAGACTGTGGTCCCAGCTGTCTTCAGGTCATTGACCAGGTCCTGCCGTGTAGTTCTGGGCTGATCCCTCACCTTCCTCATGATCACTGGTGCCCCACGAGGTGAGATCTTGCATGGAGCCCCAGACCGATGGAGATTGACCGTCATCTTCTTCCATTTTCTAATAATTGCACCAACAGTTGTTGCCTTCTCACCAAGCTGCTTGCCTATTGTCTTGTAGCCCATCCCAGCCTTGTGCAGGTCTACAGTTTTATCCCTAATGTCCTTACACAGCTCTCTGGTCTTGGCCATTGTGGAAAGGTCTGATTGATTGGGTGTGTGGACAGGTGTCTTTTATACAGGTAACGAGTTCAAACAGGTGCAGTTAATACAGGTAATGAGTGGAGAACAGGAGGGCTTCTTAGGGAAAAACTAACAGGTCTGTGAGAGCTGCAATTCTTACTGGTTGGTAAGAGATCAAATACTTGTCATGCAATAAAATGCAAATTTATTATTTGAAAATCATACAATGTGATTTTCTGGATTTTTGTTTTAGATTCTGTCTCTCACAATTGAAGCGTACCTATGATAAAAATGACAGACCTCTACATGCTTTATAAGTAGGAAAACCTGCTAAATGTATCAGTGTATCAAATACTTGTTTTTCCCACTGTACTAAGGAAAGCTCACTGTGGGACTGGCTCTAGTGGCTGTAATTCTGCTGAATTTTGGGAAAGAGACTCCAGATACAGTATTAGGGGACCACTAAGGTCTATATAAAAGAGACTTCAGATACAGTATTAGGGGACCACTAAGGTCTATATAAAAGAGACTTCACATACAGTATTAGGGGACCACTAAGGTCTATATAAAAGAGACTTCAGATACAGTATTAGGGGACCACTAAGGTCTATATAAAAGAGACTTCAGATACAGTATTAGGGGACCACTAAGGTCTATATAAAAGAGACTTCAGATACAGTATTAGGGGACCACTAAGGTCTATAAAAGAGACTTCAGATACAGTATTAGGGGACCACTAAGGTCTATATAAAAGACTTCAGATACAGTATTAGGGGACCACTAAGGTCTATAAAAGAGACTTCAGATACAGTATTAGGGGACCACTAAGGTCTATATAAAAGAGACTTCAGATACAGTATTAGGGGACCACTAAGGTCTATATAAAAGAGACTTCAGATACAGTATTAGGGACCACTAAGGTCTATAAAAGAGACTTCAGATACAGTATTAGGGACCACTAAGGTCTATATAAAAGAGACTTCAGATACAGTATTAGGGGACCACTAAGGTCTATATAAAAGAGACTTCAGATACAGTATTAGGGACCACTAAGGTCTATATAAAAGAGACTTCAGATACAGTATTAGGGGATCACTAAGGTCTATATAAGAGAGACTTAAGATGTACCTGCCGCCTTGACTACGTTGTCAAAAAATAATTATATATAGATATACACACACACACACACACACACACAATTTTTGTAAAATGTAAGGAGTAGAAAGTACCGATGTTCATGCTAAAAATGTAAGGCACAAAGTCAGCACAAAAATAAATAATTAAGTAAAAATATCTGAAAAATCTACTTGAGTACAGTAACAAAGTATTTGTACTTTGTTACTTCCATCTCTGTTTATTACCATCTACAACTGGTCCAGAACTCCTCTGCAAGGCTGGAGGTCCAGATCCAGCAGGACATCGCACATCACTCCTGTTTTATTCTCGTTACATTGGCTTCCGATCAACTTCAGGATCCAATTTAAAGTTCTTACTCTTACAAATAAAGTATTGCATGGTCAGGCACTTGTTTATGTCTCTGAGCTGCTCCATCCCTACACTACTAACCTCAGGTCCCTCAGGTCTTCTAACCAGGGACTACTGGTGGTCCCACGCACTCGTTTGAAAACTAAAGGTGACTGTTCCTTTGAAGTGATAGCTCCTTCCTATTAAAGCAACACCAAAGCACTTTTCCTCTTTGGTCCCCCTACAGGTTGGAAGTTGAATTGTCCATTACCGCTGTCTCATTGGAACTACAGATCCACTACAAGATGTGGCGGTTATAGCCGGTAAAGAGCCGCAAAGGGAATGCAGAAGTGCACTAAAACGATTTTGGAAACATTATTTTAAAGGTACAAAAGAATCTTTCTTGTTGCTGTAACTTCCGTTCTGCAGTCTCGGTTAACGCTTTTAGAAAGCAGCTGAAGACATACTTGTTTCAACTCGCTTCTGTCTCATGTTTTGGGGTTTTTAGTCTTTTAATCTTTTTACCTTCACTGGTATTGTATTTGTTTTTGCTTGTTTATTTTTTGTTTTGTATCCCACTGTATTTTAACAAACGTTTATTGTGTGAAGCACTTTGTGACTGTCTGTTAAAAGTGCTACATCAAATAAATTATTATTAAATTATTTATTAAGTGGGTTGGGGGTCTTCAATGGTCCATTAAAGTTTCTATGAGGTTTCCAAACAATGTCATTTCATTTGAATTCCCAACTGTACAAAAAATATAATATAAAAGCTCAAATCAAATGCCTCACTATTGGACATCCCACTGCTTTCAGTATAAGTTATTTAAGTAAGCCCAACATCTGTAACAAAATCGCTCCATTCAGCTGAGGTCCATGACAAGAATTCAGCAACATGGTAGTTTGGGGTTTTGCAGCAGTACATTCCCTGAAGTAAAGAGGCTTAGTAACAGACAGTGCACTCCATTCAGCGTGTGTGTGTGTGTGAGTGAGTGAGTGCATGAAGTGGTACAGCTGTATAGAACACGTACTGATGGCGCTGACAAAGTCATGGAAGAGAGCGTAGGTGAAGAGAGGCTCGGGCAGCTCTCTGAAGTACATCTTTAACGCTCCAGTGGTCACATGGATGTCCTCCCACTTATCGTCCATCAGGTTGACCTTCTCATCTGGACACACACACAAAAACCAGTCAGTCAGTCAGGAGGACTTACACACTTAGAAAGTCTAAGGGCTCCTGCACACTGCGTGGCGTGAGCGTGTCAGCTGCGTGGCGTGTTATTTCGACTGCCATGTTGACACGCGTGCATGCTAGAAATAGGAAGCGCGTCGGAAGCGTTTCCAGGAAAAATAGAAATAGAACACAAAAAGATGTTTATATGTCATTTTGGTTCAAGTACATTTAATAAATCACATTTTCGGTTGAACACCTTTTCAAATTGTATTTCAATTGGATTCTGATAAAACCATAAAATGGACTTATTATCTCAGGAAAGGGAATTGAAATACAAAAATATATTTACATGTTGAAATATGTGTAAAAAAAAAAATACAAACAAAACATGTTGACAAAATAAAGTTGAAGAACACGCTATTATTTCATTTCATCAATGGGCAACATACATGTGTACAGACAAGGCTAGCAGCAGCGCGTCAGACACGTTTCTGGTGTACAAAGACATAGAAAACGCCACGCAGCCGCCACGCAGGCAGTGTGCAGGAGCTCTAATGTGACCAAAAAAAAAAACCCTACCAGAATATTTCTAAATAACAGGATTCTCCATTGTTTTCTCTCCTGCTGTGAAGAAGGGCAGTAACTTACCGTGATTGACAGCAAAGCGGAGTTTTTGTATGATAGCCAGGTTCCCACTAACTCTGTACAGCCCGTCTATACACAGACCTGCAGGGGATCATGGGAGGAAACCATTAATCAGCTCAGTAACTAGGCCTGTAACAAGTATTACATGATCGTCTCATTGCAATTTATTTTTACATAATCACCAATTCTTTGTTTAACCGCAATGAATTGCTAACATTTGCCAAGGTCCTAATGGGTATGACTGTTGACGGTAATTGACAATTGTTCATTTAAGAAAAAAAGACAATGTTTGATGATGATAAAGGGCCGTGGTTTACGTCATAGGCTGTGTACCTGTGCTATTACATTATCTGGGTCACATGACAGCGATATAACCAAAAGATGTACCCTGGAACTTTAATTTGTCTGAAAAAGTAATACATAAATGAATATTTAATTAAAATTTGACTGAAAGAGAATTATATTGTTAATTGCAATTATTTCCGAGACAATAATTGCACAGCAACATTGGGAATTTGCAAATTAGTTTCTATGCTTTGTTTTTATTTGCTTGGTGCACCAGGAGAGAACAGTGATTGTGCACATGCTGTGTTATCATAAGGCAGTAAAGCCACCCTTCTTTATGACAGCCGCATTAAAAAAGATACCAGATCCCTTTCCTTCTAACTCAGGTCTGCTACAGGGACACACACACACACATCTGAACCCACCAGTGTTCTCCACGTGGTCGATGCACATCTTGACAAAGGTGGGCACTGTGACGTTCTCCCTCTGACACAAACTGGACAGACTGCAGCCGAACACCTGATCTGAAGACACGCAGAGACAAAACCGTAGTCATAAAACAGTCCAAAGTCCTTGTTTACTTGCAGTATGCAGGTTTTTTTTTTCTTCTTTTCATTAGTGATAAAAGAGAAGACGGCTTTTTCTCTGTGGGCACTTAATGTCTTGTAGGTTGAAAACCTCCTGCAACAAATATATATAAAAATAACTCACTATCCATGATTTCTGGTATGTGCATGATAACTCAGTGTCAAGAAACTATTTACATATATCGCAACACAGATAGATGACAGAAAATGTACGAGTATAAATGAAAATATGCAAAGGAATGAAATGATGGTAACCAGTGTGTTTCATCTACAGTGGAGCTTTTTGTGGTTAAAACCCAGCAGCTTGTACCACAAATGTACAGCATTGACCTGAAATACTTTCTTCTGGATTGTATAAAAGGTAATCCATAAGTAAAATTGCTTTGACATTTATTGATTTCCCCCAAAGAATGAATCAACTCTTTGCACTTTGTTGCCTGTAATACCTTTTTAGAATTCCATATAATCCAAAGTAGAAAAGCAGGAACATTGCGCCTTTTTTCCCCATAGATATGAGACGAGCTTGTGCTACGGAGTCAAAGTGATGGCTGTCTGGTACCTTTGATGTAGCCCTTGTCTCGGACGGCCTGCAGGGTGGGACGGCGGGTCAGGAACTTCTTCAGCTTGTGTTTGGTCTTCTTGTTTTCCGAGACGTCCATGCTGGTGGAGGTCTTCATGGCTGCGGAGGACAGATGGGACATGTTGTCCACCACTCGTCTCAACACACTGATTGCCATGATGCTTTGAGGAAATGAAACTGATACGCAGTTGTTTTATAGAGCAAGTGGGACACGTGAACTATGACACTTTCATTTTTGAGTCATGTGTACCGGGGTTTGTTTTAATAAATATTTTTGAATGAAAATGAGAATAAAGATACAAAAATGACAATTCCCCACAATGTTGTGAATCATATTGCAATCGCAATGTCAGTCACAATAATCACAATTAGATATTTTCCTCATATGGTGCAGCCCTACTATCATATTTGCTTTCTTCTAATTAATTCACCTATCAAATCTCTGACTTTTGATGATTTATTATCAGTTTTTTACCAACATGTCCTATACTTTTTAAATACAGCAAACATTTGTTCAACACCATTAAACAGCACACGGACCTCGACCTTTCTTTGAGTCTCTGTGATCTTTCTCCTTGTCATGTTTCTCCACACCGGGCGACTCCGGCAGGTCCTCTTCAATGGCCTCATCCGACTCCCAGGCCTGAGAGAGAGAGAGAGAGAGAGAGAGAGAGAGAGAGAGAGAGAGAGAGAGAGAGAGAGAGAGAGAGAGAGAGAGAGAGAGAGAGAGAGAGAGAGAGAGAGAGAGAGAGAGAGAGAGAGAGAGACAGAGACAGAGAGAGAGAGAGAGAGAGAGAGAGAGACCATTGTAGTACAAAGCTCTATCTGCTGAACCTTTGGACTCTCAGGGCAGACAACTACAAAAGTGAGTTCGTAGTGTCTTTTAAAAAAAACATGCATAACCATTGATTAATTACACTTCAAACACCTTCAGTATATGTACTGTATTCATCACACTACCGTTTGTTTTCTCATGCTCATCATTAAAAACTGATGTCGCTTGTCGTTTTTTTTCGGAGTTAAAACTTTGTTTTTTTTAAATTACAAATAGCAGTGTGTAATAGCTCTATGATGAGATGTAGCTGTTGTGCTGGTTGCGGGCACCTATAATTAACCCCACCTGTGTATATTGATTGTGCAACTGCCAGGATACACGCTGAAGAAGGGCGTCTTGCCTGAAACTTCCTCGTTAGCTATATTAAAAAGTCAAATTGCAGTGCTGTCGTAGTCTTTCCTTTTCTTTTATCTACATCAGTGGTTCTCTATCTTTTTCCCCATAATGGACCATGTTGAAATATTGTTCTATAAGTACCCCCTGACCAGCACACACATTTTGGGCAGAAAAAATATAGAGGCACAATACATTTGGGATTTACCAAACAACGACATTGTAACTAAAACACTCAAATGCCACATTTCAAATTTTCAAAATCACTAAATTCATTCATTATTTCATAGAACGTACTTATTTTAGGAATCATGCAGAACTGATATGTTTTAAATGTACAATTAAAATCTCCCATACCCCGTGCAGTACACCAAAGTACCCCCATTTGAGAAACACTGATCTACAATAAGGACTTCCAGTCTTTATACATATAGTATGTGAAGTTCGAATATATTGAATAAATCTTATTCTGACTATATTGAATGAAAGTATTGAATGAAAGTCTATATATACACAGTACATATTTATATAAATAAAAGAGGTTTTGGGACAGGATGAAGGTGTAGGGTGCTCACATGGGTGCTGATGGTGTCCTGCAGCGCTCTGTACCAGTCGTTTACAAGGCCGTCGTTGTCTGACTGGATCAGCAGCTCTGTGCCCTGCCGAGTCTTCACCTGCAGCCAGGACAGAGACACAAAGGAATCAATAGAAGAAGAATCCAAAGCATCTTTACTATGTAGTGTTTTGGAATTGAACTCTTTAAAGAGCCCCTATTATACTCATTTTCAGTGTAATAGTTGTACTTTTGGGGTCTCATAGAATAGGTTTACATGCTTTGCTTTTAAAAAAATGTTTTTTCCTCATACTGCCTATTGCAGTGCCTCCACCTGAAACAGTCTGAGATCTTGGCCCACTTTCCTGAAAGGCCCAGTTTGATTGGTCAAACAAGCCACGGGGCGGGCTGTGCTTGCTCAGGCAGCACCTAGAAAAACTGGGCTGGCTTTGTTAATCAGTGATATCACTAATGGAGGAATTTCAAACAGGAATGTGAGCGAGGCGTTTCAGGCAGTGTGGAAAAGGTCCTGTCCGTAGGAGAGAAAGCTCCATTTGGAGTGAAATATGAGTTTGTACTTTATACATCTATCAAGTACATAAACAACTATATAACACCAACAGCAAAAAAAAAAAAGCATAATAGGAGCTCTTTAACATTTTGGATAGGTAGTCTCGCATTTCCAGACCTTCATTGACAGTGCTGTGGAGGAAGGTCCGGCTACTCCACACAACATTTCAGGATGAGAGAAAAACGTACTCTAATAAACGTGTTTATTGGCATAATAATAATAATGTATACTTTATTAATCCCACAAGGGGAAATTTCAATTTACTGTTATTACACACAGGCCTGAATTACACACACATGCTCAGTACCTATACATGCACTAATGGAGAGATGTCAGAGTGAGAGTGAATGTCTTTAAACCAATCACAATCATCTTGGGCTGTGTTAAGCGCCGGACAGAGCAACGGTGCCGCTGCAACATGGCCTCGGGAAGTTGTTTTGGTGGAACGTGTACGTTCGAAAGTAGTTTTAGTCGTGCAACAGAAAGCTCAGATTGGACTGAATCTAGCTAGCTGTCTGGATTTACCCTGCAGAGACCTGAGACTAGTTAAACATAGGATTTTTTATTTGTGTTTTCTTTCATTATTTCTTTAAAAAACACTTACACAGATCAAAAAACAAGCCAGATATGTCTCCCACCTCTACAACGTGCTTCTTGCTGGACTTGTCCTTGGAAGCCCATTCCACCGAGCCGCCGCGCAGATCCACGGTGAACTCTGGTTTGGACTGAGCGCCCCCGAACTGGACAGAGAGAAGAAACGGGTCAAAGGAGCGCAGATTAACACGCAGCAGGGCCTGTTCATATACTGTAGGACTGCAGTGTTCAACCATGCAACAATCTGTGTGCAGATGAGAACAATTATGCTTCTTTGACAATGGAGGACATGGACAGATTAAGATTTAACATTTGGATTCCCCTTTCTGATCAACTTTTTAACTTCCACCTAAAATTTGAGCGACATCTTTCCAGTACAACTTTTTAGCTCTGTTTTAACAATCAGTGTGATATGATACTATCTGCTATCGGCGGCAAATTCAGGTATCGGAAATGATCAAAAAATGATCAGAATGATCAGACCATCTCTAATAATAACGCAGTAATATTGTCCCTAATTTTTGGCCCATTCCAGTGACTAATGACACGCAGAGGGGTGGGGGTCGTGACAGACAGGAGGGAGGTGGCATGCAGAGGAGGCGGAGGAGGAGAGAGAAGCACACCAAGGAAGGAGGAAGCACATACAGAAGAGGCTCTGACCCGCCCAGAGCAGCCATAAGAGACGGCAGGACGTTTCCTAGCAGACGGCCTCCAGTTACTCAACAGTGAGAGAAGAAATTCAGGGAAGGAGTCCCTGTGGTAGTATGGCTGCATGGAGATATGGAAGGGGGATGGAGACAAGGAAGATGGGGGTGAAGCCAAGGGTATAGAGGTGGAGCCACGGAAAGAGACAGAAAAGGAAATAGCTAGAAAGAGAGAAAATTCAACCCCAACTCCCGTCCAGTGACATGAAAAAACAATGTCAACTTTAGGCACTGTATAGGCAAAGCAAAGCAGGCAGAAAAACTGAACCCTGCAGCATAAATAAAAAAAGGCACAGCTGTACATCTCATTGTGTGAATGAACAGTGACTATTATGTCTAGGCAAGATCTTGCTGTGTTGGTATGGAAACGGTAAAAGGAGTTCTGTCACTAACCCAGCTGGTCCCGCCTCCTTGGCCTTTGGCAAATAGCAGCGTGGCTCCTTGGAGCACGGTCCAGGAAGAAGTCCAGTTCTTCCTGAAAAAGAGTTCATAAACTCTGTAAGTACACAAAGTACCCCTCCCACTATCCAGCATTAAAAAAACTTTACAACAGTACAAAAACGTGTATGTTCCTTAAAGGAGGTATTGTAAAAAGCATCATGTGTTATTTCACATTTTCAAAAGAAGTAAGAGAATTATTTTTATCGCTCCAGAAAGTGTTCACAATAATGGAACAATGTTGATATAATGCTAAGCGATAATGTTTTTATTCTTATAAAAACAAAACAAGAATCCACTCAGAACTTTGCTCCATAGGGCTACTTTAAAAGAAAGCTTTCACACTTACTGCATATTATAATACAGTAAAATGTCAACTCTGGTTCTCGTTTTTGTCCGTGCTACTCACCGTACTTTCTTGCCGTGCTCGGTGATCTTTGTCACATTCAGAACACCGCACTTTTCAGACGGCTGGAGAGAAGGAAAAAAAAACATGAGGACACACTCTAAAGAAGCAGCTTACACACATCAATCACTATGAGTCCCTCCATTGTAAAACACCACCACCACAACTCACTCACTTTAGCGTGAAGAAAAAACCTGAAGGTACAACCATAAATTCTTAGAAAAAATACCTGATGTTTTGATTCAGATCTTGACCCACAGGCCAATTTTTGGGGCAACACAGACAATAAACCCAATAATAAACCCAATAACTTATGCGAGTCCAGTCCAAGCAATTCCTCTGCAACACTGCCCATCAGCACTGCTCATTAACAGGGATTCTACAAAGGCTCAAGTTCAAATTGACTCTCTTACTGTACTTTTAGTTCTGCTGTTTAACACTTGAAACAAAAAGGAAAAAAATACCACACTCTGGTCTAGCTTTAGCAGGTCTGGAGGGACCGAAATAGGCCTGCATGATTCAAGGAAAAATTTCAATTCAATTTTATTTGTAATTCATAACAAGAGTTATCTCAAGACACTTTATAGATAGAGTAGGTCTAGAACACACTATTTTTTAGCTTAGTAGTGATTTCACAATTCTCTGGCATGATTTTTTTCTCATGAATTGTAATGTTAATTGCACACATGAACCATGACAAAAACAAATTGGCAGTACCAAACATAGATTTATTTTGTCACATATAGCACCTCATGCATCACCACAAGCCTGTGAAGACAGAGGCTTCAATGAAGAGAAGGGAGAGCATCGCAGCGCTTTAAAACCCATTTTATACAGTCTATGTTTACAACTCACAGAAGAAAGTAGTAGCATTTGTGATTAAATTAAATTTAAATAAAATAAAAAAACATTTAAAAATTAGATTATTTTTTTTTTTAAACAATTATATATATATTTTTTTAATTAAATCATAAACAAGGTGAATCCAAATTGCGATTTTATAATGATTAATCATGCAGGCCTAGGCCGAAATGTTCGTTTTCTGTAAATAAACGGTGATGCTATAGCAAGAGCAGAGTGCAGATTTTTTACGTTGTTCCGAGTTGATGATATTTCCCAATGCACCTGCACAGCAGAATTTTTGGATGTGCAAATTGTTTCTTCTAAAGAGGTTACTGCTGTATAACACTTAAAGTAGACATCATTACTGTAACAAATACCTGAATATGTGAGATGACAAAGGTAATTGTATACACACACAAATCCTTTTCGTTACTTATTCCCAGATTTTTCATACCTTTGTACAAACCCTGCAATAAGCTGCAACATGTGCTGTTCTACAGTGTATGGTGACTGACAATCAGAGAGCAAGCTAAACCTCTGCAGCAGGACAGAGCCTGGTGGTGGGTGAGGGGTGAGTACTAACAGAGGCGGGGGGCTTGGGCGACGAAGGGCAGGAGTCAGAGTCGGGGGAGGGGGGCTTGGGGCCCAGAGGAGCGTCCTAGTGAGGAGACAGGGATGAAAAAAACATACTGTCACATAGGCTGACAACAGAAGGTTAATGAGAAGAAGGTGAGAGGTTAAGAAGACAGACAGCTGAGTGAGATCATAGTTCTGCAAAGTAAGTCGAGTACCTACGGAAGCCCTGAAAGGCAGGTATGGGGGACAAAAATCTGGTAATCTATTTTCTGCTCTAAATTATTTCTATCTTTTGGCAGGTGATTTTTGTTGTCGTCAGCAGAGATGGCAAAAGTACTCACTTTCCGCACTCAAGTAGAAGTACAGATACTTGTGTTAAAAGTAGAAGTACTGATTTAATTTATTTACTCAAGTAAAAGTAACACAAAAAAAGTACAAGCTTGGAAATTTACTCTAAGTATAAAAGTAAAGTAGCCTTGCGAATGACCAACCATTTTTTATGCAAAGCTACCTTTACTCACACACGTTACTAGAGAGCACGCTGAGGAACTTCAGTGGACACTATATATGCCATTGGCTACATTTTAAATGGATGTCTGCCAACAGGCCTAAAACATCACATATATGATTATTGTGACAGAGACTGGGACTCCAGGTTAATAAGATCCTGACTGAGCGGCAAGATATTATTTGAGTTGTGATTCTGTGAGAATTCACAGATCCAGTTTCTCTTTTTTAATCTTCCCCTTAACATTTAAAGGAATCTACATGTATGTATGTATGTATGTATGTATGTGTGTGTGTGTGTGTGTGTGTGTGTGTGTGCTCAAATATGGCTTCTGAAAAGAATAATAGGAATTACTAAACAGACATTAATTAAGAAGTTCCCCATACTTTAGAGATACAACTGACAACCACTGGATGGCAGCAGTGTATACGAAATGAACTGACAGGTAGGAAATCTTTGAACATGGAGTGCTAATACTAATAAATGTAATGTCAGACTCACAATGTTTTCTTCATTTTTCAATCATGTCACCATCCGTACTACTATGCTAACGTTACCACCATCAAGCCGCAATGATTTGCCGCCAAATCTGTTGAGTCGTCTTGTATTGGTGCGCAAGTGCAATTTTGAATTTGTATGATGACCCAAAAAATAATAACGGTAACTCTACTGCAATTATTTGAGACTAAAGTAACGAGCCAATTTTGTAAACTGTACGGAGTAGAAAGTACCGATATTTGTCTACTCGAGTACAGTGACAAACTATTTGTACTTCGTTACTTCCCATCTCTGGTCGTCAGGATCATTTCTTGTTGAAGTGCGCCACTCACTTGTGATCTAAGTGGGACTAAAAGCATGTTCTCTTCAAGGCGATATTTTCTGTGTTAGAATGGTATGTAACATTAGAGTCAGCTCTTTTGTTTGGCTAGAAAAGGATTTTAAAGGTCCTATGGCATGAAAATTTCACTTTATGAGTTCCCCCAGCCTGCCTATGGTCCCCCAGTGGCTAGAAATGGTGCTAGGTGTAAACCGAGCCCTGTGTATCCTGCCTTTGAGAAAATGAAAGCTCAGATGCGCCGATCTGGAATCCCCTTTCTCTGCTTTTCCCACCCAGAGAATTTGGCCCACCCATGAGAGAGAGACATCATGGCTTTCAAACAAGCAAAGTGGCAGTTTCAAAGCCTTTTTTCCACCTGTTCTTAAGTCATAAAACACTGGAGAGAACAATACCTGGATCAGACTGGATCACCAGAAAATGTTTTCTCACCTGCATTTCAGGGCTTCCATAAGTACCTGTGTGATGTCCTGGAGGCCCGGAGGGGTTATTGATTAGATGTGGAGGCAGGTATTTATCATAGTGCCCATGCTGCTACTGGAAACTACTTTAGACAAATCATTTCTGTATCATTGTGGTCTAACCCTCAAATAGTTCATCAAATTCGTGATTGAGTGCTCAGGGTCTTGGTGCAATGATTCAAATGAACAATCAACTCAGGCGAAAACAATTTGACATGAAGATGCCGATGTTATTATTACTCCTGCTGTGTGATTATTATCATGCAAGCCAATTGTCTGCTTGGATTAAAGGACAAGCCTCTGATTAGTCGGAACGGCCGGCTACTGACTTGGTGTTTGTACGGGTGTGGGCGCGCCGAGCCTGCGCGGAAACGCCTGGTTTTTAACAGCCGCTGCAAAGCAACCAGTCTACAACTGAAACTCTGGTAATAATACATCTCACCAAAGAACACATGAAATACCAGCTCCATATGGAACAAACTCATTCTGTACAGTCCCTACACAAGCACAACTGGCAGATGTTAAAGACGTGGTTTATAACATCTACTGTTCTCTGGACATTTTCACTGGAGATTGTTGTTGCTAGCAGTGAAATTAGGGTGTCAGACCTTGTCGTTAGGGTCTTGGACGTAGGCGCTGTGTCTCCACTTGGTGAGGACGATGGGCTCAGCGTGTTTCCTGTCCAGGCTGCGACTCTTCAGAGCGTCCCCAGGCGGCTGGGGAGGGGAGTGGTTGTACTGGAGGCAGGGGACAGGGCGTCATTTGGTATCAATGTACTTTTATTCTACCCCATGCAAAAATATAGCACAGCTAGGACTCTTACCTTAATATAATAATCATTGATTATCAGTTTTTAACTAAGTACCAAAATTGTAACCATTAACAGAAATCTGTGGCTAGAACTAATCTACTGAAATAATGCAGAATATTACAGATATAAAGTGAAAAATGACAATGTTGCATTTTAATGCTAAAACAAATTTAATATAGTGCATTTTCAACACAAAACGTTAACTTTGATGAATCAAGAAATTATCTCTGTAATATATTAGGCATTTACAAGTTCCAGCTCCTATAACATGAGGGTCTTACTTACTAATGTTGTTTTAAATCACTGACAATTGTTGGACAAACAAAAGTAACTTTAAGAAGGGTTCAAACTTGTGGTGGGCACTTTTAACACGGTTTAACAGAAACAATAATGAAAACAAGCATTGCAGCCCTTCTGCACTCATTTAGGAAGAGTTACTGTCTCATCCCTGTGTAAAACTGCCAGGTTGATGTCCGCCATCTTCAGTTTTTTTTTTTTTTTACTGTGACATCACTTTATTTGTGGGTATAGAAGTTGACATTTCAGTGTCACCTACACCTGTGATTTTGAACTGTACACTAGGTCTGCACAATTAATCAAATTTTAATCACAATTTTGGCTTCCCACGATCAAATTTGCGTAATCGAGCAATATTTTAAATGCGTCATTTCATAGAACGCGACGGGTATTTGTTGCAAAGCCAACCTACCGCCCTGTGTCTGATCATGTGCCAATCAGTGGTGTTCCCTGCACCACGCAACTTAGTTTCTAGATGGAGACAGTTACTGAGGAGTAACGTGAGGAAATTTCCACAACAGATAGCAGTCGGTCATATGTCGGTGACAAGGTTTACCAGTTTTTGTCCCGTCTGTGTTTTTTTTCAGACAACAACAGTGACCAGTGCTAGTTAGCGTCTGTTAGCTCACAGGGCTCTAGGGTGCTAGTTAGTGTCTGTTAGCTCACATGGCTCTAGGGTGCTAGTTAGTGTCTGTTAGCTCACAGGGCTCTAGGGTGCTAGTTAGTGTCTGTTAGCTCACAGGGCTCTAGGGTGCTAGTTAGTGTCTGTTAGCTCACAGGGCTCTAGGGTGCTAGTTAGTGTCTGTTAGCTCACATGGCTCTAGGGTGCTAGTTAGTGTCTGTTAGCTCACAGGGCTCTAGGGTGCTAGTTAGCGTATGTTAGCTCACAGGGCTCTAGGGTACTAGTTAGTGTCTGTTAGCTCACAGGGCTCTAGGGTGCTAGTTAGTGTCTGTTAGCTCACTGGGCTCTAGGGTGCTAGTTAGTGTCTGTTAGCTCACAGGGGTCTAGGGTGCTAGTTAGTGTCTGTTAGCTCACATGGCTCTAGGGTGCTAGTTAGTGTCTGTTAGCTCACAGGGCTCTAGGGTGCTAGTTAGCGTATGTTAGCTCACAGGGCTCTAGGGTACTAGTTAGTGTCTGTTAGCTCACAGGGCTCTAGGGTGCTAGTTAGCGTATGTTAGCTCACAGGGCTCTAGGGTGCTAGTTAGTGTCTGTTAGCTCACAGGGCTCTAGGGTGCTAGTTAGTGTCTGTTAGCTCACAGGGCTCTAGGGTGCTAGTTAGTGTCTGTTAGCTCACAGGGCTCTAGGGTGCTAGTTAGTGTCTGTTAGCTCACAGGGCTCTAGGGTGCTAGTTAGTGTCTGTTAGCTCACATGGCTCTAGGGTGCTAGTTAGTGTCTGTTAGCTCACAGGGCTCTAGGGTGCTAGTTAGCGTATGTTAGCTCACAGGGCTCTAGGGTACTAGTTAGTGTCTGTTAGCTCACAGGGCTCTAGGGTGCTAGTTAGTGTCTGTTAGCTCACTGGGCTCTAGGGTGCTAGTTAGTGTCTGTTAGCTCACAGGGGTCTAGGGTGCTAGTTAGTGTCTGTTAGCTCACATGGCTCTAGGGTGCTAGTTAGTGTCTGTTAGCTCACAGGGCTCTAGGGTGCTAGTTAGCGTATGTTAGCTCACAGGGCTCTAGGGTACTAGTTAGTGTCTGTTAGCTCACAGGGCTCTAGGGTGCTAGTTAGCGTATGTTAGCTCACAGGGCTCTAGGGTACTAGTTAGTGTCTGTTAGCTCACAGGGCTCTAAGGTGCTAGTTAGCGTATGTTAGCTCACAGGGCTCTAGGGTGCGACTAACATTTTTCCTCTAGGTCGCACCAGTACACCTAATGTCCTCGCATCTGCTGCCTCTCCACAAACGAAGCAATGTTGTTTATATGGATATGGTTTCATTTTACGTTACATGACCCATTTCTTCTGTAAAGCCGTACCTGTGTTTGGATCTCTCGTCTTACTCTCCGCGCTGCCCCGCCCCCATTAACTCACACACGACGCCCCAGCAACATGGAGAGACACAGCGGCCGCTGGTCCACACTACTGACATATGTCCACAGTTTTAATTGTTATTAACTCCGCTGTATTTTGTTAACCATGAGCGGCAAACCTGTATTTGTTTCCGCTGGTAACTCTGCTATCATGGCGAAAAACAGAGAAGAAGTTATTGAATGCAAATAACTTCAGCTGGTAAAGTAATAGCGTGTGAGACGGAGCCTGCCGGACCCGCAAGAGATGTGACCGATGGCCAGAATATCATAGTTCATAAAAATGCAGCACAGTGACGATTTCATACACACATGTGTAACTCTGCTGACCCGCCATTTGACCCGTGCTGGACCCATTCATGAGTCAGCCGTCATTCTGTGAGTAGCGTCCATCGCACTCCCTCTCACTCCCTAGCTCTTTTAATCAGTTATTGTTGAAAACAAGTGAAGGAGCTTTCTCAGAGATACATACAAAAAAATACATCGTAGTCTATTTATTTCAGATAATAATTTTCATTTACATGTGTTGCAGCTGTATGTATATACAACATACAACTTAAGACAGAAGAATGTAGCATAATATGGATGTGAAAGCAGCTATAAATAGCCTATGTGATTATAATATTTGTTTTGGTTAAAATCAACAATTAATCGTGATAATTAATCATGATCTCAATATTGATCAAAATAATAGTGATTATCATTTTGCCCATAATCGTGCAGCCCTACTGTACACATGCTGACTTATCGATTTGATTAAATGGAAAGATTGTTACACAGTCTCACCTTTGGCAGCTCCCATTCGGACCTGGAACCATCCGCGCTGTAGTAATACGGTCTGCCCTGCTCATCGGTGTGTTTTAACCACTGGTGGTGAACAAACGGACAAACAGGAGAAAGACAACACCCATTAGTGTGCGTCCTGACATTACACAAGTATTTGTGCAATAACATAAAACCTACTGACCAACAGACACACCTAAATGTTAGTGTTCTTTATCATATAAACATGTCGCAATATCGTAATGCTGTGGAATGTCCTGCACTTTTTAAGTGTACGTCTTCCCTTTTTATCTGCATGTGTGATTACAAGTTTTCTGGATGATGGATGGATGAGGCTTGAAGTGCACTATGAGGAAAATGGCAGTTTTATTTCCATCCTTTTTTGAGTAGTGGCAATCATTCTGATGCTGCATCAGTGCTAAGGAAACATTCGAGTTGTGTGATAAAGGAGGAAATTGACCATCCAAGTCCACCAAAAATCTACTCCCACATGCATTCCCAGAAATCCCCATGGTAGAGAGACAGCGGATCAGCCCTGTGCAGCCGGTACCTTCTCATTAGTATAGTCGCTGATGTAAAGCGTGTGGCCGTGCTCGTCCATCTCCTCTGACCAACCCCGCGGCGGCGAGCCGCACTGAAAGTCTGACTGGCTAGAGTAGGTACTGAAGCAGGCGTCCTCCGACGACAGAGGCTGGAGTCGACCAATGGAGAGCGAGAGGAAGGGAAGGAAAGACGGCGAGAGTGAAAGAGGAGTGGTCTATCATTAGAGCAGAGAGGGGGAGAGAGAAAAGAAAGGGCATCTTTCACCATGGAGTTACAGGGGGAAAAAAGACAGGCATGCAGCCAGAAGCAATAAATCATCAGAAACTGCCCAACACCACTTTATTACAATACAGAGAACCAGGAGGCCCATCAGAGAGCTAAAAATCACTAATGTTCATGCTTGATTTGGGGGAATGTGGTGTAAATCGGAAGAGTTGGCTGAAAAAATAATTAAGTAACAAAAAATAATAAAGAAATTATAAAATAATAATTAAGTAACAGTGACTGCTTTTTGCCTGTAGGAGGCAGTGCAGTACAACCATTTCATGCAACCGAGTCAAAACCATAGGTGACTCCCAAAAGACTGTGTGTGTGAACCAAAACTTTTTTATGCAATATATATTATGCAAAAAGCTGCATGTGACAAGCTGTATTCTGGTGAGAACCAGTTTCTTTGCGCACTCAGTTTAGGGGTAATACTTTACTGAGTGAATTAACTTACTTAATTATACTTTATTAAGTTAAACTAGGATTCTGAATGCGTGACATCTAAAAATTAAATTATGCTTCAGAATAGAGGTCAAGGGAAAGTTATAACTCTGTCAGAAGAGGTGTTCAGAAAGTAATGTTAGTTATAAACCTTGTCTAATAGGTTCAGATAGAAGAGAAGATCTGGGTCGCCCAATTAAGATGACCATCACACCTGCTTTCTGTAGTGACTAACCAGTGTGAAATGACAAGGGCCCTTTGAAATGACAAGGGACTTTGCAAACTCTCCACATTCCTCAAATTCCTACATCCACCACTGACATGTGTGGTACCTGTATAAGCAATGCTGTAATTTCGGTAGCTTTCTTGTACCAACTGACCTGTATCATTACATAAAGGCCCCCCCCCCTCACTTTGATCACAGCATGTCGTCCCACCTTTAAAGGGATACTTTGCAGATTTGAATCCAGAACTGTGTTGTCTTTGCGTGGCCAGTGTGTTTAGATAAACGTTTGGCTTCCTTTCCGTGGCGCCGGTGCACAGAGCTCACAGCAGCAGCCGTCCGCAGTCAGTTATACGTCGGTCTCAAGGTTTACCAGTTTAGCAGTAAATGCAACATTTTGTCCCGTCTGTGTTGTTTTTCAGACAACAGCAGTGACCAGTGCTAGTTGGTGCTAGTTAGCGTCTGTTAGCTCACAGGGCTCTAGCACGAGTAATATTTTTCCTCTAGGTCGCAACGGTGCACCTAATGTCCTCGCATCCGCTGCAATGTGTTTTATATCGATATGGTTTAATGTTGCGTTACATGACCCATTTCTTCTGTAAAGCCGTGCCTGTGTTGAATCTCTCCTCTACTCTCTCTCCTCTTACACTCCACGCATCCCCGCCACACAGCGGTGCCGGTCCACACTTCCGACATTTCTCCACAGTTTTAATTGTTATTAACACAGCTGTATATTGTTAAGCATGAGAGTCAAACCTGTATTTGTACCAGCGTTTAATCTGGTAACTCTGCTATCGCGGCTACCACGGCAAAAAACACAGAAGAAGTTACTGAATGCAACTAAGTTCAGTTTGTAAAGTAATAGCGTGTGAGTTCGGAGCCTGCTGGACCTGGGCCAGAGATATGACCCACGGCCAGAATATCATAGTTCATAAAAATGCAGCGCAGTGACGATATAGACATACACATGACGTGTGTAACTCCGCTGACCCGCCATTGGACCCGTTCATAATGAGTCAGCCGTCTCTCTGTGAGTAGCACTCCCCCTCTCTCCCCAACTCTTTTAATCATTTATTGTTAAAAACAAGTGAAGCTTTCTCAGAGATACATTTAAAAAATATAAATATAGATATATATCCTACGCTATTTATTTCAGATAGCTAATTTTCATTTACATGTGTTGCAGCTGTATATATGTACAACATACAACGTCAACATAAGAATGTAGCATAATATGGATGTGAAAGCAGTTACAAAATAATCATGATTATCATTTTAGCCATAATCGTGCAGCCCTAGGCGCAGTGCAAAACGCATCGCAGGTGTTCGTCATCGAGGGTGGCAAAGAAGCTATTTCCTGTTGCTAGGTAGCAACATGCTGTTATCTCATTGGTTGCGCTTTCGAAAGGTCAGCGGCAACTATGTCAAAGTTAAAATAATTTGAATTTTGAGCGCAGTGCAAAGCGGCAAATCCGAGCCTGGGGTAGAGCAGTGCAACTTGTATTCTCATATAATGTGTGTAGGTATGTGTGGGGTCATCGGAGCCTCTGTACATGTACACGTACCTCGGAGCTCTCTTCTGCGCTGTGGCTCTCTCCTCTGGAGCTCCCAGAGCTGGTGTCCCTGGCCCGGGGCGGCTTCCAGGTCCTCTCCAGTGTGCAGCGGTTGTAGTAGAAGTGCCTGCCTGTCGGGTCCTTGTAGGTATCCCAATCGCCCATCACGTGGAGCGGGGAGCCGGAGGGAAAAGGGGGAAGGTTAGTCGTGGTAATCTTCAACTCCTGGAGGTTGGTGTAAACAGGAGACTCGGGGCGGCCGTGGCCTGACGAAGATACCGTCTAAAAGGGAGAGAAAAGAAACAGAAAGATGGAACTGTGAATCATTTGAGAGTGGATATAAGTCTGTAATATACTCAGGGAAAAGTTCCTTGACAGAGTGTGATGTACAAATTCACAGCTTTCAGGGTAAATCAACAGCTGCACAGCAAGCTGGCAGCCACTAAGAGGCCTTAAAACACATCAAACACCCCACCTGCCCACTGGAAATACCATGTCCCTACTGAGCTCCATGTTGAGTCAATCGCTTCATCTTTGCAGTGTTTGTGCTCAACGCTGAGTGGCATTGGGGCATAAAGGAAGTGGCTGAAATGTCAAATGTCTGTAGTTAAAGCTGACACAGCCATTAATGACCGCAGGCCAGAGCCCTGAATGAAGGAGAGGGGAAGGAAGGGCTGTTGGTTTATAACCGAGAGTGGCAGTGACTAAAGTCAGGTAGAAACAAGGAAGTAAAACTGACTATTAAGGCATTGTTAGGACTGTTTGTCGAGGCTTATTCTTCCATCTGCGAACAGGGAAAACTGAAGATCTACAGAAAGAAACTCAAAGATATTCAATTATATGGGTAAATATCATTTGAATGATGATTTCCATACTTATTCAAATAATTTTGGGGCCTGACTATACTATTCAAATTTCGGGATGTTCAAATGTATAATGTTTAAATGACTATTGGTTATGATGAATATTAAATTTGAAAAAAAAAGAACCGGCTTAAAACAGAATCTATGAATGAACAAGGAAAGATAAAGAAAAAGATAAAAATCCCAACAGTTCTGTTAATACTGATAAATGGTAATTTTTTTTCATTATCTGCTAAATATTGTCTTGATTAATTGACTGGTATGTAAAAAAAAAAACTTTGAAAATAAAGAAAATGCCATAATTTCCCAAAGCCCACGTTGTTGCCTTTAAATTGCTTATGGTCCAAAATAAAAAGATATTCAGTTTCCTATAATAAAAGACAAAGCAACATAATATAGGAGAAGCTAGAACCATTGAATGTCTACACAGTTTCGCTTTTTAATAAAACAGTTGCCTATTCTGTCAATTGACTGCTCGATTAAATAACAAACAATATCATCTTGAATGATGGGCATAACTTTTTTGAAAAACTGAATGCTTTTAGTGTAAATTGATAGCAAACCTTAGAGTTAGTTCCCGTATCCAGTCAAAGAGCAAACACTGTTGGAAAACAGGTCCAATTCATTGGCTGGTTCAGAGGAGTTTTATTCACCGCACAGTGGAGACACAAGTTCACAAGAAGCTGCAGGATTCTCTCTGACCAGAATGAGTCTTCTGGCCAGGGTTTTATATGACGTTACAGGATGCAACAGAATAACAAAAGCTGAGAAGACATTCACTCACAAATCTATCTGAGTAGATTTGCATAGACCCAATATCGTCTGCTCAAACTATGAAAAAAACCGTCCTTTGTTTAAAAGAGGTGTGAATTCTGCTGAAAACCAGCTTGGGCTCTAACCAAAAGGTCTCACTCACAGTGACCAAGTACAATGCTTTGTTTGAACACTAAGGAAGACAAAAGGCAATCACACTTAATTAACAGGACAGGGGACACTAAAAGTTTGCTGATCAGAGCAAATAATAGGAACTTAATCAGTGAGCAGATAAGAGGATATCAGGATAAAATGAGACTGAACCCGTTTTCTTCTACAACAGCCAGCACGCTGCCTCTAATGACAGAGCATCCTTCCCCAAAGGCCGGACCTGCCACTGAACCAGACAACGGACTGCTTGTCATGATTATTTCAAACTGGCATTACAAAGACGCTGCTTGGCTGCAGAGCGACAGAGCCATAAATAATGACAGTGCCCCGTGGCCTCCCAACACGGGCTCTGTGATGCTTTTATTGCACAGGGATCAATAGGGATGAAATGTGCAGGGCCTGAGTACATAGCTGGAGGTACCCCGGAGAATCCAATATTCAGTAGACTAGATGAAGACTGAGCAGTGGGCTGCTCTTTACAGTGTCACTGCACAACAACAAAAATATTTTAACAGGGATTATCCAGCAACGAGGAATTTTTGGTGACACCCAAAGAGGTTTTAGCCAGCACCAAATGAAAATCAACAGTGCCAAATAAATTGAGAATAAAAATAGCAATTCAAATCCTCTCCAAATGTGTTTAATAGTAATTTACCAAACAACCGTTGAACAAGCAGGACAAAAGAAACGTAAATAGGAGCCCTTATTGTAGTTTTTCCACCACGCTGTGCTGGCTCTCCCGGTGATATTAATGGTAATATTTTACATTTTTTTAACCACTTTTGTTAATTGGAGTTTCCTTTAGTCAAGACATGACATTTTTGTAAATGCATAGATTTCTGTCAAAGTGACACAGACTCATTCTGAGTCAGGAAAAACTCTGTATACTTAGTATTTAATCATGTCATTTACCGTAGTTTCTCCCACCCGGGAGGAGCCAGCATTTCACAGAAAGTCATGACAAAACAGGGAAACATTCTTTGCTTCTACCATCAAGCCATTAAGCAAACATGGTCTTCCAAAATAAGACCGCATTCACCAAAAACGCTCTGTAATGCCAGTGTGAAAAACAGTAGAGTGTGGCATAAGGTGCAGCTTAAGAGTTAAGTTATGCTCAGTAAATCAACCAAATATTACCTCTGGCAACGAGCAACCTGTAAACACATCATTCTCTCCATGTTTTGAGATTGCACGACAAAAGCTTCTCCTCAGACGGATCATTGCCATGGTCCCTGCTAGATATTTGGATCTGCGCTCAGTGTTGACACTGCTCTGTGGTCTTGCTGTATGATGCTAACGGGAACATGTGATGTGGTGCATGGATCTGTCAAAGGGGAAGTCCTGGTAGTCAATCAACTGTTAAAAAAAACAGTTTGGTCGTATCCCACTTCAGTGGCAAAACCACATTTTCCTCTAAAGTCTGTTCTGAAATTAAACTTCACTTAAGTGGGAGGAAGCGCCACAACATTCCACTAAAATTTTAAAGAGGTGGTGTTTCCAGCAGAGCTACGGTGCATAGGAAATCTTTTTACCACTGTAACTGTCACAGCATCATGTGGATTTGCTGGGAGACTTCCTTTGGCACACGGAGCTCCTCTATCGGTGTATTTGTCCTATTAATGCTTGTTACTCACTTAGAGCTTGGAGCTTATTCCCTGGAGTTTTCCTTGGATTGGGGTGGCACCTGGATTGTGGTTGTAGCTGCTGCTGCCGTGGTCCTGCTCTATGCCCTGCACTGCACTGCTAGTCATAGTTCTATTATGTTTGTTACTATAACTACCGCTGTTCATCATACCAACTGCTATAATTATTTGTTATTAAAAATCTATATTAGTGTCTCGGACGCGAGAAGAACATCCGTTTTATTCTTGGCTGCTCAGACGTAAACAACAGAAACATTAGGCAATCTGCTCTCTTTCAGCTGACCACTTCCATTCAAGGGATGATGACACAGAAAAAAAGTTTAAGAAATATTTTATATCCATTAACACAGCTGGGTGCAAATACAAGGAGAATATTGTCTATTTTGAAGTCAAAAGGTTGAATTTTGGGAAACAGACTTCAGACACAGTATTAGGGGACCACTAAGGTCTATATAAAAGCATCCAAAGAGCCCCATGTCATGGGACCTTTAAATGGCAACTAAACAGCAATTTCAATTTGGCCTAATTCTTTTTTTTTTTTTTTTTTAAAGATTAATTTTAGTTATTTTCCCTTTATTAGATAGTGACAGTGGATAGACAGGAAAGGTGGGAGAGTGATCGGGGATGACACTCAGCAAAGGGCCGCAGCTCGGACTTGAACCCGGCTGCTGTAAAGAACTCAGCCTACATGGGGCACACGCTCTTGGGTCTGGGTGAGCTAGAAGTCAATTCGTTGACAGACTGAGGAAATGTTTATATCATTGGTTTTGAGATGGTTTTATAGGCCACAAAGTTGTGAAACCCTCTCAGTATGAGTTTTATGTAAAGCCTGAGCGTAACAACCAGTACAACTGCAGTTAGGTCTTCGACTGGCAGCAGCATGGCAGGCTATGTCAAATAACAGCACTCATGGTGTAACTACAGGCTCCACTTCCAGGTTAGCTCATTAAAAATGCACAGGGTGTCTTCTTAACTTCATTATAGCAGCGTTATATTCCTGAGCAGCTGTTGCTGGACATCTGCTGTGAACAGACTGACCACCTAATCAATACTGAGCAGCAGAACCACTGAACCACAGCGGAACATTAAGAGGCTGGCCTCTAACACCGAGGGAGCTGCACACTGTGCTTTAGTCCAGATGTTCAGAGGTCTTACCGTGTACTTTAGAGTTGAGAAGTGGCAGCAGTTCCAAAAGTAAAAGTCTTGATCTTTTTGGCAATGTTCACACTTGGCGTCTTTTTTTGGAGGTGCCAGCGTCTGTTTTACATTATAATCCTATGGACTACACAGTGTTTTTAAACGCCACGGCAGATGGGTTTTTCTGCAGCTCAGACTGTCTTTTTGAAGTTGGACAATGACAAGCGGAGTAGCGAGACCTGTCGTTTCCATAACAATCTAACATTCGCAGTAGCACCGCTCCCTCTCTCTGTTCTTTCTCTAGATCGCTTGACGGCTTTGCTTTATCTTGAACCGCTCCACATAGCACTCTGGGATGCTGTAGCAGTATCTGTTGTTTTAGCAACAAAAGACGCACTCTGCTGCATTTTGGAACCAAAACGCTACCAGCTTTGTTATATGTTTTGTTTTTTTACTACAAAAGCACCCAATTCAACTTTTTCTTGTCAAAAAACATGCCAAGTGTGATCATGGCCTTTCTGTGTAGGTAATATGAGGTGGTGGGCAGTTGGATAGATATGAAACCAGGGTTCAACAGTAGCGCACTATCCACCAGCCAAATGCTGACACAATATGCAAGTGGCTGGTAGATTTGCTTCACACACACTATCCAAAGAAAACAATGACAATCTATTGAGTGGCTGGTACAATTTGAACATTCACTATCCATTTGGCTGGTGGATGAATAAGTTAATTTTGCACCCTGCATGAATCTCTCCGGGTCAAATCATCATTTTTAAAAAATTAAATTTTTAAAAGAATTAAAAAAATATTGGCTACTGATAAAACTGATGAAAAAGCTGAAAGTACGTATAAGTGTGTATAAATGCAAAAATGTTAAGTCGAATACAACCTTCAAGTAGCATTTCGGTAACAAAACATCCAATCATTGAGCTTAAAGTGGTGCATGGGCTGCCTATGTTGAGTGAAAGATTAAGATTAGGGCTGCACAATTAATCAAATTTTATTCACGATCACGATTTTGGCTAGTTAGTGTCTGTTAGCTCACAGGGCTCTAGGGTGCTAGTTAGAGTCTGTTAGCTCACAGGGATCTAGGGTGCTAGTTAGAGTCTGTTAGCTCACAGGGATCTAGGGTGCTAGTTAGTGTCTGTTAGCTCACAGGGATCTAGGGTGCTAGTTAGAGTCTGTTAGCTCACAGGGATCTAGGGTGCTAGTTAGTGTCTGTTAGCTCACAGGGCTCTAGGGTGCTAGTTAGAGTCTGTTAGCTCACAGGGATCTAGGGTGGTAGTTAGTGTCTGTTAGCTCACAGGGCTCTAGGGTGCTAGTTAGTGTCTGTTAGCTCACAGGGATCTAGGGTGCTAGTTAGTGTCTGTTAGCTCACAGGGCTCTAGGGTGCTAGTTAGTGTCTGTTAGCTCACAGGGATCTAGGGTGCTAGTGTCTGTTAGCTCACAGGGATCTAGGGTGCTAGTTAGTGCTAGTTAAATATTACAACATTTTTGACCAAATACCTCGATATCGATAACGCAACGACACTGTAGTGTTGACTATTGGTTCTTTCACAAAATATTTACACAATGAGATTTTTTGATAAATAATTATTAGTAATGTGGATATAATGACTAAGTGGGTAAAGGCAAATAATAGAACAGTAACAACAGTCTGGGAAGTTCAGAAAATTACATCTCTTTACAGTAATGCAGCCTTTAAAAGACAACACTTATGCAATACTACCATATCCAAAATCTTAGACAACATCTAGTCTCATATCACGATATAGATGTGACCAGCTCTAATTCAGCGGTTTAAACCCATTCAATGTTAAGTGAGGCATTTTATTCCCAACTGCAATGACAAGGCATTCTGAATTTGCTCCATTCACTAGAAAAGATATGACCTCTCAGAAACAATGTTGAAATAATACAAACTGATGTCTCTCACATAAGAATGCAGTAAACGCTGACAGACAATTAAGTGGCAACCATTTTGATAATCGGTTAAGTCATTTATCAAGCAAATATGTTATACATTTTCTGGATTCAGTGTCTCAAATGTGAGCATTTGCTTCATTTCCGCTTGCTTTTTTAATATCTTGAGGTAATAAATCCTTTTGGGCTCTTCGAGAGGCATTTCTAACGCTTTTCTGGCATTTTGTAGAGTATATGACTAAAAAAAGCTTTAATTCATTTGGCAAGACATTCAAATGTTCACCAATGCGTGCCGGCTTGAGCCTTCCTTAGGGTGTAGAACAATTTGATTAATTTGTTGAAGACATCAAACTGAATTGGTCTGACAAGTAAAAGCAGTAAGCCTCAAACACAACAGAAGTCAGTTGCAACCCCTACTGTACAGTTTGCAGTTAGAAGCGACGAGTCTGAGGGGAAACTACACTGCAGCAGCCAATAAACACTTCTGATTGCAGCCCAGCATACTCCTAATTTCCTATTTCAGGCCAGAGCAGGAGTAAATTAGTAGAGAATAGGAAGGCACTCTGCCAGTTCCAGATAGGAGATCTGCCTAGTCTTATCTGTGCCGCCTGCAGCTATGCGGTGGAATAATAATCAACGGGTCCAGTGCTCTTAAGCCGAAGATTAACCACATCAGAGCCAGAGAGAAGACGAGATAGAGAGGGAAATGGGAGAAAGACTGAGGCAACGGGCACTGATCGCATCACAGCTAATACTAGAAGGAAATGGCTGCAGATGCTTTGGCATCACATTTTATATTTAGACTAGTGTGGTGTTGTGTGAGATTGAACATTGTGTTCATTGTATGCAAAGCTGTTGTCCTGATTCACATAAAGTTGAGAGTAATACAGCTGGGTGGCTTTTTCAAAATGCATAACAAAGCTGGATCCCATCACAGTGGTTTCAGTGGATCTTTTTCGTTAGTGTTGGGACACACAGCACCTCCACCTCTCCAGGCAACCAAAGAAATAGAAAGACCCAACATCTGGAAAGATGAATGGAATCAGGCAAACATATGAGTCCAGGACTGGATGTGAGAGAGGAATTGCTCTGACTGAATGTCTCGCCAGCGGGCAGGACCTGCCATGGATAACCTTGAAGACCCTCAACAGACTATGAGTAGAACAGTGGAGGTGCAAAGCACTTATGAAAGCATGGAACCACCAGACAGAAGACACAGGCAGCTGTGGAGCAGTACAGACAATGTCCCACCTACTGGAGTGTGCAGTCCAGTGCAGCCCCCATGGGCCTGGCTTAACAGACCCCAAAAGCTGTGACCAGCGCCAAATATTGGCAGAACAACGTCTGAAATTGCAACAGATTTAAAGAAGAAAGTGGTGTTGGGACATTTTGTCCATAGTCTGGTTTCCAGATTGCTTATCTTGTCTGACTGATGAGTTAAAACACAGCAACGATACTCAAATAATGATTAGAGAGAGAGAAAAGCAGCAATGTTTTGTAGTTGCTATTAAAAGCGGTCAGTTGATAAGCTAATTGATTTATATTGATAATCATTTCAGGAATACCCCTAGCAATACCTTAGTTAATAAATAGTGTATTATTATGTTTTTAACTGACTTATGTAGACTTGTTGACATTCAAACACGCAATGGGGACACAGCACAATATATCTTTTTTCATCGTCATCGCAATATCAATTGCCGCATTAAACCCGTCGGGAAAAACAGCATTTTTTGTGGTAGTTGAAAAAAATTTATATCAGTGGAGTACTGCACTTTAAAAAGTAACAGTCATCCTTTTTTAGTGGTGCCTTTTATGTTCAAGTTGTTCAATAAGTCAATGTTGGAAATTATTTCGTTTCATTTGTTTAAAAAGTCCCATGGCATGAAAATTTCACTTTGAGGTTTTTTTTTTTTAACATTAATAGGATTAATAAAGTTTACACACCCATGCTAAAGTTGATTAAAAAGAGGAATAAAAAAACATCTTTTGAAAATTGATCTTAATGCCTTAATTAAAAAAAAAGGAAAATCCAACCTTTTAAGGACACCAATTTTCTTTCTGAATGAATAATGTATCATAAATAAATAAATGTTCTTCCTTAAAATACAGGGAGCATAAGGTTACACACCCTACACTATTAATTCCAGAGGCCAGGGGAAATTTATCAGGATGCATAGTATCCTGGATCCATGAAATAATCTTGTTGAATTAAGGCATTAAGATCAAGTTTTTTTATTCCTCTTTTTAATCAACTTTAGCATGGGTGTGTAAACTTATGCAAGCCACTGTAGATGTAAACCGAGCCCTGGGTATCCTGCTCTGCCTTGAAAATGAAAGCTCAGATGGGTCCATCTGGAATCTTGCCCCTTATGAGGTCATAAGGGGAAAGGTTACCTCCCCTTTCTCTGCTTTGCCCACCCAGAGAATTTGGCCCAGCCATGAGAAAAAGAGAAACATCATGGCTTTCAAACAAGCAAAGAGGCAGTTGGTAAAGGCCACACCCCCAGCCTCCACCTTGTACTTTAATATCTGTTTTTTCATCACACGTAATATCGCATTTTTTCCTCATATCGTGCAGCTGTTATGAAAACATGCATTCCCCAAACCAAAAGCTGTGTATTTATTCCAGTCAACATGTTTAAGGGTTTGGTCTTCTTCAGCTGATACCAACCTATTGACTCCAAATCCAAACAGTTTGTTAGTGGATTACAGCTTAAAAATATAAATATAAAAAAGTAAATAAATAAATTAACCTCTCTCTGTTTTTTTGGCAACAGAAACACAGAGAGAAGTCATCAGCGTCCTTAAGGTGGCAGCCTGACAACAAAGTTTGTGAAGTCTGAAAAGGGATTGGCCAGTGACAGAGGAGAAGGAGGGACTCCACATGGTCCCTTCCTTTCACAGATGAACCTGCTCTGCTGCATACTTGCAGGGAACTGGACCAAGCAAACACACACAAACACGCGCACGCACGCACGCACGCACGCACACAACTGATATACAACGGTGCAAGTTTGCACATGTACAAACGGGCACACAAAAACAAACAAAGAGAGCATCTAGTTTTTTTTCCTACTTCCTCTTCCATTCAGTCTTTAGTTTCCAGGTGCAAAGTGCCACTGCAGTGCTTTACATGCTACTGATAGGCTACTAAATGACATGCACTGCAAAGTAGGACATATTTCTTAATATTTCCCTTTGGCAACACCCCCCAATATAGCTCTAATATACCCTTTCCTTCATGTGTTCAACAGGTTTTATCTTATAGCCAGTCACTTTAATTATTTAGGATTTGGACAACATTGCCATCAAGCACAACATTTGATCCATACACCTTACATGTCACAATTTGTCTGCAAGGGAAAGCCATCATAGTTTTGGCTTAATTCTTATTGAGGCATAAGGTTTAGTAAAGCAGTCCATCTTTTAAGACTCATACTGCAACAAATCCAGTATTAAGTAGTAACTTCCTTCTGGGAGTAATGTAGCTACAAAAACAGATTTGGTGCCTTGCTTTTGTACATTTCTTAACTGTCATTTCTACATTGATATGGTTTGGCATGGGAGTATATATATATATATATATATATATATATATATATATATATATATATAGACCTCAAACTAACATCTTTGCCACTGACTTAAAGTACTTTCCGCCATGGCGTCTCGTTCAGTCTGGTATGAGGTAACTTAAAACGTCCAACTGGAATAAAGGATAGAGAAAAAAAGCAAGCCGCGTACAAACACACTGCGAGTAAACAAAAAAAAGGCCTTGAAACACTGGCACCACCCAAGGCAATTGTGCAACTCCAGAGCAATTACACTCAGCAGTAGAAAGTAGTAGACAAAGCAATGCAGGGAAAGCACCATCAACAGCCTGCGGTGAGGTTGAGCCTTGAGTGACCTCATGAAGCTCAGAGTCAGGAAGCAGTCACCACAGGACACTAGGGTTGGGTGGTGGTGTTTTTTTTTCTATACCCGTGGTAAAACGATACTTTTAAAAATGGTGCTGGTGCCTAAACTGATAGACCTAAACTGTTTATCACTAAGGCCATATGGTCAGAATAAAATGATTTATTAAAAATGTAATACCTTCTAACAGTAACTTGTTTCATCAGGTAATTGCTGACGACAACAACAAACAAAAAGATCTGGCGCCTTGCTGGCCACTTTTCATTATCTTTCTCATAATTCAAACAATGCTTGGCTTAAAGTTTTCATTCTTTGATTTTCTTTTCTCTCTGTGCTATACAATGGTTAATTGTATAATAGTGCTGTGCAGAGCCAGAGCTGCTCTTAGCCTTTGACAGGCTAAGATATATTCGCCGGTGCAAATATATCTTAGCCTGATCAAGTTAAACTCAACAGGTTTTTGTCTATGTTGTACTTTTTAGACTGAGCTTTGTTAGTTGAGCCTGGCCAAAATACTATTTCTGCCTACACCACTGGTTTCCTTGAGGAAAAAAAATGAGAAGATGATTTTTGAAATGGCAAGAGAGGAGGAAATGATAGGTAAAAAAGGAACAAGAAGAAACAATTTCACATTAGGTTTAACCATCCTTTTTAACACACTGTATATTAACCAAGATTAGGACATTTTTAGATGACAGGAAATGAATAATAAAAAAATATATATATTCTTGAAGCTGCACTTTCCTATGGCTCTTTGTAGCTTTGCTTATTTTAAGCTAATGTACTTGCACCTACTACTTGTTGTCCGGAGTTTGCAACTTCAGGGTTGAAAGCATTAACTGGATGTCGTATTGGATGACAGCGTCAGCTAAATGACATGTAATCTAATGCAATTTTCTGTCAATTGAGAGAATCGGATCAACAGCTCATCATTTCAGTACTAAATTGACTGTTGATCACTCAGTCCATGATATCAAGGGCACCAACTTGCCAGTGGCTGACAATAAACACATTTAGATAGCTTATCCAGGTCGAGTGGGTGTTTGGTACAGCTTTTGCCTCTTTGGGATGTTTTGTGACATCTGTTTGAAGTGCATTTAGGAAAAATTGAAAAACTATAACTTGTGCTGTTCATTGAGGGTGTACCCAGTTACAGATCAGAGAGAAGAGATGTACAGTGCCCTGTTTTACATAATCCCACCTGAGAGAAGCATCCCTGACGCTTGTCAGAGAAGTGGGTCTATCTATCTGTGATCTACTCGTGTTTCTACACGAGCTGCAAATGGGTCAAATGTAAGAAACAGCAGGAGGGCGAGAACCTAATGGAGAAAGGGATGCAGAAAGGAAGAAGGCAGAGAAGCTGCTCCTAGATGTTCATAAAGGACAACACCATATTATCCTGTCAACATACTGTTAAAACACCCTCAACACTCAACACAATGAAGTGTAGAAGTTGGGATAAACAAGTTTATGAACATGGCAGTTAGGTCTGCATTCATATAGACAGTCTGTATGAATTAAGGGGGTAAGCTAGCATCCAGAATACCTCCTATGGGGAGATTCTAAGGCTAACAAGCCATCACCTGCCGTTAGCATTCCATTGACTGCCATTCATTGTGGCGTCACGTTGACAGTGAATAACTTTACATCTGAAGCGTTTAAAGACATTATTTGTATATTTCTAATAAACACGTCACATTACCTTGTATCTCACGTTATGGCTCCATAGAAGACGTTTTTGTAAAAATAGGCTAACGATTGTGTACTAACCACGCGACTTGCTGTCGCAGAGTAGAGAAATTACCATATAGTCAGGTGATGCTCGCAGGCAATCGAGGGGACGTGGAGGCATACAGTCAATAGAGAAGCCCATAGAGAGTCCATGAAAACATCAGAACAAAATATTTCAGGTACGTTTTGATGGATTGGAAATACTAGTATGTGGCAAGTGAATTCATATGAAGTAACATTTATCCACGAACAGATTTCTCATGGAACAGCTACTAGAAGACTTACAACATTCAGACAGGTTGCCCACGTCACATCTACGTTGTCAAGCTCAGTTGGAGGCTGCTCAGTAACACTCAGCCATCACCGGAAAAGAGCTTCTAAAATCCTTCACTGGTCTCCGTCAAAGTCCGCGGTGTCACTGTGTCCATTCATTTTACTGTTATGGTATGAATAGAGTTAATACATAATGGTATATACTGTAGATATCAAAACCAATTATTCTTGGATATATGAAAGACGATCTACAATTTTACAAAGTTCCCTCTCACCTGCTATATTATTGGTAGAGTATTAATGAATTAATATTCTGGAATTGCCAAAATGTATCTTTTTTAACCCTCTTCCGACAAGCTAGCATGACATTGTTGGTACCAATGGATTCCTTAGATTTGCTAGATTAATATGATACACAGATTCAGTGATTAATTATGGATTATGTGGATCAATGTTGTATCATTCAAATGAAAACGGAAAATTGATTTGTTAAACCCAACCATACTGTGTGACTTAATGTACAAAAGAGTGTGACGGCGAGTGAAAAGTGATTTGTGGTTGCACTGCCCGAATGGAGGAGAAAATGGCCTTTTCCAGATGTGTGCATGTGTGTTTTTTTTTTTTGTAAAGTGTATGACCCTATGCTTGTGTGGCAATAAGCAGCTGTCTGGATGCTGCTCTGCCCCCTCCCCACAGTGGTCGGTGGGGGTTCAGACACACTGCTGACATTTTTTAACCACAGAGACCTAAAACAAGTGAGAAAGAAGAGGTTCAGTGTTGCTCACCGACATATTTCTCACAGTAATACACCCTTTTTTCTAAAAACAGCCATAAATCATTCTCAGAGTTGACTCATCCTTGAATGATGCGATCAGTGGTGTGTTTTTTGAGGCCACACGGCAGAACCAGCATGAGGGAAAACAGAGCAGCAAGGCAGCGGACAGCCTCAGCCGAATGATGATTAATCCTCTAATTCCATCTACCTGACTGCTCACAGCTAATGATTGGCTGGAGTCTGGAGGGGTGGCATATGTGTGTGTGTGTGTGTGTGTGTGTGTGTGTGTGTGTGTGTGTGTGTGTGTGTGTGTGTGTGTGTAGGTGATTATGTAAGAGGGAAGCAGGGGGGCAGGTGCAGCCACTGCTCAGGACCCATAATGCAATGGGATGTGTGACTTAGAAAGATAGATGCTGTGTGTGTGTGGCATTCTACTCCAATTTGGGCTCTGCGGAGAGTTTGAAATGGTTATCTAATGCGGAAACAAGTAGCCCTGTTGCTGTAGGTAGAATAAACATCTTTAAAAATGGCCCGTTTGTCAGTAGCTAAGATAAGAAAAGGTTTTCAAAAGCCCAAAATGGGAGAATGAAATCCTTTTGTACAAGTCAAAACAACAGAATAATCCAAATGATACAGATAAGGTTTTTCTCCTTCACAACAGAAAAGCTTCAGACCCAGCCGAGGATTAGCCTACTTGCTGCCATTTTGGTTGCATCCCTTAGAAACAAATGGCCGACCGCATCACAACTGGCGCTGACAGTATCTAAATCACCACTGATGGGAGGTTTACATTTTGACCCCCGTTATCGCAATCCAGGAGGATGAAGATAATGAACTCCTGTTACTCGGTTTACGCCAGGCTCAGACCCAAAAATCCTCCTGGAGACCTGTGCACCGGTTATATCTCAATTGGTTCACCCTGTGCCCCACCACACGTGTTACATAGAGTGCTTTATGAAAGTCCTCATCAGAAAAAAAAACTTTATTAACTTAAAGTGTCTTTTTATCTTGGGATGGTGCGGCGCAGCACACACTTTTTTTTTTTTTTATGCAGAACCGTCCTTATGTCACCGACTCTATACACGATGTGATTGGCCCAACCAGAACTATATTTGCTTCTGCTAGGGTGCGTCTAGATTTCTAGGCTAGGATGTTGGTGCAATAAGAAGCAATTATGGATAGAACTTTTTGAGGGTTTGAATGCCCCCCCTCCCCTCCAAAGAGTCACAATACAAATCTGAGTGGGTTGTGAGATGCTCAACAATTTTTTTTAAAATATTAGCCTTTTGTAATACTGCCGTTTTACCTCGCCAGCTGTATAATTTTAAAGATAAATGGCAAGGGAACAACACTCTTGGCTAACTCTCTGGTTGAGCTGCCCATCGACACATACAACCTGTTACGGGGGGGATTTAAGTGAGGTCACAGGCCAAAAAGGTTGCAGAACAACAGGGAGCGCTTGGTAATGTAGAAGTTTGAGTAGTGGCTTGCCATCCCCAGTTATTGGCGTGATTCAAAAACATAAGAGGGCGACCGATATGGGTTTTTCTCCGCCAGTGGCCGATAAAAGCTGCCGATTTCTTTCAGCCTATATTTGGCTGATATGTGCTTGTTTTTAAACCTCTATTTGAAAGATAAAATGTAACAATAATAATTACTTAAGATTAGAGCTGGGCGATATGGAGAAAAGCAAATCTTTCAATATTTCTGACCAAATACCTCAATATCGATACCGCAACGATATTGTAGTGTTGACTTTTGTTGCGTTTGCAAAATATTTACACAATAAGATTTTTGATAAATAATCATCCGTAATGTGGCTATAATGACATAATAAGTGGGTAAAGGCAAATAATAGAATAGAAAATGACAGAACTTTACTGTAATGCAGCCTATAAAACCAGGGAAAGACAACACTTATGCCATGTTACGATAACTAAAATCTAAGACAATGTCTCATAACACGATACCGATATAATATCGATGTATTGCCCAGCTTTACTAAAGATACACAACAATTCTCAACAAAAACATTTATTGAACATTTAAACCAATCTGCACTTGTATAATTAAATTAAAATCGTATACTGTAAAAACATATATAGCATAATGTATAAAAAATATACTAAATAAACAAAACAGGTCAGAAGAAAATAAACTTTGTCAAATCAAAATAAAGTTTAGTGCACCTAGCAGCATTTAATCAAATTTCTGAGACCACACATCTGCAAACTTATTAATAAAATATATTTACAATTTTAAAAATAGCAGTGCTGCACACAGTAGCAACCAGCAGCATGTCTTTTCATTTTAGGTCTGAAGAAAATGTGAACCCAATCTTAGTAGATCTTCACTTCTGCCCTGAATAAATTATTTTAAAAAAATCGGACGATGCTGATTATGTAAAAAAAAGAATGACCAAAATGACAAACAAATTAATAAATAAATAAAAAAATCTGACAGTAAAAAATTATTAAAAGAAATTGATTGGTCAACCTCAAAAAGAACATGCGTTGTTTTCTTTTAACTTTTGAATGTGTTTCTACCAAGATGTATTTTCACAGGCAAAGGGGACAGATTTAAAAAATAATAAAAAAATGTCCCAGTCCAAAAGCAAACAGAAAGGGTGAGAGAGTTTACACGGTCAACACAACAGCCCATCCAGCATGCCAAACATTTCCCACTGAATAGGAAATGGGAAGATGCGAGTAAGGAAGGGGAACCAATGAGAGAGAGAGAGAGAGAGCACCTGCAGCCTGCAGGCACCTGTCCTCCTTTTCTCTGACCACCACCTGTCCCGTCAAGCAAAGAGATCGTTCTAGCCTGGTAGAGTCTGACCCGAGGCACACATCTGACGGGACAAGAGACTTTTGAAAGCAAAAAGCATTTCACATACTGTAACCTTTGCATGCCGATAAACCAGGCCTCTGATTTGATTTGAAAGTGGTGAGGCATATGGCTGTGTGTGTGTGTGTGTGTGTGTGTGTGTGTGTGTGTGTGTGTCGTATGTAATCCCTCTGTGGCAGACAGGGTACATGCAGTTCATTTCCCATTCAGTAGCACATTAGAGAACACACAGCCTGGAGTCTAAAAGTCGACTTTGAAAACAAGGAGAACCATAACCTTCAGTTCCATACAGACCCGCACAATGACCCACAAATGGATGATTCAATCAGATTAAAAGCTATAACAAAAGGAATCAAATATACTTAGAACTGTCACTTGTATTCAACAACTGTTCACTGGCAACTTAAAAAAAAAAGCTGAATTGTGGACACCCCCAAACACTAGATTGAGCAGTTGAACACATTAGTTTCCTTCCCTGTTCATCCTGTCAGATCACATTACAAACAGACACAGCTTCACTGTTGAGCAGCCTGACCCAGCTGGACAACACTGAATGGGTTAAGACCAAACCCAGCGGGGAGGAACAGAACTGAGTATTATTCCTTCAAACATGGACACAGGTCTTTTAAGGCCATCAGTTGAAATGTGCTGGGTGTCCATTCATGGACATGAATGAGGCTATATGTGATTAATGCACATATAGCCTCATTCATTTCAGCAAACAGGGACACGACACAACCATGATGCACTGAGCACAGACAAAAAGGAGCCAACTGTCTAAGATAGACTTCGCTCATTCAAAGCTTTGTTTGCCACGGGTTAAGATACACTCACAGTTGTCTCAGTGCTATAGTCCTTCCTAAAAAGGGACATCATCATAATGGGACACCACCCACGAGTCACAAGTAGTGTCCCCATTATTTACACAAAATATGAGTTATAAAAGTGAAATCCTCAGGGCAAACGCATTTGAAAGGGAGTCTTTACATACAATACTGTGACAACGGTCCAATAAAAAAAATTAAAAAGCAAAGATTTCCAAATCCTTACTACTCTCCTTTTATGTTTGCAAAACCATTATTTTCTTAAACTTCATTACACAACTGCTTTCTGGGAAATGACAAGCTATAATCCGAATAAAGTCATAATCCCTTATTGAAAAGATGAAAAATCAGTTATTCGTCTTATTCTAAGAGACTTCCTGGAACAATATCATATCAATATCGTAGTGAATGATGACTCAATGTTGCCCATAAAGTTCCCTAATAAAGGAGATGAGAGAATTTAAGGTCAGGTCAAACAATCTGAGGACTAAAATTGCTAGAGGACGTAAAAGAGATGGAACACATGCAGAAAAAGAACAGTACAAATATTGGAAACACTAAACGTCAAGGCAAAGAGTGGGTACTGGAAAAGAGTGAGTCACGCCTGAGAGCTGACACAAGAGGCCTTTTTTACCGACAGCAAGAATCATGGCATAACCCAGAAATTAAGGGCTTACTGTAAGTGAGATGAATAAGTTTCTCTAGAAAGAGAATCATGTTACAATTGCACTAACCCTGGTTAGAAATGTGTTTGCCCAAAACAGATGTCCATTGCAACATGTCTAAAAAGCATTCATTTACCTTCAGGCCACAGTATCTTGCAACATCCAGCCACCTTTATAGAATAGAATGGCATCAGAAGCCCTAGTTAAGAATAGCTGCAGTAGATAAAATCATCGTTATTTGGCTGGTTAATTTCCCCATCTGGTAGCCATAAACAATGGCTGAAACACATCAGCTAAGTGCCAACTTTAGTTTGCATTTCTTAGACTTCGCTCACACTTATTTTGAGAAGAAAAAGTGGACTAGGGCGCTTTTGTATTTAATAACAAAGCTGGCAGAGTTCAGGTCACAAAAAGCAGCCGATGGCGCTTTTGGTGTTGCTATAACAACAGCTGCTACTACAGTATCCAAGAGCACTATGTGGAGCGGTGCTAATATTAACTTTAAATAAAACAAAAGCAATGGAGCGAGCTAGAGAAAGAACACAGAGAGAGATAAAAACAAGTGTTGAAAGAGGTAGACATATAAAAGTGTGGAGACCAAGGGAGGAACATGTCTGTACACACTGCCACCAGGATATCCAAACCATTTCCTATGTACATGTCCCAAATATGAAGACTTAAAGCGCCCTTATTATGTTCATTTTCAGGTTCATAATTGTATTTTGAGGTTGTACCAGAATAGGTTTACATGGTTTCATTTTCAAAAAACACCATATTGTTGTTGTACTGCACATTGCTGCAGATCCTCTTTTCACCCTGTGTGTTTAGGTCTCTGTTTTAGCTACAGAGTGAGACATCTCACTTCTATACTATCTTTGTTGGGAGTGGCACATGCTCAGTTGCTCTGTAAGATCCCATCAGCTAGATAACTCTTTCTCCAGCTGTGGTCAGTCCAAGGCAGGATTAGCTGGGAGACTTCTTCTAGACGAGGGCCACTTGTGGAATACCTGCAGAACAGGGACAGGAAGTAGTTCTTTTGGAGATTATGGTCAACTAGTGGGTGTTGTAGCAGTGGTTTGCCATTGAGAACGAGCTAGCATGCTACGGTTAGCCCTCTTAGTCTCGGCTAGTGACGTAGAAAGCAGTGCAGATGTTGAACAGCTCACCCGGATACTGGAGACAGAGGACATTCAGAAACCGGATCTCACTCAAAACAGCATGGCTAGTTTTTTTTTTTCTTTTCAAGTTTGTATGCGTGTGGAAGCACCAGAGACACAAAATAACAACCCAAATCCCAGAAAATAATATGGGCACTTCAAGAACCAAATATTTCCAAAAATTTGAAAAAAAACTATCACTACCTACACTGAGGACAAACGGCTTCCTTCTTTTATTAGAGGCAGATAAAAGCATGGCTAGCAGCTAAATATGTCTTCTCCTGCCAAAATACAAGGCTAAGTAAATAGAGACTTTAATATTTTATGACTTTATTTTTTAATATTATTGATTCAACGTACCCTTTGAGGGACATCCACAGAATTTGTTTATTATCTACAATTATATCATAAGCATCCTGTTTACTTGTATTATTATATCACATGTATTTACTCCATGTTGTTGTTTATATGTATGTTTAATGCTTTGGCAACACAGATGTCTTTGAGAGAAATTGAGTGAGAGACAGAGACAGAGACAGAGACAGAGACAGAGACAGAGAGAGAGAGAGAGAGAGAGACACACACACACACACACACACACAGGTGCCACTAACGTCAGATAGAAACAAAGTAAATTGCCCCAGCTGTCATTCCCTGAACTCCATTTTTTTTGTTATGGAAACGCCAGGTCTGTCTTCTACTATTGTCATTGGTCAGCTGTCAAAAAGGTGCATGACGTAGGTCAGTTTTTTTTTTTGTTTTTTTTTCAGAAAAGTTGTTTCAACTTCAAAAAGACGCTTTGAGCTGCAGGGGGAAAAAAGTCCACGGTAGCAATTGTAGCAACTGCGGAGGACTTTTTTGAAAACACGGTTTACTCCGTAGGATTATAATGTCAAACAGACATAGGCAGTTTAAAAAAAGACGCTGTTAAACTTCAGTAGAAACTTCATAAACTCCCTGCTTTTCAGAGATCAGTGCAGCGGCCTGATTGGGTTAACTAGGTTACTGGCAAGACATTTATAGAAGATATTCTGACTAATGGACCCAGTTGGATTTTGTGCTTTATTTAGAAAAAACACAGATAGAGATACAGAATTCATCTCTTGTACTTCCATTGCATTACATTGAGAAGCAGTAATGACTTGATGTAAACACAGACCTGACAGAGCTACTTGAGACAGAATCTAAAAGGCCACACTACAGTAGTTTTACACATTATTCAGAGTTTTCCTTTGGCATTGCCGGTCTTTCCCATTTTTGAGAAATTTGAAGATACCAAAAAATTAGCACTTCCTGGAAAACTCTTCAGTGATGACGACGACATCATTCTGCACCAGTAGCTCTAACTAAAAAGTCCAAACAATGAGTCATTTACTATAATTTTGTCATTTATAACTAAAAATAATGCCTCTGATGGTTTTACACGCAACACTGATTCCTCAACTGTCCTGTTTTAACAGGAAATGAATCACATTTAAAAAGTAAGGATGTAATTCCATGGGATCTTTGAGAGCATCTGTGAAACATCTGAATGAATTCTGACCAAGATAGAAAAGTTTAAGTAGAGCTTAAATAAAAAAATTTCAGATTTTTTTCAAAGCAAAAAGTCCAGTTGCAGGTTTTGTGATGAGGAGTTTTGCTCCATTTTATATCATTGTAAACTTAATATATTGGGGTTTTGGACTGTTGTTGTTGGACTGCTGACAAAAAGCCAGACGCAAACTGGCATTCTAAAAAACAAACTGGACTTTTTTTTCACTATACTCTGATATTCTGCACACAAGATAATAATCAGCAATTATGAAACAATTGAAAAAAGGATGATATTTAACAGACAAGAAAACACCAGGAGAACACTACATGCCTTCAGGTCCAGAACATTATACAGCAAGTGAAAGGGCAAATTGCTGAGCTGAGCAGCAGCATGGAACGACAAAATGACACAGCAATTAGAAAAGCGCAGAGTGTAATTAAGCTTGACAATGTGCCCAAATATTCCCACTCATGTCTTTTCACAAGGTCAACAACAGTGCAAAGTAATTGGCTGTGAGTAATGATTAAATAATGTACGACTAGAGTTAATCAGTGCAAAGACGCAACAAAAAGACCCTGACGCATAGGCTGGAAAACACCCGAGTGGCGTTGCATTCTCGCTTTTTATTCTGCGTTTAGACTAACGTTTTGGGGGGAGGGTGGGGGAATCTGCATGATGCATATGGTGACACAAAAAGTGTGTGAAATTCAATGTAGTATGCATGCCAGGTGGCTAGGTGGTAGTGTGAAGCACTTCTGCATGACACCACCACGTCTGCATGCCTGCGTACAACCTTCCTTCTACTTCTATCTAACAAAAGCTGGAAATATTGTCTGGACAGATGAGGAGGTGGAGTTATTGCTCCACACGCACCCTCACACACTGTTTTTATCCTTTAGACAGGAACGCGACGGTGGAGTGTTTTTAAAATATCCACTCTGGAGGGCGGTCTCACTTCTTTTGTTGTTTTAAAACTTTTATTTAAGTTTTCAATGCAGGTCCTTTCCTTGTAACAAGAGTATTTTTTAGTACTTTTACTTCAGTAAAAGGACCTAAATACTTCTTTCACAACTAGTCTTTTTTCTCTCTCAATTGAGCTCTCTCTTCTTTTTAAGTGTGAATCTTTCATAGCTCATTACACACTCTTTTCGTTCACCAGGGAATCACGTATCAACTTGTCTCTGCACATCTTAAAGAATGTGAAGGGGAAAGAAGGAAAAAAATACTCAAATACTTTCCACCTCCTGCAGCTGCAGGGAAGAGGCCACGTGTCTCTGTTTCCCTACAGCCGCATGCCTCAACAGCGCACCTCTTTAAGGAGGAGGAGGAGAAGGAGAGTAAAGGGCAGGTATGAGGAAGAAAGATTCCCCTGACTAAGGATGAGCCTTAATTCAGCCTGTAGCATTTCACCACCTTTTAAAACCACTTCATGGGCTCACGTTGAGAGAAAGTGTGCAGAACCTGGGCTGACAAGCAAAGCATTGCTGTAAAATCCAGTTTCATAATATTTCATAATCCACGTACTATTTAACTCCAGCAGTAGAGTTTGGTACATAAGGGAGACATCCATAGCCTGGATGCCAGCCGAACTTAGCCCCACCCCCAACACTTGAGGTCAGAAAGCTCGGTCTGGACTTGATCCGTTGTGGAGCAACTAGGCTTGAACCAGAGGTGTTCGGACCAATCAAATTGTCAGGATGGGCTTTATACGATGATGGACAGATGACCAACAGTAACGTAATCAACCACGTCATCAAAGAGCGCTTGGGTTGAATTTGTTTACAACCCAAGCGCTGGAGAACTGAGATGTGTAGATTCCTCCATTGCATCTGTTATAGAAGATATCGACAGCACATTCATTTTAAAAGAGGAACAGAGAACTGCAATCAAGGCATTTGTCAATCGGAAAAATGTTTTTGCCGTCCTTCAATACGTCATACTCCGTTGCTCTGATTGGTTGAAGGTCCACCCAACTGAGTGCAGAGGCATTTTCTTTCCTGGTTGGGTTGAAACACGCCTCATAATCACAGCCCAGTGGAGGAGTATCAGACTCAGATTCTGACTAGAATCTCTCTATGATCATGTCAGGCTGGGACCTCCACCCTGAGACACTATTAAACCACACATACACTCCCTAATGTCTAGGGTTGGGCATCGAGAACCAGTTCCAACTTGGAATAAAAAAAAAAAAAAAAAAGTAAATATATAAAAAAACAGCTATGGCTAAGGCCACAGGGTCAAAATTAAATTAGATTTTTTTTTTATATATATGAAATAACAATAACGTATAGATAGAAATCATTAAAAATTAAATCGTGACCAGAATGAATCAATGGTGTATATTATTTGGTGTTTGACTGTTTGCAAAACTGTTCTTCTTCAGTTGTTTTCACAATAAAGTGTCTCTACAAATGCACAAGTTTGTAAAAGAAGATTAAAGCAACACACAAGAGCTTTCAGAAAGTCTTACTCACTGACTCCTAACTGATGCTACACTCATCTCCCTGCTCTGGCGTTTCCACCTCTCATTGCCCCTGCTCTGGCGTTTCCCCCTCTCATTCCCCCTGCTCTGGCATTTCCCCCTCTTATTCCCCCTGCTCTGGCGTTTCCCCCTCTCATCCCCCTGCTCTGGCGTTTCCCCCTCTCATTCCCCCTGCTCTGGCGTTTCCCCCTCTTATTCCCCCTGCTCTGGCGTTTCCTCCTCTCATTCCCCTGCTCTGGCGTTTCCCCCTCTCATTCCCCCTGCTCTGGTGTTTCCCCCTCTCATTCCCCTGCTCTTGCGTTTCCCCCTCTCATTCCCCCTGCTCTGGTGTTTCCCCCTCTCATTCCCCCTGCTCTTGCGTTTCCCCCTCTCATTCCCCCTGCTCTGGCATTCTATCTATTCTATCAGCCATCATCCATCTTGTAAACAAAAACGTGACATTAAGATCATTTGTAGGACAAGGTGGGCAATAAGAAGGGCGCCTTATCCCATATATGGCTAACATGTGAAGCACGGTGCTGCTAAACAAGTGTGTATTTAGCCGACCAACCCCGGAATGGGAAGCAAAAGTACAAACGTGGGCAAGGACAGGGAAGGTGGTACAAAATGAAAAGAAATGGTAAACTGCACAGGCATTGTCACCTGCTGTAGATTGTCTTCCAAATGACTGCTGGCAGTTTTCCATCAACCGATTTCTACTCTGGGGATGATGCAACGTGGAAATTCCGAGATAGAAAATGCTTGCTGTGATTTATTCAATGACCATGCAAATCCTTACTACTTTGTATTTTGCATAATAAAAATTCTGTAACTGTTCCATTCATTCTCCTTCATATAACGTTATATAATGTCGTGGAGCCAAGTAAACCCTTTAATAATCAAAGCTTTTAGTAAACATGATGACATTCATTCTGACAGAACTGAATACTGACAGTTAAATAAGCCAAGCAAAAGAAGGAAAATACCGTGATATACTGTGAAACCGCCAGAATCTTGAAAAATACTGTGGTATACATTTTTGGTCATACAGCTTGGCACTATGTTGGTGACATACAGAAAAAGCATTAAAATACCACAGTGTACAGATCAATCCATAAGTGCTACAGATTCAGTAGGGGTGGCGGGAAAAAAAAATCAATACAGCGTGATATTTTCTGAGGCAATACTGTATCGATACACAGAAGCCAAGTATGGATTATATTATATATGTTGGTCAGTTTCCCATTTTTCAGCAATAAAATTATAGTGAAATGAACATCTTTTTAGATGAAACAGATGTTGACAAAGTTTCCTTTTGGAGACATCATTTGAAATTGGGAACAATTATGTCGTATCGTGACTTAAGTATCGTGATTATTTGTATTGTGAGGCCTCTGGTGATTACCACCCCTAAGATCCGGTGTGCTACAAAGCACACATCTCACGGTTTGGTGACAGGCTCCTGACCTACAGTGGACCTTAGAAGTTGAATTCTTATAACAATAAGTAGATTGTTTCTCTCTCTTAAAATAAAAAATAAAAAAGGGGCAGTGAGACAAATTGAAAGTACAATCTAATTAGTGCTAATGGTGATTCTTTTCCCATGAAACATGCAACAAACAGCGGAATCTCAGCTTCCTGTTCTTCTGACTTTAATTATTTATCTGGGTGAAATTCACTGGTCCACTTGGATCATCCTGTATAGTTATGATAATGTTTTACTGATCAAAATAACTGTATGTTGCATTAACTTGGCAACATTGCAGGGTTTTGAGGTGCATGAAAAGATTGCAACCAATCCAACGCCTTAATTGAACTTTATTTGGAGGTAAAAGTGAAAGAGCAGGAAGCTGAAATGTCTAATCTAATGTGTGATAATCCCTCATTGCACAGAAAAACTATGCATTCACCTAGCGTGAGAAGGGTTGGTCAGAGTTAAAGCAGGAGAAGGATCAGACTCAGCTTGCCCTAAACCATCACAAATGGCCAGAATACTGTAAGCAGAAGGTCCTGCGCAGAGAAGGTTTTGTCAAACAGATGACAAGCATTGTGTGATTTGACTTTGTGTTCACCCAGGTGTCCTAAAAATCCATTTGTCCTTGGGGAGAAAATAACAAAACGAAAAACGCTTGCTTTTCTCTATTCAGAACAACAGCCATTCACTGGGCCTGAACCTGTATTTCTGGTCTTGAATGCAAATGAGCTAAAGTGCTCATCACGTCTCTGGCTTCTCAAGACAGCAAAAACCTGCTCAAATTCAAATTCATCCTCTGAGGGATTTAAGTGCATTTTTCAGATAACTACAACAGCACAACATGAAGCAGATAATGTGGAATGATATACTACATTGGTTATTTATTGTAAATCATCAAAAGGCAGGAGCAGAAGGAAGAGGAAAAGGAGCAGGAAGGGGAACAGGCAGGCAAGACTCCTAGAATAATCTACTAATCTAATCTGAAAAGGAATTATCCCAGGGGCACAGTCCAAACAGGAAGTTAAGAAGCTTGTATAGTGCAGGAGAGGAGTGGACACTAAATCTAGGAGAGCTGACAGGGTGCAGTTAATTTCACAGCATGACTCTGCAGGTCCTTCTCCTCGCACTGTAATCTTTGTTCTTCTTCGTTTTATCCCAATTCAATCACAGTGGATTTGGGAGCTGGTTTCTTCACTAAGTTTTACAGACAGACGAGTGGACAGCAGGCAGACATTCACGGCTGCACAGGGGTTTCATGACCAGTGTTTGACAAACAACCACAAAGGCCGTAGAGCTAGTTGTGAATAGGGCTGGAAACCAAATTCAATACTGTTTTGGCAGCGCCCAAATTGCCTCCAAAGTATACAGTCTTGGAAAATAACTCATCACTCTATACCCAATTTCAATACCTACGGAGTAAATCTCATCAGCGTCAGTGAGCCAATAAGCATGCAGCGTGCTTCTACCAAGATCTAATAATGTTTGTGACTGGCTGTCTTAACGTTACACGTCGTAGTGTCACACTGCAAAAACCTACGTATTCGGAGCTGAAAAATAAAAAAAGATGTGTGCCTTAATGTGTAATGTTGGAATTTATTGTTTGTTTGATAAAATTGCTAATCAGGAAGAAAAAAAGTATCGTTTAGGAACCGGTATTGGTATCGATACAGAAAACCTTTGAACGATACCTATCCCGAGTTCTGAACTGGTGACTATGCAGTTTAAAGTTCACCCATCCAACTATTACGCCACACTGGAAACTACCAATTATGCTGAGGAGTGAACATTTCAGCAAATACTTGTAATACTCGCCTAAACATGTCTCAGCTGAATTGTGATTAAACTCCAAAAAAGGAAGCCTTGAGTTATGAAGAGAACGTAGAAAAGGCTCAAGTAAGACCATTCAGGTTTGTTCAGGCCTGCAGAGCGAGGTTATGATGAACTGGTTTGACATAGTTACATCATTTAGTGCAGTGATTGTCAATGACTGGGCTGCAAAGATGATATCTGACAAGAACTGATCATACATCCACTCCATCTAGTGAGGTAGGAGGCATATTGTGATTCTGGATGTACAGACTGTATTTATATTGCGTGGTAATGACTACTCAAAGTGCTTTTACATATTACAGGCACCATTCACACACACCGATGGGACAGCATCGGGAGCAGCTTGGCATTCAGTGTCTTGCCCAAGTGTTAGGGCTTTATTACGTGGCATCAGATCGGTGCATAAACTCCAGTGCTTCCCGATACACATACCAGCGTTTTAGGCAGTATCGGAGGCGGTACTGATACTGGTATCGGTATCAGAATATCTCTAGCTACAAGACAACAGTGTGTAGACCACTTGTGTTGTTTTTTATCTAAAAAAAAAATATTTTTTAGTAGTGAAAAACAAAAGAAGCAGAAAAAGAAGCTTTGGTACAGTATGTCACACACAGCAGAAGTAGAACAAAGCTTAAGCTGGGATCATCCTGCCACTGATCCCTAACCAGTTCATATTACTAGCATTTACACACTGCTTTCTTTATCCTACAGATTCTGCCCTGATTGTAACAACATTCTAACAGCCAGCTTGGAAGATATTATTGAGCTATATTTACTATAAAAAAAGGGTTGGGGGGAAAAAAGTAATTTGCTGAAGATGCAGTGGCCCACTGACACAGTGTAAGCTCTGAGGAGAGAGTAGGGATTTGTAATTCATGGTCATCCTTACTGCCCATGAGCTGCAGAAACACACCCAACCTATGAACATGTTCAATCCCATCTCTACATTACATGTATGTTCCATGTCTGGGGAATGAAGGTAATTGTTAGGTTAGCAATGGCACGACAAAATGACAACAACACCTGAACTATCTGGTTAACTTATATAAATGATCTACATGTTACAGATGAAGGCACTAACGAATGAAATAAAGACAAGTTCTTCAGTAAAATTACTTCAATATAGGCCTGCGTGATTCGGGGAAAAAGATGAATCACAATTTTTTTAGCTTAGAATTGATATCACCATTCTCTGAGGATTTTTTTCTCAGGGAGTGTAATGTTTATTGCACACATGAACTATGACAAAAAACAAATTAGCAGTAACAGATTTTTTTTTGGCACCACAAGCCTGTAAACATAGAGGCTCCAATGAAGAGAAGGGAGAGCACAGCAGCGTTTGGGGGCGCTTTAACACCTATTTTATACAGTCAAAAAACTGTCAACAGTCAACTGATCACTTTCATCCCCACTTAATCTGCCAAATCTATTTTGTCAATTCATTGACAATCAGTCTACAAGATTTGGAAAAATCACAACTTCTTAAAGCCCATAGTGAAGTCGTCAAATTGCTTGTTTTGTCCAAATAACTTAAAAAATTCTAAATTAAACAGAGAATGACACAAATGCCTACATTTTGTGGCGCTAAAACCATAACGTGTTTTTACTTCAAAATTGACTAGAAAGATTTATCGTTATCAAAATAGTACTTGCTGATATTCAGTCACCTAGTGAATTTACAGACCAATTGTTTCATCTCTAAACTGTGGATGGATGGCTTCCATACGGATGTTAAAAAATACTGAAGAAAAGGGCACATAAGAAAAAGACAAATGCAGGAAATAACAGAAAATGTCAGGGAAATGTACAGAAAGTTTTCAGCTTTAGCAGAGAAACAGCTACATGTAAAAGTCCTTGCTGTGAGGACCTGAGGCCCTTACAGGCTATGCAGCTTGAACCAGTACTAAGCTAATTTTCACATTTCTTCTAATTTGGAAGTGAAGATGGTAATTTTCCCTATGTTCTAGAAAAAGGCCCATTACTCAAGTAAATAGTGCTCAAATCAAAACATGTTTTAAAAACCTTAAAGTTGGGATTCTTCTCTCCATGTCTTTTTTAGTGCATTATATTCACATCTAAACTAAGTTAATCATCTCTGACTGTGAACTTTAGTGGGGGCAAAGTGCACACATTAGTATACATATATTATAGTGCACGCTGTTGTCAGCCAGACAAGCATGAGTACACATGGGCAGGGCCACGAGCAAACCATTATTTATACTGGACCAGGAGATTATACGGTGCAAACGGCTCTCTGTCATTTAGTGGCTGCTCAGATACAAATGGCGGTTTGGAGAGGATTGATCTTATTACAGAGAGAAAGATTTGTGTTTAAAATGCATTGAAAAAAGGAGCTTCTTTGTACGTATTAAGAACTGAGTCATGTTTACATAAATATCTAATAGTACATCTTGTAAGAGGCAATAGGAACGCACTTTCCTCCTTTACTGGTTTTGTGTACATCGTTTCTAAAGATGCTTAAAAGGTCCCATGGCATGAAAATTTCACTTATGAGGGTTTTTAGATTAATGAGTTCCCCCAGCCTGCCTATGGTCTCCCAGGGCTAGAAATGGTGATAGATGTAAACCGAGCCCTGGGTATCCTGCCCTGCCTTTGAGAAAATGAAAGCTCAGATGGGCCGATCTGGAATCTTTCCCTGTGATGTCATAAGGGGCAAGGTTACCTCCCCTTTCTCTACTTTGCCTGCCCAGAGAATTTGGCCCACCCATGAGAAAGAAAGAGACATCATGGCTTTCAAACGAGTAAAGCATGGCAGTTGGTCAAGGCCACACCCCCACCCTTCACCTTGCCCCCCATCTCTCCTCGTCAATAGCATTTAAAGCTACAGACACAGAAATGGCACATTCTAAGGAAAGCTCATCGTGGGACTGGCTCTAGTGGCTGTAATTCTGCACCAAGGCTGGATTTTGGGAAAGAGATTTCAGATACAGTATTAGGGCACCACTAAGGTCTATATAAAAGAGACTTCAGATACAGTATTAGGGGACCACTAAGGTCTATATAAAAGAGACTTCAGATACAGTATTAGGGGACCACTAAGGTCTATATAAAAGAGACTTCAGATACAGTATTAGGGGACCACTAAGGTCTATATAAAAGAGACTTCAGATACAGTATTAGGGGACCACTAAGGTCTATATAAAAGAGACTTCAGATACAGTATTAGGGGACCACTAAGGTCTACAGTGAGGAAAATATTTGAACACCCTGCTATTTTGCAAGTTCTCCCACTTAGAAACCATGGAGGGGTCTGAAATTGTCATCGTAGGTGCATGTCCACTGTGAGACATAATCTAAAAAGAAAAACTAGAAATCACAATGTATGATTTTTTAACTATTTATTTGTATGATACAGCTGCAAATAAATATTTGAACACCTGTCTATCAGCTAGAATTCGGACCCTCAAAGACCTGTTAGTCTGCCTTCAAAATGTCCAACTCCACTCCATTTATTATCCTAAATTAGATGCACCTGTTTGAGGTCGTTAGCTGCATAAAGACACCTGTCCACCCCATACAATCAGTAAGAATCCAACTACTAACATGGCCAAGACCAAAGAGCTGTCCAAAGACACTAGAGACTAAATTGTACACCTCCACAAGGCTGGAAAGGGCTACGGGGGAAATGGCCAAGCAGCTTGGTGAAAAAAGGTCCACTGTTGGAGCAATCATTAGAAAATGGAAGAAGCTTAACATGACTGTCAATCTCCCTCGGACTGGGGCTCCATGCAAGATCTCACCTCGGGGGGTCTCAATGATCCTAAGAAAGGTGAGAAATCAGCCCAGAACTACACGGGAGGAGCTGGTCCATGACCTGAAAAAAGCTGGGACCACCGTTTCCAAGGTTACTGTTGGTAATACACTAAGACGTCATGGTTTGAAATCATGCATGGCACGGAAGGTTCCCCTGCTTAAACCAGCACATGTCAAGGCCCGTCTTAAGTTTGCCAATGACCACTGGATGATCCAGAGGAGTCATGGGAGAAAGTCATGTGGTCAGATGAGACCTAAATAGAACGTTTTGGTCATAATTCCATTAACCTTGTTTGGAGGAAGAAGAATGATGAGCACCATCCCAAGAACACCATCCCTACTGTGAAGCATGGGGGTGGTAGCATCATGCTTTGGGGGTGTTTTTCTGCACATGGAACAGGGCGACTGCACTGTATTAAGGAGAGGATGACCGGGGCCATGCACTGCAAGATTTTGGGGAACAACCTCCTTCCCTCAGTAGAGCATTGAAGATGGGTCGAGGCTGGGTCTTCCAACATGACAATGACCCGAAGCACACAGCCAGGAGAACCAAGGAGTGGCTCTGTAAGAAGCATATCAAGGTTCTGGCGTGGCCCAGCCAGTCTCCAGACCTAAACCCAATAGAGAATCTTTGGAGGGAGCTCAAACTCCGTGTTTCTCAGCGACAGCCCAGAAACCTGACTGATCTAGAGAAGATCTGTGTGGAGGAGTGGGCCAAAATCCCTTCTGCAGTGTGTCAAACCTGGTGAAAAACTACAGGAAACGTTTGACCTCTGGAACTGCAAACAAAGGCTACTGTACCAAATATTAACATTGATATTCTCAGGTGTTCCAATACTTATTTGCAGCTGTATCATACAAATAAATAGTTTAAAAAATCATACATTGTAATTTCTAGTTTTATTTTTTTACATTATGTCTCTCACAGTGGACATGCACCTACGATGACAATTTCAGAACCTCCATGATTTCTAAGTGGGAGAACTTGCCAAATAGCAGGGTGTTCAAATACTTATTTTCCTCACTGTATATAAAAGACTTCAGCAACAGTATTAGGGGACCACTAAGGTCTATATAAAAGAGACTTCAGATACAGTATTAGGGGACCACTAAGATCTATATAAAAAGAGACTACAGATACAGTATTAGGGGACCACTAAGGTCTATATAAAAGAGACTTCAGATACAGTATTAGGGGACCACTAAGGTCTATATAAAAGAGACTTCAGATACAGTATTAGGGGACCACTAAGGTCTATATAAAAGAGACTTCAGATACAGTATTAGGGGACCACTAAGGTCTATATAAAAGAGACTACAGATACAGTATTAGGGGACCATTTAGGCCTATATAAAAGCATCCAGTATGTCATAGGACCTTTAAAGATGTACATTGACAATTTTCCTGAAATGTAAAAAAAGCAAAAGGGAGAAAAATAAAGGAAATAGGAGGAAATGGTTAGCTGCAACAAAAACAAGGTGATGCAAGATGACAAAACAATCTAATATTTTAAGACACTAAAAGGTTACGGAGATTAAAGTTGACATTTCGTTCAGTGTACAGTACAATGATTATTTTAGCTTGGAACAATCAATATGTCAAGTATTAGTAATTTCAGCTGTGTAAAATAAAAGCTACATTTGATCTGAAATCTAAAAAAATACCACAGAATACTTCATCACCACGCCTCATTTTCTCTCCCATCATCACTGCTGCCCCAAGCTCGTCTCAAACAGCCAGCTGTCCAAACAAATGTTACGTAGCCAGCGCTTATGTAATGAAGCACGGCAAGTGCTTAGTGCACCCTCCCAGCTATCCTGTTGCATGGCATCATCAATTCAAACGTCTCAAAGTGTGCAATTGAACCTTCCTTCTGGCTGGAGAGTAGCTGTGGCTCCAATAATCAATGTTATGGATCACTGTGAGCACTCTGGGTGAATGAAATGGGTAATAAACAGTTGTGCCCAAAGCTGGTGAACAAAAAGCTGCAAGATCAGATGCTCTGTATGTGTGTGTGTGTGTGTGAGAGAGAATGTGAAAATGAAAAACGACGGCAATACAAAGCTGAGAAGGTTTAGTCACTTCATTGCCGAGTGTGTATAACTTCAGGGATCAACACTCTCTGCTTGTAGAAAATTATGACTGAAACTATGAGTGCAATACAGAGTAGAATGCGTAATGAAATTTAAAAGAGACAGCCCTTCATTCAAAGATAATTCTCTCAGAGTGCAACAAACAAAACAAACAAAAAAAAATGCCAGCTGGCTCGTGTGAATCTGTGTGCCTCTTACAACCCAGAAAGCTTTAGAATGAGTGTGAGTCACTATGCAGTACATTACTCATGATACAATACACAGGAAGGGATGTGCTGACTAAGCAAAACAATGTGCACCGAACACACCGAGTTAGAGGCATCTGGAGTTGACCGTTTCTGTATTTTTGCGTGTCCCTATCTGTACACATGCACAGAGAAAGAAGTGCTCTTACCGTCTCATTCTGATCTGGGTACATGCTGCGCTGTAGCCGAGTCGCCGCTGCAGAGGAACAAGTCGTGTAGCCGGCGGTGCGGACGAGTACTTTGATGATGCAGCGAAACACAGCAGTCTCTGCCCAGTCACAAACTCGGTGCCTGACTGACAAACCACTTTGGCGGAGCAGATAATGCCACTCTGTGGCCTGACACACACACAAAAACAAAAACACGCACACTGACTCTTATTCACTTACACGTTCTTACATAAAGAGAGAGCGAGAGAGAGAGAGAGAGAGAGAGAGAGAGAGAGAGAGAGAGAGAGAGAGAGAGAGAGAGAGAGAGCTCAGTGATGCTCGCTCTCCCTGAGCTGCCACACACACAAACACCCACACACACAGCTTGACCCGTCCCACCCACAACACAGAATGCCCCAGCTGAAGTGTGTACACAGATATCCAATTGAGGCTCCCAGAGGGATTAAGAAAAGCTTCAAAAGTGAGGAACATTGTGCCCCCAGACAGACACACATACGTTATTTATAAATGGTTTTTCAACTAAATTGTAATAAATGCACTACATTATGAAATATACGGGTACTGCCATGTAAAAAATGGTTATACTGGGATCTAAGACTTTATCTATATCGCCAACCCATAGCTCAAAATATGTATTGCTTTGCAGTATTTGCCTTTTTATGGAGCCCCTCTTTTTAAAACTGACTTCAGTGCAGGACAGGTGGTCCAGGGCTGGAGGAGGAGCAGTGAATTTTAAATCAAACGGACAAGGAAAGGAGAGAGGAAGAAAAGGATTCAAAGTAAGGTTGTCAAACGTGGCCTTACCCCTGCTCTGTTACATAAGAGCCCAACACACTGCCAAGCTGCCAGACCTCCTGAAGCTGCGCGCGCGTGTGCGCGTGCGTCTGTCTGTGTGTCCCAGGTTGAGAACAGTACACAACAGTACTAAAAACCCCTCTGGGCCGCTTCCTAACGGTCACTACCGCAGTCCGCAGTACTCCCACGGAGACTTTCCATGTTAATCCCACATGACCGGCTGTTTTTCCTGAAATGAGACATCTGTGAACTTCAAACTTCACACCGTGAAGTCATTTTAAGGCTCAAATTCCCTGAAAAACAACAGAATCCACAACAGAAACAGTGCAAGAACCGCACAGAAGATTTTGTCTTAGGAAATCAAGCAAACATGCATACAATTGTACTGGTTCCAGATTTTTTTTTTTTATGTATAGTCAATTTACTTTCTTGGGATGGTTTTTCAACCAAAATAAGATGATTGAAGATGTCACATTGGGCTTTGGGAAAAATATCACCGTTTACTGACATTAAATAAACTAAAATATGATTGGGTTGATCAAGAAAATACTCTGCAGATGAATAACAAAGAGACAAAATCATTAGCTGCAGCCCTAATAAACACAGCATGTTATTGTGCTGAGAGTCATCTGGTGACCCAGATGTGAGAGGCTTTGTGACAGAAGGTCACTAGTTGTAATCCACAAACAATCTGTTAGGAAACATGACGGAGTAAGATAAGAGGGGAAAGAAAGGATACAAACAGGCGGCTGAGGTTATCAAAAAACACAACATACTGGAACAGAAACGTTGGGGTGACAGCAAGAGCAGTGAAGTCTGGGAAAAAGTTCTTTCATGTCAATGTTTGTCCCCTTCTTTCAACGGTTAGCATCAAAGTGCCCTTGAGCAAGGTATTTGATAACTGCAGTGAAGCTGTTCAGTAGTCCTAACCCCTAATGGTAGAGGAAGAATGTGTAATCTGTACCAATGGTAACCTGAGACAAAGCTCTAAAAAAAAAAAAAAACAATTGCAATTAATTAATGGTTAGACTCCCTGAAAGAGAAGATGATTTAGCATTTTAATAACCCTGCAGGGAGTTCAGAGTCTCCCTGCCAACATGTGATATGATAAGACTTTTTTAATAAGGCAGAAAAAGAGAATTAACAGTAGTGCAGAAGGTCTAGCGTGAGACTGTGTGTTGTGTGTGTGTGTGTGTGTGTGTGGGTGTGTGTCTTTGCACAAATTAACAGAAGTGTGTGTGTGAGGAACAAATGGGTGGATTAATGAATATGAAAATAATGAATTACTTATTTTATGTGCTACAGACGTACATTAACGTGCATGGGTGGGTGTGTTCAACCACTTCATGCCCAAGAAGGAGTGGCAGTGTGAAGACATACACTTGCCAACTCAACTTCCTGTGACACACACCGGGTAATCAGAGAAATTGGGAAGCGCTTTCTCCAATCAATCGTCCCGCTAAGAGTGATTAAGAGGTTTTTAGTTGTTTACAGCCGTCATATGTACCATGGGAGTCTGCAGGGTGGAGTGGGTGTTAGCAAGGGGGGGTGGGGGGGTGGGGGGTAAGTGCCTGATACTTTCAAAAGTATGAGTAAGACACCAAGCAGAAGCTGAAAACCCTACCCTAACTGATTTAAGAACCTCTTTGAGATGATCCTGGTTTTTGATTACAGACTTTTGGGGCCCTTAAAAGGTGCCCTGTATTTCATTACTTTGTGGTAAAGTTCTACCATGGACTCTGTAACATTTTTTGTGGGGGAAAAAAAAAAAAGTGGTATAGAAAGCCTGCAGGTATACTACAGCTAACCAACGAGAGCCTGGCTATCAGCATCCTTTACCCAGCGCAACTGGGCGAGCTCATAAATAGTAATGAGCTCAGGTGACATGACGTCAGACTGACCAGCTGTTGTGATTGGCCTGATTTCTCCTCTTATTTCTTTTCAGTGGCTAGAGCTGACAGAGGAGGTAGCGGTTCATCTTCACATTCACCCCATGACATAAACAAATATGGACCTGACAAATTTCAAAACATGCAAGTAAAAAACGGTTTTGTGGCCGGGCACCTTTAATAAGAGTTTCTAAATGTAAGACGCACAGGAAACATACAGAGACAGACAGAGGTTACCTCACAGGCTAACGTTAATCATGAGGGAGTGGTGGGTAAACATGTACAACGAACACTAATATGGCGAGTCAAGGTACCAAACTGCTAAAGGGCCTAGTCAAAAAAAGCGTTGCACTTCTGTTAAATGATGTAATCAGGACACGGAAAAGCAACGTGTTTTACATTAATCTGAATTTTTTCTTGTCGTTGCCTTTTCGGATAGACCTCAAACTCACCATTTGAGATTGTGAACGTCAATTAGGATATTGCGAGTTTAAAAATGTTTGCCTTTTTTAACACACAGTAATGTTAAAGTGTCTATGTTTTGGGGAAAAAAAATCACTTTGGGGTTATTTTGTGTCTCTGGATAACGCATACAAACTTTAAAAAAAAAAAAAAAACATCCATGTTGTTTTGAGTGAGATACGGTTTCTGAATGTCTTCTGCCTTCAGTCTCCGGGTGAGCTGTTCAAAATCTGCACGGCTTTCAACGTCACTAGCCGAGACGAGGAGCAAATGTTAGCGCTAGCATGCAAGCTCCTTTTCAATGGCAAAACACTGCTACAACACACACTCGTTCACCATAATCTCCAAAAGAACTACCTCCTGTCCCTGTTCTGCAGGTATTCCACAAGTCTGAAAGAGACTAGAGAGAATATGGGTGCTTTACCTAGGGCTGAGCAATAGGGAGAAAAATCAGATACCATGATATTATATCGATAGAATATCAATATAATGCCCAGCCCTAGCTTTAACCTTGTGCTCTCGTCATAACATAACATGACACAGACCTTCAGTCAAGCACATGGACTGAAATAGCAAGACAGTGAGGTACCGGTATGATCTGGGCACCTGTAACACCTGTTCATTTGTTGTCACGGGAAGTTAAGTTTATTCTGGTTTTTCACCTGAATCAAGCAAAAGTGTTGCCATTTAATCTTAGTAAACTCAATTATATTGTCACATTTTGTTCATGAATGAACATTAATGAATGAACAACAACTACCGACTGCTGTTCAAGTCAGTCGAGTGGGTATTCACGACTAGTAAGACATTAGAAAATGTTTTGCAGAAGAATTTTGTAACACACCACATTACAAGAGGCTTGGCATTAGTGTATTATTCCCTATCTGAAGAGTCTATAATTAAGCTAAATCTGGGATATTTTTCTTTGTATTTACTACACCAGCTACAACACCAAAGATGAAGGTATGCCTTCACATGGCAGGGGAAAAACAGACAGGTTGAGCAGCCAGGATTTGACATTTGACGGTGCAAGTCCTTTTTTTGTGCCACAACTATTATGGGAGGTGAGGTTAGAGCTCATAGTCTAAAGCAGTGTTTCTCAAATGGGCGTACATGTACCCCTAGGGGTACTTTGGAGACTGCATGTGGTGCGTGAGATATTTACCAAATTCTTTATGGTTACAAGTCCAGTACATTGTTCCTCTTTATGTAAACTTTTTTTCCTACCAAAAATGTGATATATGTGTTGCCTTCTTTGGACCTATTATTCGCTTCCTTCTTTCTACTTTTTACACGTTTCTCGCTTTTTTCAAAGTTACCGGTATGTAACTGTTTTTGACGTTTTTGATACTATTTTGGATCTCTTGCCTTGTTTCCTTCCTTCTTTCTACCATCTTGTTCCAAGGTTTTGTCTTTTTTAACATTACAATTAGCATTCAAATGTATTTTTAAGTCACATGGCTGTTTAGTAGTTAGTTTAGTAAATCTATTGCTGACAGCGCTGTACTGTTTCTCTTTATATAGACTTCTTATTCTACCAAAAATGATTAGCGCTGGTCAGGGTGTACTTGGCTTAAATAAACAATTTAAAAGGGTATTAGAAAAAAGTTTACTGGTCTATAGCATGCATAGTGCTGTTGGATTATTATGATCCTGGAGGAAGAGTGAGTGATGAAAAGCAGAATGAATGAAGGCGGTGCATTGAAGCGGCAAATTAAAGCACACAGACCTTGACAGCCATTATCAGTGGCTAGAGGGAAACATCTGCTTCGGTGGATACAATGTCCAATCCGCCATGGCCAGGGGCTTTAACATGAACCATATGCATGCAAGTATCAAGTCATGTCTCAGCGGGTAACTTCAACATTTTCCAACTATGGATCGATGGCTGTCAGAAGGAACTCAATACTAATGTTGTGACAGCTTTGTGCTGTTTTTCAAACATGACTGCACCCTTTCTTTCTTCACCTGCTTTGGATGCAGTGGGTGGTACTAAATGGGGTAGGAGGTGGGGGAAAATAGTATTTGTGTGTGGAGGTTAACTGCTAAAATTTAAACCAAACGTTCTCTGAACTACCAACAAAGACTCCAACTTACTTACTGTAGCTCAGGATTGTCAAACTTCACTAAGGGCCACACTGGAAAATAAGAATCACATCAAGAGCGAGTCATGTAGAGTTTATTTACTGATTTTAATAAAGCGCTTTTCTAGTCTTAATGACTACTCAAAGAACTTTTACATAGTACAGGAAACATTCACACACTATGGCCGAGGCTGCCGTACAAGGTGCTCATCAGATAAACACTCACACACATTTACACTCCATTCAGTGTCCTGCCCAAGGATACTTCGACATGGGACTGCCAAGTATTGAATCCCCAACCTTCCGATTGGCAGGTAACCGCTCTACTAATGAGCCACAGCCGGCCCAAAAAAAATGACCAAAAAAGTAAAATTATTGCATGACTCATATAGTCTTCACTTACACTATGATCGGCATAAAGCCGAAAAAAATTCCTCAGACATTATAGTACAAAAGCACCCAAAAACGTAAACAAAAGTGACAAAAACATTGAGAAAAATGACAATAACATCAAAGAAATTAAAAAGTAGGTGTGCCAAAATGTACTGTGAACCTAAATTGATATGCAGGCTGGACCAAAATCTGCCAGGGGCTGGATTTGGCCCACAGGCCTTCAGTTTAACACATGTGCTGTAGCTACTCCACAATTGATGCTATTATGGATTCTGTGTACTGGATGGGCTTCCCTGTGATGGAGCAATAGGGAGCGTTGAGCCTTCATTAACAGCTGACCTTTGTGATCTCTGTAATGCCTTGCATTGGAAGTAAAAAGATCGATCTTTCAATTTAAGGCCTGGTCTCACTAGGAAGTGGCACTGCAAAGTTCATCTACGTGTCTTTCCAAAATAAAGGGGAATTTACTTTACCCAAACAAGTAAATCCACTGATGGCAGTTCCGCTTAAATTAATTTTTCCTGACATTTCCCTGTTGTGACTGGGCTTTTAGATGGGGTGGAATACACTAAAAATAAAAGCCCATCTTCTTAGTCAGTCCCTTGGATATCATAACTATTCAGTCAAGCAGTTTCTGAGATATTGGATAACTGTCCATTTTGGGTTTTTGGTAATATCTTGGCCACAAAAATTTCCAAACTTCATTACAAAACAAGTTAGTTGTCTGCAATAATGTGAAATGGACGATATAATCACAGTAGGGTTGGGGCGGTCACCACATTACTGCAGTCATGTAAGTCACCGCATTTATTTATTTATTTTTTTACTTTTTGCTCGCGGAAGTTTAAAAGATATAACTCTGCTCAGGGTACGGCGCAGTGTTAGCGTGCCAAGTTGATGCTTTCTCTGCAGAGTGCTCTCATGAGTCATGTGACCTAATTGCCACCTTTGCGATTAGGAAATTGCGTTTTAACATATCGCGGTATTATTCCAAATGCAATTAATCGTTCAACCCTACCGTGAATGACAGCAGAACACAGTAAAGACTCCCACATTGAGCTGAAATGGAAACACTGTGCTAAGGGTTAAGCCGCCGGGTGTTGACGCCATTCACTTTACCGGCGGTACTGACAACAGATAAAGCCACCGTGTCTTGAGAAGCTTTAGCTTGTTGTTTTATTGTTCACTTTTAACTTACTTAACTTATCTTTGCTATCTCTTTTTCCCCTCTCTCTTCCTCAGAGCGACACTCATACGCTACTCACCGTTACCGCTCGCTCTCCTTGCGCAACCACACGGTCACTGACATCACTTACTTAAGGCCCCCTGCCATCATCGCTCTAACTTCCACCACTGTCGTAAGGCGGTTGTTGTATACCGCACTACAGCAGGAATTTCTAGCTTTTCAACCGCAGTAAGAAAAAAAAAAAATCAATAGCACCCCAGCACTAAATCACAGCCCCAAAATAGAGGATGACACAGCAGCGGCTGTTGAAAGATGTCTAGCCACAAAAGTAGAGACAAAGAGGGCCCTGGTGTCAGGTCCAGAGATAAGAGCAGATAAGAGCCTGGGCAAGAGCTGCTCCCCAGACGCACTCATTACTGCCTGTAGGAGAGGACCTGATCAGAAGGAGGTGGATGAGCTCGAGGACAAGGAACAAGGCCTGGCAGCCTGAAACTCATCGGTCTCTACTCACTGCATTTAAACTGCTTCTTTGGTTTTATGTTCCAACTAGGGTTGCACCATATGAGGAAAATATCTAATTGCCTTTATTTATTTATTTTAAAGATTAGTTTTGGGCTTATCCACCTTTAATGGACAGGACAGCTAGGTGAGAAAGGGGAGAGAGAGGGGGGAAGACATGCAGGAAATCGTCACAGGTCGGAGGCGAACCCTGGACCTCTGCGTTGAGGCATAAGCCTTGAAGTGTATGTGCCACCACAGCCACCTAATTGCCATTTTGACTGATATGATTCAGAATATTTCTTTAGTCCGTAGGATAGGATAAGGAGGCTGGGACGTCTCTGCAGCGCCACATATTTTGCCTTTAACAAATATTGTGCAACCCCTGCAGTTTCGATATTGCACTAGTCATGAACTAGTAATGAAAAGACATGAGAGCAGAGTTGAAGGAGGGGCGAGGTTTGCATTCTTTTTAGGAAGTCCTGACTCACATCTGAGCTGTCAGCATGCTGCCAGAACAGAGGAAAAACAAACGTGCATCGCACTGAAACTGGGACACTTAGACATCACCACTTCTGACTCACGTGAGTGTATCCACATGATCACATGAACTATCAATCACTTCAAGAACAATACACTCACTCACATGTCCAGAGGAGAATACTGCATGAGGTGGATCATTACTTTCCAATTCAAACTGCATTACACCAGGGTCAACTTTTTTGTGTCAATAGAAGGTTGTAATACTGACATAACTTTATTATCATCTAGAAACATAACTTATGAAGTAAGTTTGTTGTCGCATAAAGCATTAGCACTGTTGCTGTGATTTCTTGCAGTCTTCATTCAGATGACACTGCCATGTCCTGAGGCCTGTGCTACGAATCAAGATCAACATGCCCTGGATTTATTTCAGTTCCCCGGCTTCACCTGACCTACCAACCGCGGTCCTGCATCAGCTGTGTCACGACGGTAGTTAACAACTAGGCCTGCACGATTCAGAGAAAAATATGAATCACAATTTTTTTTTGTGCTTAGAATTGATATCACAATTCACTGCCACGATTTTTTTTGACCATGACAAAACAGAACAAATTGGCAGTACCAAACATAGATTTTTTTTTATTGGCACCTTGAGCACATCGCTCATCACCACAAGCCTGTAAACATAGAGGCTTCAATGAAGAGAAGGGAGAGCATCGCAGCGCTTTAAAACCTATTCTATACAGTCTATGTTGAAAACTCACAGAAGAAGGTAGTAGCGTTTGTGATGCAATTAAAAAAGCATTAAAGCATTAAAAATTAAATTGCGATTTTATAACGATTAATGGTGCTTAGTCAGGCGCACTGCGTAGCCTCCAAACATGCGTTTCTTAGTCAGGCGCACTGTGTAGCCTCCAACGTGCGTTTCTTCAGGACATTTATCAGCCCTCTAAGAGCAGTGTTTCTCAAACTTTTTTCAATATTGTATGCCCTTTGAATTGCTTTTTTTAAGCCAAGTAGCCCCTGACCAGCACAAAACATTTTTCGTAGAAACAAAAGTTTATATAAAGAGGTACAACACGGCGCCGGCAGTGATAGATTCACTGAACAACAACCTTTTATAAACAAAAACATTTAAAGGCTACATTTCAAATGCGTCACTTAACTCATTCATTATTATAGGCTAATTATTCTTGGAGTTATGTATGTCCTATTTTTAAATAAGCATGTTTGCAAAAGATTCACGTATCCCCTGCAGTACTCCAAAGTCCCCTTAGGGGTACATGTACCCCCATTTGAGAAACACTGTCTTAGAGGATTAAGTCTGAAGCGTGGCTATTTATTTTAAATGCATGATGCACTTTTGTCCTATTCATTTAAGTTTACTTACTAAGTGTTCTTGTATAGAGTTTTACATGTGAATTTTAAAGATGAAGACAACAAGTATATAATAATTAGTGGTGTTTCTTTGATGTGTTTACATACTGTTCTTAGCTTGAATGTTTGGATTTGCACTAGTGAAATGGTCCTGACAAATAGGCTGTTTACATGCTGACCCCTTGTTCCTTTGATGTTAAAAGTTGCATTTTTGATATAGTTTTGCCTATATTTTGTAATATAATACACACTGTTATACTTTTTTAAAACTATTTCAGCCTGTGTAGGCCTATCAGTGCTTTCTGAACATATCAATCCCACAAATCACAAAGAGCAGCAAACTATAATTCTACATAAATATGAAGAACACAGACACAGTTTTACAGGCAAAATGCAATACATTTGCTGCGTCCTAACACAGGAAGGACAGCTGGCAAAAAATAGCCGCCATCGTAAATGTGTAAATCACAACGCTTATCAATATCACTTCCCCATCAGTCAGGCACAAGATCTGACCATAATTACACTTGTGCTTTCCATACACTGTCGTTGCTTTAGCCTATTATTACAGTTGCAAAAAACATAATACAAACCGATGTGCGCATTGGCAAAGCATTGCTCAAGAAGCCGACAAGTAGCCAAGACGTAATTCCCGCCGTTGAAAATCTTTCATAAAGCCACGGTGATTTAACCCGATAACTTATGTCGTGGTACACAAAACCCTGGGTTGAACCTGAAGTTACCTCGTTAACGCCAAATCTTGCTTCGCAGTACAGGCCTTAGATATCTAATTTTAACAACAAAAAAGAAATGCTTTTTGTTCCATGATATAAAATAACATAATATTAACTGGAAACATATCTGAGGGAGAAAAGTTAAAAAAGTAAACAAACAGGGAAGCCTTGTGACCATAAGGCAGAGATTTTGTATCTATGGTATTTGCACTAGCAGATCAAAATCACATAGTGTTTACGTTCAGACAAAGCTAGAGTACTTTGACCTTTTCCTCCTGCCATTTAAATGGCACACAGAGCGAGCCGAGGGAAGGAAGGAACTCCATTGTGGACTGTGCTGCTTTTTTAGAGAATGTACGGACTTTGAAATTGTATATGCTCACTTGTAGATAACCTTTAACAACACACACATACTGAGTCAGTGGCTACGTCACTGTGTGATGCATCGCTCCGGAATCACTTCTTCTGAAAGCTGACAGAGTGTTGCTGTGACCAAAACTTGTTACACAAAAACTAACTTACAATAATAATAATAATAATAATAATAATAATAATAATAATAATTTTGGTACGGTGCCTTGCTTAAGAGCCTAACATTAGTGTTCAACATTTCAGTGTTCAGGTCAAAGTTCCACAAACTGTAAATGCACTATGTGTAACTTTAACCCAACTTACACTACAATCACCTCCTTTCTATACACAAAAAAGAGGTCTACAGCCAGTGGCAGCACCACACAGACCCAGTTTCTATTTTCTCTCTGGCTTTTGTTCAGCTGCAGACTGCAACTGTTTTTTTTTTTTACCTTTTTGAACTACTTTCCCCTCTCCGTGCACCTTGAAAGTAGCAAAGTTAACCAAGAAACCCCCCACGCGTCTTCTACAACCTCACATGTATATAAGCATTCCACAGCACAAACTATTCTTTTGAATGTGTATGAGTGTACCTGGAGATGTTCAGTGGAGCTGCCGCTCAGTTCGTCTCCTGACTCAGAGTCGTTGGTGCGTCTCTCCTCACCTGCAGAGTCACAATGGTGGGTGCCGTCCACGTCCAGCGGGGCACGGACCATGTCCGGGGATCGCGCTCGGGTGCGGGGCAGAGTGCCTCCTTTTTGAGGAGGCTGGGGGGCTCCGCTGGGGACGAGGATGACAGGACGAGGCCGGGTGTGGTCGATGGGACTGCCAGGGCGCGGGTGGTGGGTATTGTTCCTGCGCTGACTGGGGGGGCTGAAGTGGCCAGACGAGGCCGTGTGTGCTGAGGGGGAGCGCCGAGAGCTGGACTCGTGTCTGTGAAGGTTCTCGGTGGAGCGGTTATGGAGTCCCAACTCAAGGCTGGCTGGCTTTACCCAGAGTGCCCCCCCACTTTGTGGAGCCGTGTTGCAAGCGGCAGCGGGAGGATGTGGGATATGTTTAGGAGGGGGCATGAGGGCTTTGCGAACTTCGCGGACATACTGCGCAGGTACGTAGAAAGCCTTAGTCCCTTCTTCCTTCTTCACCTGCCACCAGTCCTCGTTGGTCTTCTTGACCAGCATGTAGCATTCCCCCTGGTGGATGGTGATGAAGCGGTCCTTGGCCTTGTATTCATAGTCGTACTCCACCTCAATGTAAACCTCGCCCGGGGCGATGGGCAGCTCCGCCATGATGTTTCGACTGTCCCCCAGACAGCTCACCGCAAGAGGAAGATGTTGATTAGCATGGCTTCCTGAGCAGAGGCAAAAGGAAACAAACAACAGTAAGTAAGTATCCGATACATTTCCATTTAAATACATTTCTATTTTTAATTTTATGTATTACAGTCATGATATATATTAGATAAAAACCTGATAGATAATACCTGGGCTTTAAAAAGCTGTGTCTTGGGCCTAACAAAGATTTAGCATATAAGCTCAAAGTCTATGATGACTTCATTGTATGTCATTCTTTCTCTTCCCACATTTCCCCAATTATAACTAAACAATTCTTACTATTCAGGGACTGCCCTATCATAACAGGGCTTGGGTGCAGCACCCAAAGCGGATTTGAGCAAAGTCAATGTGAGCATCACAACTAACTAAATGACTTTGCTCAGATCTAACGATTGTTGGTATTCCCCAGTGGACGTCTTTGGCAAGTTTTGTCCTTAAGCTTTTTGATCGTTTTTTGTATTATAGGCTCTAGCTTTTCAACATTTTTGACACAGATATGGTCTAAAATGATGTGAAATGGCTTTTTTTTTCCTGTGAAAAACCTAACATTTTCTTGAGGGAGAACCTTGAAACCCCCCGCCAATTACAGTACATGCACCAAAGGCTTACACAAACTTTGGGAAAACACTGCTATTATGCTGGTTTCCTCTAAACACGCATTTCCTGTCAGTATTTGCTTAAATGGCATGATAACCAAGAGAAGAGTATCAAGTTCTGTGAACAATTTCATAACTGGCTTTTCAAAGACAGCTGTACATTAAGTCTACTTCCCATTTATTAAACATATTTTACTCCAATACATTCCTTAGGGATTAAAAACTTTAACACTGAGACAATTATGTGTTTTACATTCATAGCAGCAGGGACAGTAGATTGTTTGGAACAAGTAAGTGGGTATCAGCAGCAATAGTGGTCATCGACAGTCAAGGAAAATAGTGTCACCCAAAGAAACTAAAACCTTAGGAAAAAGGCTCTATAATGACAAAAAAAGGTTTAATTATCTTGAAGTTCATCACCTTAAGTCTTGTTAAGACATTTATAAAGATGCCTCTTCCTTTTCTGTCTTCTTCTAACAACACACACAACAAAGACACAAACACCACATGTTTTTCAAAGCCTATTACTCAACTAACCTAATCAGAACAAATGCATGTAATACAAACGGAAAAGCTTTAATTCTCTTCAAAGGCTTTGGAGCAGCACATTATGTTGGACATGAGGAGGGGAGACAGTAATGTGACTCACACGGTCTTCCTCCCTGGCTGTATCTGTGTTTTTCTGGGTCCAACTCTGTCTGTCTTCCACCCTCTCTGCTCCTCTGTCTCAGCAACTACGGCATGTCGCTGCTGAGCCCAGAGATTAGTCCAATGCATCTTGCTGAAGTCTCTCTCTCTTCTCTCTCTCTCTGTGTGTGTGTGAGTATGCAGCACACCTTGAGCAAGCTGAGCTTGGAAGTGCTTTTTTGTTCTTCCAAGTTATTTTTAAAACATGCATAAGTCAACTCGACAGACCAGAAGCAGGCGCGTCATATCCGGAGTGAACTTTAAGGACAAACTTAAAAGTAATAATAATCCAAAATGGAAAATAAAGACAAGAACGGAGCCCAAAGCTAGGACAATGAGTATGTTTACATGCACACCAATATTCCACTATTATTCTATTATTACTAACAATATTCTGAATTTGATACAGGTCATGTAAACTGCATCTTCCAGTTGGATATTCTGAATAAGGCCTTTTTATGTATATGGCATTTTCTGATTAAGACATGTGGGATATACTGGTATTATTTGGGTTTTAGAGACATTCTTTGGACATGTATACAGCGCTTTTGGAATATGCATCTTAATTGCTTGTCCCTCCCTCATTACCTGAGCAAGGCCTTTAACACCAACCACTCCAGTGGCGCTGCTCAGTGGCCAGCAGATCAGAACCATGTGAATGAGACCGGTCGTTGCAAATGAGAATTTGTTCCCAATTGACTTAACTGGAGAAATAAAGGTTTACATTTTTTTTTTTAAAGTCCTGATGTTTTTATATGGCCAGTATAGTTATAGAGAATTACTTTGCCGTCCTTTTCTAATTGAGTGTTAGGAGTCTGGTTAAGTGTGTATATCTATATGGTGCTATGTGTTACCTGTATGTTGCTATGTGTACTGACTGTGGAAATAGATATTCCTCTTGAGCAATAAATCAAAATTTCCAAATTCTAAACACAAAGTGACACAAGTTACACCCTTTTATAGCTGCTTGAGTACCGGGAACAATGTTTTTTAAAGCCAGTAAAAGTGGGTTAGGCAGTTGTGCATTGGATTAATAAAAGATCTGTGATCAGCCCGACAGCGCCAGGATTACTGCTGATACAGTGAGCGCATCACATCATCAGGCTTACCGCGCTGGTTCAGGATAACAGGCACTGAGAGAAATCTTGCCAAATGTATTGGCTGTTACATTGGCCAAATGAAACAAAACACTGCGTTTAATGCCAATTCACAGCTCAAAGCTACAACCCACAGCGGACTAGTCAAGCATTAGACTGGGTGAAGGGTGTATCATGACAAGAACTGGCTGCCTTCCTCATGAACCTGTGACCTGCTAATTCAGCTGGCTGGAAGAGGACTAGGCTCCTTCTATTTCCATCTGATTCTTGTGTTGAAGACATGTCGACGGAGACTGGGATAGTTTGGCTGCTTTTTACTGGATAAACTTGATTTACTTGAAAATCGGGACAAAAGCATATCATCCCAGCTCTAATTAGCAGTATTTACCCGTAATAACTGAGCAACCGTACTTTCTGGTTTTGTATTCCACGTTCACATACATCATCCAGAGTACTTCTCCAGTTATGGAATAATAACGAAGAGCAAACAGTGGGCCTGCATCTTCCCTAGCTGCTAAGTCTTGCATTGCCAGACCTTCCTCCACAGCTCTGCGAAGGAGGGCCTGGCTAGTCCACACAGCATTCCTTGATGGGAAAAAAAACGTGCTGTGGTTTATTTCTTTATATTTCTTCAAATCAATCACAATTATATTGCGTGGCGCTAAGCATTGGACCAAAGCCACGGCGCCCCTGCAAAGTCGCCTCGGGATGGAACTTGTTTTGGTGGAACATGAGTACGTTCAAAAGTAGTTTTAGTCGTGCAACAGAAAACTCAGATTGGACAGATAGTCTAGCTAGCTGTCTGGATTTACCCTGCAGAGATCTGAGGACCAGGTAACCATAGTCCTCAGAAATCCACCGGAGGTTAGAACGGCAACACAAAGAAAGAGGATGGGGACGGACATCCGGCAGCACCGGAACAACCCCGGAAGTGGAACGTTGATGATATAGAATACTACCTGCTCAACAGCAAATATTCTTCACATGCTCTGTTCCAGAAGTGCTACTTGTCACTAAAGTGGCTGAGAAATGTTGGGCCTTCACTGCAGCAGATGAACAAAGTTAACATCAGTTAGCATATTATTATTATTATTATTATAGCTCATTATATCCTGCCAAAGTTTTTAGGTAAATCACAAACCAGTCTGACAGCTGTGGATTCAGGATAGTTCAAACTTGTACTACTCACACAATGTACTACTATTTAAAAGAACCAATAACATTACAGATTGTTAAACTTTTGGTATGACAATTTCCCACGACATTACAGCTTATGTGTAAACAAAACTGCAACAGTACAATTCTTCATAGGTATTTAGAAGTGCCTGTAGGATGTTGTCTCTTTCACTTATCCCTGCCTAGATTAAGCTTAGGCATCAGCGCTGTTATTTAGTGGACAGCACAAATCTTCTCAGAGTCCAATCAGCAAAATCAGAGGAAGCACCTTAACTTGACGTGATGGTAATAAGATTTACAGCGCGCTGTGGGGTGGATGGGTGGGTCCCAAGAATAAAACCATCCAGAGCTACAAAACATTAGGGCTGGGACCATATGCTTTAGTCCCGATTCGATTCTTTGGCAACGCATGGGTGGCGATTTAATTTGTATTGCGATTGTCATTCACTGCGATTGGATAGTGTTGAGTATAGGGATTTTCTTTTCCTTCTTTAACAAAAAACACACTTCTAGAGACAATATATCATGAGACATTTCTAAAAACGAATGCCAGTCACTCAGTCTGACGTTCATTTAATTTGTAAAGAACAACATAACATGGAATTTCTGCATTTTCTGCTTCCGGTCTGTTTTGCTGGAAACAGATATGATGTACTTGCTGTCGGAGGTGAAAACAGTAAATACTTAATGTGAATCATTGGTAAAGAATAAATAAAAATAAAAATATTTATTCTAAGGAGGGGAATCGATTTTAAATATCGCAGCCCAAAAAATCCAGATAAATACGATTTAAAAAAATTTCCCCCCACCCCTACAACACATGATGGCAGCCCTCAGCTGAAGAGTCTTACGTCATGGGAAGGTTGAGGAAGAACATTGTGTGAGACTATCTGAACTGTTATGTGGTGAAAGAAATTCAGCAGTTGTCTGCAAATGTAGAAAACACTCCCTCCCACTGTCTCCCACCTTAGCAAAACAGAAAGCAGCGCCTAAGAAAGAGTTTTTCAATGGTAAACACATTAAAAAGTTTCCACTGAAACGAGGAAAAAAAGAGAGGCAGCAAAGTCACTACTCTGCATCGGCTCTTACGTGACACTTGTTAGCAGACGCTTTCTGTCCAGAGCCGACCTGCCAATTATGTAGCAATTTTCTTGCAACCCCCATAAGCTGCCAAGAGGCGGAGTCAGGGCACAATAACCTGATAGATGTATTGTTCATTTGAAAGTCGGGAAAAAAAAAAAAAAAACATTAAAAAGGTCATATGACATGGCGCTCTTTGGATGCTTTTATATAGACCCCTAATACTGTATCTGAAGTCTCTTTTATATAGACCTTAGTGGTCCCCTAATACTGTATCTGAAGTCTCTTTTATATAGACCTTAGTGGTCCCCTAATACTGTATCTGAAGTCTCTTTTATATAGACCTTAGTGGTCCCTAATACTGTATCTGAAGTCTCTTTTATATAGATCTTAGTGGTCCCCTAATACTGTATCTGAAGTCTCTTTTATATAGACCTTAGTGGTCCCCTAATACTGTATCTGAAGTCTCTTTTATATAGACCTTAGTGGTCCCTAATACTGTATCTGAAGTCTCTTTTATATAGATCTTAGTGGTCCCCTAATACTGTATCTGAAGTCTCTTTTATATAGACCTTAGTGGTCCCCTAATACTGTATCTGAAGTCTCTTTTATATAGACCTTAGTGGTCCCTAATACTGTATCTGAAGTCTCTTTTATATAGACCTTAGTGGTCCCCTAATATTGTATCTGAAGTCTCTTTTATATAGACCTTAGTGGTCCCCTAATACTGTATCTGAAGTCTCTTTTATATAGATCTTAGTGGTCCCCTAATACTGTATCTGAAGTCTCTTTTATATAGACCTTAGTGGTCCCCTAATATTGTATCTGAAGTCTCTTTTATATAGATCTTAGTGGTCCCCTAATACTGTATCTGAAGTCTCTTTTATATAGACCTTAGTGGTCGCCTAATATTGTATCTGAAGTCTCTTTTATATAGACCTTAGTGGTCCCCTAATACTGTATCTGAAGTCTCTTTTATATAGACCTTAGTGGTCCCCTAATATTGTATCTGAAGTCTCTTTTATATAGACCTTAGTGGTCCCCTAATATTGTATCTGAAGTCTCTTTTATATAGACCTTAGTGGTCCCCTAATATTTCTCTCAGTCTACTGTACAATGACAAATCCAAGTATAAAACATTTGGTCTCAACTACTGCCAGACAACGCTTGGTTATGTTGTAACCTTGGTTCTCTGAGTGAAGAGACTCTCTCCCCACCATACATATGGAATAGTTAGGTTTACATGAGAGAAACCAGCTATCTGAGCTTGTGGCAAAACCTTTCAGTGCTGGTTTTCCACTATTTTTGTCTTATTTCTTCATTAAAGTTTTCTGAAAAATAGTCTCTGTTGCCATTTCATTTTTTTGCCTTTGTAATTCCCAGGTATCATTTTGTGCCCTTTGTTGGTCAACATCATCAACATGGATCGTAAGTGAGATTAAATGTGATTTTGGAGGAACTGAACTGTTACAGTCTAAAAGGTACAATTTGGGACATCAGCAACACACGGGGACCTTTGCACGTACTCAGTCACACCACATATAGGTCCACGTTCCCCTAAAAAGCTTGGATTCAGCACAGGCTGCCCCAGTTAGCCACCTCTCACCACCACTTTCCTCCAAACTCAACTCCCCGAGGTCCCCTGCCCTACTACTGTCAGTAACGACAATCGGTCACACTTCAACAACAGCCAGCTGCAGCTCACTTAGTGTGGCCTTCCTGACAAGGGAGAGAAACGGGAGCATTGGGCATTTTCACATCTATAATTTGTTTTGCTTTGGTCTGAATAACTTTCACTTTGTAAACTTGGAGAGTTTCCCCTCGGTTCGGATTGGTTTCATACCTGGAAAAATCCAAGATCCATGATCACTGCTCTTGTTGGTCGGATGGGTTTGCGGGCAGGAGCAATAAAGTAAACACAGGAAGAAGGTCCAGTGTTCTGGACTAGCTCTTGTATCTCCATGGTCAAACCAGCCCAGTTCATCTAAATAGACAGACATTGTTTTGAACTGTATATAGTCGGTGGGGTTCGAGGTCGGATCACGTTCTCGCCATAAACAAACCGCTCCAGAGTTCGACTTAAAGCATACAGAGACCACATCTTCCAGCAGGTCTCAGTATGCTTGTTTGGTCCGCTTTTGGTGCAAAACCAAGTGCGATTGTTCTCACCTGCCCAAAACAAACAGCATCGAGGGGGAAGACAAACTCCAGTGTGATTCAACCAAACTAAATCAGACAGGTGTGAAAGCACCCTAAAACACACACAAAAAGGATGTGTTCAAAGCCAGGTAGGTCTCCCAATGTAGGAATGAGAGGGGGGAAGGGCCAGCGCTTGATGGAGTGTCACAAATCCAATTCAACTTGACATCATTTCTCTGTGATACAGTCAATCCTGCTACTCACACTGGTAAATAATAGGGTAGTAAATCACATGTGTTATCATGATATGATATTAATTCATTGAACAACAATACAATATTTACTGATATCACAAAGTTTGCCACGTTGCCATTTAATTCTATTCAGGGGCCTGCGATACATAAGCCCATTTAACACAATGAAGTTACAATCATACATATTTATAAAAAGCAACTAAAATATGATGTGACAATTTCATTACTGAGCGCTTTCAGACATTCAAATGAAAAACACTATTTTTTGATTAAAAAAAAAACAAAGTGTGGATTTCAAAATAAAGGCACATCCTGATATTTTAACTTTGTATCGATACAATTAGATCGATGAGGATCGATGTATCATTACAGCCATAGTAAATTAACCAACGTTTTGCATTACAATCATTTTGGAAAACACTACGATGTGATTTATGCTGCACAAAAGGTTTGTTTGCCACAACGACTCGTCTTTCCTTAAAGCCATATTTTTATGGCTTTAATAATTATGTAAACCCTCTATTATTAACGTTAAGGAATACAGTATTGCTTCCATGCATTATCATTCAATGCTACCACATTTAAACGACCTGGTCTGTGCTGCACTCCGACAGTCACGTTACTGCCACCAGATAATGAAGTTAAAACACACACACACACACACACACACACACACACACACACACACACACACTTACATTTCTGTCTGTATAGCTGCTTAACAGAAACTCTATGGAACAAAACAAACACCAGAGGGTATTATACACGTCAGTCAGGCGTTAGTGCTGATAATGTAGGAGTGCTACTACTTCTTTAGCTAGCAACGTTATTCCTACAGGGATTAGTTAGTTACTTATACAGTTCCTGGTATTTGTACAACATTCCTCTAAACTTAGTTAGCAAGCTATGGGTATACTTTTGGGCACTTTCAGTAAGGGTGTAAAAGTCGTACCTTTAACTGTTATGCCCGTGTTGGTACTTTAACATTAACGTTACAGCTCTTGTGTGCGTCTGTCTTTGATTTACAGGAGCTAATCGGTCGCTAACGTTAGCAAGCTAATTAGCTTTCCTGCTAAACATTCCTCGGTGTCCAAAACACTGCCACAGTCAAATATCCGCACCTTAACGTACCTTCGTTACTGGCGCGGGACACTCCGTGGAGAAAACGGGGGACACGCTTCAATGCTCCCGAGGGGAGTTTAAATTCTCGTCAACTCTTCTGTGGACCGAGCACTCTGTGAAAGTGGTTAACAAACGTTACTTGTCAGGTTTGTCAGATAGCGGCGCTCCTATCTCTCCTGCTCTTCCCTGGCCGGTGTAATCCACAGCAGCAGTGCTCGTTCCCGTGGACTCACGCCTGCCCTGACAACTTTGGCAACTACCCATGAGCAAAGATCGTCTACTGAAAAGATATATCACTCTACAGGTTTTCCAAGACAAAATCGGAGTCGCCTTCGTTAGCAGATACCTGTAGAGGGGGTTGTGCTGACCCATACAGTGTGCGTAGGGGGTGGCTCGTACAATTAGTGATTATTCTGGCGTAGAGACCACTTGACCCGATATTTTAAGCAAACAGGAAATGTTATTGGTCATGTATTGTAAAGCATGGATGTCTATCAATTAGCCTAGTTTGTTAGCATTGGCATTAACTCGTTAAAGTCGGCTCCATGGTCGGAGGGGAAATACATTCAGAGTGAGCACTCCTGTTTTATTTTATATATGGTTCGAGCCATCCAATATTACGGGTTCGCGAACGTGGAATGAAACAGTGCCACCTGAGGGTTTCACTGGAAGTACGGCTACATTGCATGATGGTCCAAACGTGTATTTATTTTTATTTCGTTTAACTTCTGTTAAACTAAAAACTTCGGTTAAATGTCTGTTAAGTGAAATTAATATGAGAATTTTTCAAATGTTTGTTTAACTTTTTGTTCTTGTACCATAGACCAAAATAGGTTGTACGTAGCGTCTGTGTTTTAAGCATGGTGTTAAAGTGAGGGTTAAAGGAGAATTCCGGTCGATTTCAACACGTATCTCTATTGTCTGTAAATTTGGAGGTCTGTCAGTAGCAAGAAAAATGAAAGCAGTCGGTGCTGCCTACACTGTGTCATCCTCCTGCTGGAGTTAGCACCCAACAGGCTGAAACAGGGCAAGTTTTAAATGTGTTTTTAGCCTCTTAACATGTTCAAAATGTCATTAAAAGTGCCTACCCATGTGCAGTGATTGCTTCCCAGCGAACACAGTGAATCTGACTGCTTTAGATGTGAAAGAAATGCATGAAAGTTGTGCTAATTCAGCTGTGTTTTTAGAGAGCTTAGGGACCGTCTACAAACTACAACACAGAAAAGAGATAAAACAAAAATATGTAGGCTATCAATTTAATGATAAAATAAAGTATTGTCTCCCAACTTACCTCAATTGTAACTTTTCTCCTACTAGTTGTACTAAAGCACTTACTTTCATTTTTAAAAATATGTGTGTATCTCTTTCCGGTGTTGTTGTTTATAGATGGCCCCAAAGCACTCCTTGCAGCATCCACACAGGAACTGCTGAATTAATACAACTTTCATGCATTTCTTTCACATCTCCAGCAGTCAGATTCACTGTGTTCACTCAGAAGGAATCACTGCACATGGGTAGGCACTCATAATGACATTTTGAACATGTTAAGAGGCTAAAAACACATTTAAAACTTGCCCTGTTTAAGCCTGTTGGGTTCTAACTCTAGCCTCCAAATTTACAAACCTACATGTTGAAATTGACCGGAATTCTCCTTTAATGGCATCCCTGTAATAATGCCTATAATATTGCCACAGTGTAATTTATAAAACAAACTATCTTTTGTGATGGTTTCATGTATGTGACGTTAACGTTACCTAGCTAGCTTAGCAGAAATACAGAATACAGCTATTCTGGCTCTGTCAAAAGATAACAACCCGCACATCTACAGCTTACTTAAACTTTGTATCCAGTTTATTCTGTACAAAAAAAACTAATTATCAAATTTAAATAACAATTCATCGACTTATGTTTTGTTATTTGCCGGACAACTTCTTGGCCAGATCAGTTTCCAGGCGCCTCCGAGACTGTATGGCTGCAGCCTGGAGCGTCCCATGTCATGTCGTCCCGCTTGGTGCCATCCCCGAGCTTCTACTTTTCAAAATAAAAGCTTGCGTCTGGAATAAAGTAAGCTCGGCGTTGACCATCATGCTAATGAATAAAATACTTGAAATATTTGGTGTTTTTTAACTAAACCGTTATGGCAATCATACAAATTAATAAAATACTTAAAAAAATATGTCCACAAGATAAATGCAGACCATCATACTGCATGAATAAAATACTTAAAATTATAAGTCCGTCTATAAAATAAATGCAGATTATAGGCAAACTAAAAAATTCTTTCTGCCATCCCTTTTGGTGCCTCTATGTCCCAGAGCTTCTACTTTTCAAAATAAAAGCTTGCGTCTGGAATAAAATACTAGGCAAACTAAAAAAATCCTTCCATGGCTGCAACCTGGAGCCTCCTGTCTCATGCCCTCTCGCCATGCTGCAATGTCCCAGTGAAGTGTGAAAACAATATAGAATATAAAAATAAAAAGGAGTCTTGGAAAGAGTGTAACATGTTTATTTTTATATTCTTGTTCTTGTGCGTGCAGATCCATGCTATCCCTCCTCAGGGAATCCTGCCGTTTGTTGGCAGAAACGGCTGCGTCGCTGATGCAGGTTTCATCAAATGTACGTTAACATCAGGGACACAACAATAACATTCAGAAAACAGAAAACTTTATGTATGGCTAAAATTGTGAGGCTGCCAGTTTTTAACGTTTTTCAATTGATTGCAACAAACGTGGTCACGAGCTTACCCGTGACTCCGTCTGGGAAATAATTGAGACGGGTTTGGCTGCAGCCTGGAGCGTCCCATGTCATCCGTCCCGTCTCATGCGGTCTCGTCTCATACGGAGGTGTGTCCAACGGTAAATTCAGAGGGTCAAAATACGAAATCGCGAATAATTTTCCAGATGGAGTCACGGGGAAATTCGTGACCACGTTTATTGCAATCAATTGAAAAACGTTAAAAACTGTTAAAGTAACAATTTTGCCATAAATATAGTTTGATCATTTCTGAATGTTATGGTTGTGTTTTTCCATATTAACGTAGTTACATTTGATGAAACCTGCATCAGCGACGCAGCCGTTTCTGCGACTAACGGCAGGAACAAGGATCTGCACACAACAAGAACCAGAATACAAAAATAAACATGATACACTCTTTCCAAGACTTTTTCTAATTTTATATTCTATATTGTTTTCACACGTCACTGGGACATTGCTGCAAATACAACTACTGATCAGCATGGCGAGAGCATTCGACTGTAGCTCTACTGGCGCTGCCTCGGCTGTCGGGTCTCTGAGACCCGGGGCAAAATGCGGTCGGGTCTCTGAGACCCGGGGCAAAATGCGGTCGGGTCTCTGGGACCCGGGGCAGAATGCGGTCGGGTCTCTGAGACCCGGGGAAAAATGCGGTCGGGTCTCTGAGACCCGGGGCAAAATGCGGTCGGGTCTCTGGGACCCGGGCAGAATGCGGTCGGGTCTCTGAGACCCGGGGAAAAATGCGGTCGGGTCTCTGGGACCCGGGGCAGAATGCGGTTGGGTCGGACCCGGGGAAGAATGCTGTTGGGTCTCGGAGACCCGGGGCAGAATGCGGTCGGGTCTCTGGGACCCGGGGAAGAATCGGTTGTATTTTTCTACTACCGCGGCCTCGGCCTTCGGGTCTCTGGGACCCGTCCTGCATCCGACTGCGTACCTCTGCTGCCACGGCCTTGGGCCACAATGCGATTGTATTTTTCTTCCACTTCCGCGCCAGCGGTTCTGTTGTATTTTGTGTTGTATTGTATGAAAGGGGAAAAAATTAAAAACAAAACCAAATGCTTGACCTCTGCCAGGAGAGAAATTCCTTCTATGGCTGCAACTTGGATAAAAGTTGCAGCTATAGAAGGAATTTCTTAGTTTGCCTATAATCTGCATTTATTATTTAGAGACGGACATATATTTTTAAATATAAAAAAAAAATCAAAACATTTTATTCCCGATCCGAGCTAGAAGCTCGGGGATGGCAGAAGCATTTTTTTTGTTTGCCTATAATCTGCATTTATTTTATAGACGGACATATATTTGAGTGTTTTAGTCATCAGTATGATAGTCGTTAGTTAAAAAAAACACCAAATATTAAAAGTATTTTATTCATCAGCTTGATAGTTGACGCAGGCTTATTTTATGCCTAGTCTGCATTTATCTTGTCAACACAACCATAACATTCAGAAATGATCAAACTATATTTATGGCAAAATTGTTACTGGACATAAATATCCAGTTTTTAACGTTTTTCAATTGATTGCAACAAACGTAACGAATTTCCCCGTGACTCCATCTGGAAAATTATTCGCGATTTCGTATTTTGACCCTCTGAATTTACCGTTGGACACACCTCCGTATGAGACGAGACCGCATGAGACGGGACGGATGACATGGGACGCTCCAGGCTGCAGCCATACACCCTTGAAATAATTTGCGATTTTGTATGGACAGGGCGCTCAACTTCGGACACCTTGTAGAGACGCTCCCCTTTCTTGCCAAGCCTCCTGTCACCAAGTTGAACCTTAACTCTCCGTACAACTTTGTCAGGAGTGGCTTCTGCAACTCTACCCAATCTCCACTCGTTCCTGTGCACATCATCTCCTTTCACAATTACAATACCTCCCACTTGTACATTTCTTCTTGGAGTGTGCCAGCGCTGTCTAAGAGCAATGTTGGCGAGGTATTCCTTTCGCCAGCGACTCCAAAACTGTTCTGCGAGGTACTGAACATGTCTCCACCTTTTCTTACCATACATATCTTCTCTGACGAATTCACCTGGGGGGGGTAATGCCTGAACAGATTTCATTGACAGAAGATGATTAGGGGTGAGTGGTTCGAGGCTATGGGGGGTCACTGAGGCTGTCAACGGTTAAAGGACGACTGTTTACTATAGCCATAGTTTCATATAAGAAGGCCCGCAGTGAGGCATCACTTAGTCTACCAGAAGACAGGGCAAGCGTAGACCTTAGAATGCTTCTCACTGACCGGATTTGTCTTTCCCACACCCCTCCGGCGTGGCTGGGATGGGGTGCATTCATGCTGAAGTCACACTGCTTGTCAGCAAGAAATACAGCCAGACGGTCTGCATCCACTTCCTTTAGAGCTTCTCTGAGTTCATTTTTAGCTCCAACAAAATTGCTTCCTTGATCAGACTTGATCAGGCGAACGGCACCACGTATGGCGATGAAACATCGAAGGCCATTTATGAGGGCATTTGTCGTCATATCTTCAAGCATCTCGATATGAATGGCCCGGGAGCTAAAGCAAGTGAAAAGAAGACCGTACCTCTTGTTTTCCTTTCTTCCTTGTTTTGTAAGGAATGGCCCAAAACAGTCCATACCACAGAAAGTGAAGGGGGGTGATGGTTCCAACCGTTCTGGAGGTAGGTCTGCCATCCTTTGCTCTCCCATAGGTTTGCGTTGTCGTCTACAGATGACACATTGACGAACGTAGGAGGCAACTGCCCGGTTGATTCCGAGGATCCGATAGCCGTTGCACCTGATTTCATCAATGGTAAGACCCTTACCTTGATGTTTCATCCTTTCATGGTAATAAGCAATAATCATCCTTGTAATGTGATGATTTTTGGGGATGATTGCAGGGTGCTTAATGAAGTTGGGAAGAGAGGAGTTGCACAGCCTCCCTCCCACCCTGAGGACACCTGAGTGTGTAAAGGATTGTGATGTGGTAGGGGGATTCCCTTTCTCAGCAGTTTTAACTCTTCTTGGTACCCATTTTCCTGCAGATCTTTGACTAGGCAGTGTTCTGCCTGTTCTCGTTCTGTTACAGTGGTGAGACTGTTTGATCTGTTCTTGCTTATTCGCCTGAGAATGCGTGCGACTGCTCGCGTAGCTAGAGACCAAGATGAGAACTTGGTTAGGCGATCGACGAGGCACACACGCGCTGTGGTTTTTATACTAAGTGCTAGAACACTCCTAACCTCTGGATCTCCGACTGTTAACTCCGGTACTTCATCTACTGCCAGGGTTATTTCCTTGTTCCATAAGAATTTGGGCCCAGTGAACCAGGAAGATGACAACAGCTCACTGGCACTCAAGCCCCTAGAAGCGTGGTCGGCAGGATTCTCATTGGTTGGGACATGTCGCCACTGCTGTGGGGCTGAGCTGAATCTTCTGAACACGATTTGCGACAAACGTGTGAAATCGTCGTGCTTTGTTTCTTATATATCCCAAGACCACTTTAGAATCGGTCCAAAAGAACTCCTCAGCATCAACGCATCCCGATTCCTCCTTGAGCATGTTGCTCATCTTTACAGAAACAACTGCAGCTGTCAGTTCTAATCTTGGGATGGTTATGACCTTGGTTGGTGAGACACGCGATTTTTCCTACAACTAAGGAGCAATGAATGTCTCCCTCCTGGTTTTGGAGTCGAAGATATGAACACTGACCATAACCCTTCATACTGGCATCAGAGAAGTGATGCAGCTCTGTCCTTGAGACCCTTCCAAATCCTGCAGGTGAGTAAGTACGGGATATGGTGACATTATCTAAATGGACTAGATCACTTCTCCACTGTTCCCATTTTGGGCGAAGCTTGTTAGTGAGCGGGTCGTCCCAGCCTGTGCCGCGTCTGCACATCTCCTGAAGAATTATCTTCGCTTTGAGGACGACTGGCGCTACAAACCCACAAGGGTCATACAGAGAAGCCACTGTAGATAAAATGCCGCGCCGTGTCGCAGGCTGCTCCTTGAGGCTAACGTTGAGCCTAAAGCGGTCAGACTCCACATGACTTGGCAAGTCATCCAACGCGAGGTCCATGTCCTTCACGTTGGTTGCTCGTTCGGAGGGTGGTATACTCTCTAGTGCATTTCTGTCATTAGATCCAAACTTATGTAATCGGAGGCCACCCATGGCACAGAGTTCACGAGCTTCCTTGGCTAGCTGAATAGCATCTTCAGTATTTTCAACACTTGTGAGTCCGTCATTTACATAAAAGTCTCTCATAACAAATCGCGAACCTTCAGGGTAGATGTGGTGAGGTCACTTTTTCTCACGTTTTTGTCCTTTTTTTTTTTTTTCAACACTTTTGATGCTTTTTTTCAATGTTTGTCACTTTTTTGACGTTTTCAACACTACGTAACACTAACTTATTAACCTTAGTTTTACAGTTATTTTTGGAATTTATTGTCAATAAACCCCATTTTTAGGAAATTATACTTAATGTTTGAGTTAGAAAAGCAGAAATTAGGAATTATTTTGACTAAAATTAAAGGAATGGATGTTGATGGATAATCACAGACTGGAATATGTCAACTTTTACTCAAGACTATTTCAAAACCACTTCAATTTTTTTTTCAAATGCTATAAAATTGAATACGAAACCCCAAAATTAATGAAAGTAGAGATTTGTACTTGTCAAAGAGCGTTGTGGGGAATCAATAATGTTATTTTGGGTAATTAAAAAGAACATTGATATAGGAAAACGGGTCAATTTGACCCGAGGACAACATGAGGGTTAACAATATTGTCTTAAAGGTAAGCAATTTTAAAATCCCACTTATCTCCAAAAACTATCCTTACTGACCTTCAATTAAGATCAGCACTCAAGGCGTACGGTGTCCCCTGGCAGAAGGCTCTGCCCATCCATCCTATCCGGAAGTTAGTTACTATGTAGCCAAAAAAACTGTGGTAGGCCTATGGTATCCAGGCTTTATCAGTTCTTGGTCATATCTGGCCACTCTGCCCTTCCTATTGAGAGGATTGAGTGTTGATCTCGACTGGCATGATGTATGGTGTAACATTCCAGGTGTATCACGCAATCCAGACCATCAGCAGATTCACTACCATTTCATACATAAGACATATCTTGCCCCTGTGAAAATGCACCACATGAAAATAATTATTAGCCCTTTATGCACTTTTTGTTGCCCAATAAAAGCTAAAGGCACATATCTTCATATGTTGTGGGAGTGTTCTCCTGTCGGTCAGTTCTGGAACAGTATTGCATGCAAAATATCTGCCCTGATTATTTTTACTGTACCTATTACTGTCAATGTTTTGATTCTGAATAACCTGTCAGCCCTTCAGCTCTCTAAAACTCAAAAACGTGCTGTTTTTGCCAGATTTACAACAGCCAAGAGAATGATTGCAACCCGTTGGAAACAGTCTCATCACTAGTGTATTTGTACCCTTTCCTTTTTGGATGTCATATGTATGGAGCTCTCCACGGCTCGCATAGGTGGAGCCCCGGGAAAGACTTTGGACACTTGGCTCACCTTGAAGTCCCTGCTGTAGATTTGTGCCTACGGCCTTCTCGCTTCGATATGCCGGGCTCCCTGTCAACGCCTCTTATTTGTGCGTTTGTCTGTGTGTTTATGAGATGCATCGTTCTTGCTGTTGTGTTTTTCTTGGGTCTCCCTCCTTCCCATATCTCTTTGTCTGAGTGAAACATTTGATCACAAGGAAGGATAGCGGAAAAGGTGCACTGGGCCTTCTTCGGTGTGACGCGTACTTGTCTGTATATTGTCATCTGGACCGATTTCATCTGTTTTGCACTTTTGTTTGGCTGTTTAAATAAAAATTTAAAAAAATGTGATCACAAAAACTATCCTTACTGGATACTACCTCAGGTTTTACTATTAATTTAATGAGAATGACTATTGAGTTCCAGTTCCTTCCAGATGTGTTGGACGGGGTGGAGGTCAAGGCATTAAAGCACTGGCACACCAAACAGTCCCAGACCAAGTGTACACAGAAATATAATCCCCCATTCATAAGATTAACAGTATCGGATTTCAGAAAATCCATTTGTGAGCGTGATACCACTTAACAGGCATTAAAAGGCTGTTTGCTAAACAATCTTACACAAAGCAACAGGGGAAAGACAGGTGCAAGGGTTTTCTCATAATTATTTAATCACACATACATTTACATCATGCAATCAATCCAAAACTGTGATCTCATGAACTTCCCGTCTTTGTCCGTGTCAGAGCCCTGCTAATTGTGCCCCAGTTCTCCAGGAATGATCCAGTACCCTTGTCCACTGATCGAGCCTCAAAACTGTCCTTTTGAAACATTGACCCAACTATTACACAGTAATAAAAAAAAGTGACTACACTTTGTTTTGAATTTAGAATGAATGCAAAATCCAATTAAGGTAAACACCTTGAATATTCTTTTGCCGTTTTCTTTTTTTATTAGCTGTTATTCCCATTTCACATCCAGTTTCAGAAGGTCGGAAGGTCAACATTTTGTTTAGCTAATCTAGAAGATTACACAGAGGGAATAAACCGACTCGATAGATCTGTCATAGATACAGGGGAGCTACTCCACCCGGCAGCTTGCAGAAAGGAATTATTACTCCTTAAATGATGTGCTGTCAAACAAAAAAAACAACAAAAACAACAAAAACAGCCACATATGGAGTGTTGTTCCGAGTGCAGGTATTGTGAAGAAGTGCTATTAAACTCGTCCTGTTACAAGATGGCAAGTTTTAGTAGAACATCTTTTCCGATAAACCCTTTTTTTTTTCCCCAAACAGGCTAGATGTGTTCCACTGATTTCTGCCAGACGTATAGTTTGCAGTGAAAAGTTTCTTTAATTTGCATTTCTAAAAACACTTGTTCATATTCTAATTTCTATCTACTACTGCACTTGATAGTGAAGGGTCACCCTCTTGTCATCTACAGGGCGTAAAGTAGTATCTTAGAAAAACAGCTGTCATGTTTCCTTTTTTTTTTTTTGAAATGGCAACCGTGCAGCCCTCCATGAGGAAAAAAAAATACATTGAGAACCAAGTTAGCGGAGCAGAAGCTAACGAGGAAGACGGGCAGGATGCTTGACTCCATACGACAGGATTACCACTGGAAGCCCCCCGCTCACTCCTGCCAGTCGGCTGACGTACAGCGTCTTTTACAGTATATTGCACTTGCACGAGATGTTAGTGTTCTCGCGCTGGGGTTACAATCGCAACAAGCTCTTTGCCGATGCAGTGGGGCTTCACAGGGTTAAAAAAAAATTTGGGAATTAAAAACACAACAAAGACAATAAAACACACAAATATCCTACACCCCTGACTAGATTAAGTTAAATAAGCCCCTAGAGATGACGACAGAAGACTGTTGTGCAATTTTACACCCTGCCCTGCTGACTGGCTGATCAGCGGCAAGTGTCTGACCCATCGACTGACACCCCCCGCACCACTTCAAATGTGCATCTAAACGATCTATGGAACCATGAAAGAGATACAGTACATAAAACCCAGCAAAACACATGGCTTTTTTTTGTTGTTGCAAATTTACAACCCAAGGGGGCGTGTACAGTTACAGAGCCTAAATCTATTAAGAAACAAAAAAAAAAAAAGGGGGTGCGGGAGGAAAGACAGAACATATCAAAAAGAAAACAGAGGCGAGGTCCTGGAGAAGAGCGAGTGACAGCGACCCCGCTGGGGCAGGACGAGCATCGCGTGTGCCATCTCAGTCTATTATGCCTTCAGACGATGTGCTCCAATGTGCAGAGAGACATTAATACAGCATTACTAACCACCGAGAGAAGTAAAAACAGTACGGGAGCTACTTGGCAAAGGCTAAAACAAACAAAAAAAAAACCAACAACAAAAAACGGTGGAAGTGTGTCGTGTCAACCGGATCATTCTCTTCTTTCTTTCTACATTTCCTTTTTCATCCTTCTCATGAAGTCACCAATAAACGAGTATAGGTTTTTGATTTTTAACTTAATGATAAAAACAATTGGCCTCCACAGGTATTTAGTTAAATACATCTACAGTACACTGTCGCACGTTGTGGCTTTTTTTTTTTTTTTTTTTTTGGAGTCCATTTTAGCCGTTCCCCCTACAGCTCTCTCTCTCTCTCTCTCTGAAAGCGTGTGCAGTCGTGACAATCTTACATCTGTACAAGAGCAGACAGAACAGTAGTGCTCGACACCATCTATTCAATTCAAAACCAAAACAGTAGTTTTTTTCGTAGTTTTTTTGTTTTGTTTTGTTCTTCCTTTAAGTAGCATGTAAAATCTATTCAGAGAAAAGTGTGGTTAACAACCGATAATAGTTATGGTGAAATGTACAGAGGTTAGCCTAGAAGCTATTTCTCGTGGCAGGGTTGGTTTGGTTTTAGGTTGCGTTTTTTTTTCCATTTGTCGGTTCATATTTCTTTTTCCTCGGCTCTTGCTTCACCCTGAACATTCAGCATGGCACGGGGCAGAAGTGCTCGCACGACGCCGGCAACAACGATGGATGACGACAGACTGAGTGCAAAACAAAAGCAATCCGAAGCGACGCGCTTGAGGTGTCCGCCTGTTTCGCTCGCCGAGGCCGCGGTCAAGACTGCGGTTGGTTCCGCGTGGGTACCAATATTATCTTGCCCTAAATTTTATTTAAATTAAATTCTGTTAACTTTTTTTTTTCATATTCAGTATGAGAAAAAGAGATAAGCCATGATGAGAAGTGGGGAAAGTGGGGGAGTGAGTGAAGGTGTGTGTGTAGGGAGGGGTGGGGGCTGGAGCTGTACAGGCCAGGAATATTTATATATATATATTTATAATTCAGAAACTCCTTCGTGGCTCCAATGCGGCGAGGAGAAGCCTGTTCGCTGTAATGGAATGACGGGTTTTTGGGGGTTGGGGGGGGTTGATATTGGCTTCTTCAGTGGCGTCGTCCTTCTATCCCCGCTGCTCCTCAGCTGCAGACACACAGGAAGAAATTATGCTGTGAGTGCATACACACACACACACACACACACACACACACACACACACACACACACACACACACACACACACACACACACACACACACACACACACACACACACACACACACACACACACACACACACACACACACACACACACACACACACACACACACACACACACACACACACACACACACACGATCCCAACCGGATAAAAGACATTTTCATACTATTAATATTTGATATAAATGGCCATGTGATGACGGAAGTGTTGTTTAATTAGTGTAGAATTACTAAGTATTTGATTATTGCATTTTTAAAACTTCATTTAACCCTCGTGGTGTCTTCCCCCGTAGACCAGGGGTGTCAAACTCAATTTCACTAAGGGCCACACTGGGAAATAAGAATCACATCAAGACATACAGATAACACGCCACTTGACTTGTCCTTACTTCTTGTCTGGCTTGGTGCTGCCGCCGCCGCCGCCGCCGCCGCTGCTGCTCCCTCCCCTGATGGACACCGTCTGGCTGTTCTGGTAGAAGCCTCCCCCGCTGCGGTTGATGTTGGGGTGGGTGGGGGACGCCACCGGCTGCTGCCCGGGCCGGATTGGCTTGGCTGCGGAAGGGAGGAAGAGGAGATTAAGGATCGGCCGTTTCTGATATACAGATGATGTGGGAGATTTGGATTCAGGCAAAACTAAAACTAAAATGGAAAGATCTAATATAAAATACTGGTATAAGAGGACATTTTCTCCAGGTACAGAGGGGTGTCACAAAAAAAGAAGTTGTTGTTACTAACCGATCTGGGCCGAGTGTCCCCTCCGGGCCATGTTCTTGGCCCTGACGGCCTCCTTGATGCGGTCCACCTCCTGCTGGTAGCGCTTGCGGTCGCGGGCGGCGTTCTCCTTGGCCTCCTTCAGAGCAGACTCCAGGGCCTTGACCCGCTCAGCCGTAGCGCGAAGGCGCTTCTCCAGTTTTGGAAGCTCACAGCGCAGGTCTGCATTATCACGTACCAGCTGTGGGACAATTTGCATTGGGTTAAATTGTTTCTTTAAGTCCCTTTTTAGCATCGGTCTACCAGGTAATGATAGTTAGGAGAAGGTGGTAGAGTAGGCCTTTAACAATTATTAAAAATTCTTTTTATAAAATCGCAGTTTCTTTGTTTTTACCGCAATGACTTGCTAACAGTAGCTAAGGTTAAAGCGTATGACTGGTAATTGTGGATTTTGTTCAGATGTGCCTAAGAGTTATTATATAAGTGATTATTGGTCGGACTATATTTTTGTATTGTTTCAATGGTTAGTTGTTGGCACTTGACTCTGTACATGTTGATGGCAACAAAAATGACAAGGGGAGGGACACATTTAGAAAATATGTTTTTATGATAATAAAGAGGCGTGGCTGTGTACCTATGTTATTACATAAGCTGCGTGACATAACAGTGACATAACCAAAAGATGTACCCTGGAATTTGCTCAAAACTGTATTTGTTTTGAAAAAGAGACAGTAATATTGTTAATCGCAATTATTTCTGAGACAATTCATTGCACAGAACTTGTTTTAATTGTTCCAGCTCTATGGTGGAGCAAACTGAGATACAAAGGCAGAGGATAAGATGATGGAGAGCGAGAAGAAAAGCGGGACAACCGGTCAGAGAAGGGTAGCGCGAGATCCTCAACGGACAGCAGTGATCTTTCATCTGGTTGCTGGGAGGTTGTTGTATTTTATATCCTACCTGTTTGTGAACCTTGGTGAGCTGCTCAAGATTGTTCTCAAGAAAGGAGATTTTCTGTTTCTGTGCTGCGCTGCCGCCTGTGTCGTCCGAGTCCATCTCCGCGCTCTGCACAATGAGTAATACACAAGCATTAACACTTAAATAACAGGCACGGGACCTACAATCGCATAACATCCATAAGTATTTTTTTGCTGAACAAATTCCCTCTTTTTTCTTGTCAACCAGACAATGAACAATCATAGTCACCTTTTTCACTCTGGTAGCCAAATCCTGGACAAAGAGCTTCCTCAAATTATGCAGCGTCTGCAGCTCCTTGGCCTTGAATGGAAAAAGACAAGCAATCGATTTCGACAAAAATGAGATTGAGATGACTGGAACAGACTAGAACCAGTGAATACAGACGGGAACACAGCAGATAATCAATAGAGATCAAAACAGACTCACTGTAACACTTAATATACGTTTCTGCATGTTTTGAAACCTCAGTATAGCTGATTCATTCAACATCATATTGACTTGTAAAGACTAATGGATATGTCTTTCTTTGGACATTCCCAGCAATGTGTCAGCATGATCTGCACACAGGACGTCAATCACTTCTACTTACTATGGGATGTAACCCTTACTATCTGATAGGATGATTAGCTACAATGAGAGCATTTAGATGAACTCACCACAGTCTCCTCCAGACCCTTCAGGTCCTGCCTGGCCTGCTCCCGTCTGTCCTGCATCACCCTGAACAACAACAACAACAACAACAACAACAACAACAACAACAACAACAGTTACATTCATTGAATCAGGCCATCAACACCAGGACTGACATTACCCATCCATCCATTTTGTTTGTTTGCTTCTGTCTTCATTTTCTTTCTTACATTTGACACAAGAGCTGTTACTGTATATTGATATACTGTTGTAGGTTTCCTGTTTTTTTTTTTTTTTAAATGTTCATCTTAAATGTAGATAGTTTACTCAATGAACTGTACGTATGTATTTCTTCTCACATTATTATCCTTGATGCTTTGGCAATATTATTATTATTTCTGACATTCATGCCAATAAAGCCATTTGACTGGATTTAATTGAGAGAGAGAGAGAGAGAGAGAGAGAGAGAGAGAGAGAGAGAGAGAGAGAGAGAGTCTGTGTGTGTAATGTATGTGTGAGAGAGAGAGTGTCTGTATGAGTTTGTGTGTGTGACATGTTGGACATGACCCCAAAAAGAGAGAGAGGGTGTATGTCTGACATATGTAAGAGAGAGAGCGAGAGTGGGTGTATGTGTGACGTAAGTAAGAGAGAGCGAGAGAGGGTGTGTGTGTGACGTATGTGAGAGAGTGTATGTGTGATGTATGTAAGAGAGAGAGAGAGAGAGAGAGAGAGAGAGAGAGAGAGAGAGTATGTGTGACGTATGTAAGAGAGAGAGGGGGTGTATGTGTGACGTAAGTAAGAGAGAGGGGGTGTATGTGTGACGTATGTAGGAGAGAGAGAGAGAAAGAGCGTGTGTTTGTGTATGACGTCAATGTGAGAGAGAGCGCGTCAGTTTGTTTCTGTGTTTGTGTGTGACGTAGAGAGAGAGAGAGAGAGAGAGAGAGCTGCAGTCTAGCAGCACAGTATGTCTTTACCTGTCACACTTTGAGGAACAGTGAGTGACCCCCACACACACACACACTTGTAATGTTGTTGATGCTGATATCATCAGCTCTGTTCTTGTTGTTATGATTGTTGATGTAAATGTGATCAATGTCTCCCTGTTTATATGCTTTGGCAATACTGTATGTCACTATGGTCATGCTAATAAAGCTTCTTTGAATTGAGAGAGAGAGAGAGAGAGAGAGAGAGAGAGAGAGAGAGAGAGAGAGAGAGAGAGAGAGTAATGTATGAGAGAGAGAGAGTGTGTCTGTATGAGTTTGTGTGTGTGACATGACCCCAAACCTTTAACTGGTAGTGCATGTGTAAGAAAGAGAGAGTGTGTGTGTGTGAGAGACGTACGTGAGTTCATGCAGCTTGCGGCTCTTCTCCTGATCGGTGGATTTGAGTTTCTCGTGCTCCACGCGGAGCCTCTCCTGCTCCAGCATGATCTTTTGGTTCAGACTGTAAGAGACAACATGGTGTCACGTGTTTATCAACCGACTGGCTGAATCGGCACACCCGTGGCAACAGCAACGATTCTTTTGCTCTAATGACAAAATGTTAGAACTACCTTTACGCAGCTGCTGCTGCGGTTTGCTCCTTCAAATCTCACCTAAAACATTGTTTTCCTTATATATTTAAACGTAATTGTGTCCCTTTACTGTACGATTTATCACCTTTCATTTCTAACAGAGCTATGACTGAGGAAACAGAAGTGCAAGTCTTACTCCTGCAGCTCAGTGATGAGTTTCTCCTTGTTGTCCAGCTCATCTCTCAGGTTGCTGATCTGCTTCTGGTGAGCTTCACGGTGGGAGTGGATCTGCTTCTCCACCGCTTCCTGAAAACACACACACCCCCCCACACAAATACACACCGTTATGTTGATGAACGAACAACACCAAGATTTAGCAGGCTCTTTACAAGCGGTTTTGCTACTAGATCTGCGCTGAGCTCTTATTTTTTGAGGCCTTAAAAGGTGCTCTAAGCGATGTTGGGTGATGCTTCTTGTTGACGGTCGAAGTATTGTCAAACAAAACGGAGGCTAGCTCGCCCCTCCCTCCTCCTCTCCCGTCCCCTCCTTTACGCCTAAAAGCATGAAATCCCATAGAGCACCTTTAAGTATTCAGAGGGTTGTTGATGGCGAAACTAGCCAGAAATGGCGCGTAGGGTCCATTGATCAGTGGGGCGGAGGAACATACCTTGACTTCATTGGCAGTCTGGATCTCACTCTCTTTCTCCATAGCATGGACTTTCTCTGTAAAACACACAGGGATCATTGCAATGAGATGGGAGTAGAGAGATAAACTCAGTGATGTTAGTCCTCACTGAACCCCTTAGAATACGAAAATTTGTTCTTAGACATAATTCTTGTCAAATAATTTGATTAAAAAAAAAAAATGTGGCTGAAAGCAACCAATTTATTGATTTTCTGCTGATTTAGTCTCTCATAGACTCAGCTTCCTAATCCTTTTGCCATGCACACTTTTTAAAAAACAAAAAAATAGAAATCTGGTACTTCAGTATTAGGACTCAACAACTGAGACTGCCTCTAAATGTATTAAAGTGCTCACATTACGCTCATCTTCAGGTTCATCATTGTATTTAGAGGTTGTACCAGAATAAGTTTACATGGTTTCATTTTTTTTTTTAAAACACCATATTTTGTTGTACTACACATTGCTGCAGCCCCTTCTTATTACCCTGTGTGTTGAGCTTTCTGTTTTAGCTATAGAGTGAGACATCTCACTTCTATTCCATCTTTGTTGGGAGTCGCACATGCGCAGTAGATAAGGACAACCAGCCAGTCAGAAGCAGAGTATGAGGGCTTGCCACGCTAGCACATAGGCGAGCATTATAACGTGTGTTACAAAGTGACTGGAAGTATGTGCTGGTGTCCCCTCCTGTTGTTGACTGGTGACGTACCCTGAGCGCTGAGCTTGACCAGCTCCTCGTTGAGAGAGTCCACGTTCTCCTCCAGCTGCCTCTTCTTCTGCTCCACGTTCTGCAGGTACTCCGTCAGGGACTTGATTTTAGCCTCGTGCTGAAGACAGAAGAAGTATTACAGATGTGCATGCATGCAATCGTTATCAGAATTCAGAAATGATTCTTTCTTCACATACACACAGAGATCGGTCAGTTCACAAGTAGGGCCGCACAATTACACGCAATTGTATCGAAACTACAATATGGATTAAGGGGAGCAGTATTTGTCAAAGGGGAAATATCTGCATGAAGTATTGTGTTGCTGCAGAGACGCCCGCCTAGAAATCCTATCCTACAGACTAAAGACAACATTTGGTTTAGGTATAAATTCACACTATAATCATAATGAATCAAACTATCAGTCAAAACTGATCGCAGTTATATATTTTCTCAACTAATGCGGCCCTATTCACCACACCTTTGTGGTCGGTTGCTGCGTACCTGTGAGATGCGCAGCTGGCAGGCAGACAGCTCCTTCTCGTTCTCGTCCATCTTCTTGTTGCTCTCCGACTGGCTGCCCTCCAGCTGCTTACAGCGTTTCACCATGGTCTTCACCTCGGACTTCATCTTGCTGATGTAGAGCCGGGCCACAGTGAACTCCTCGTCTATCAGCCCACTGCCCTCATGTTGCTGGAGGGGCAGAAGGGGAACGGTGAAGAGGCACGACCACAAAGAAAGAAAGAAGAAAAAAGAAGGTCTGTCTCCCTTTTCCAACCACAGAATGGAACACGGTACATGTTTAGGCCATATTAAACAAACTGACTCCTTAATTTTGCAGTAGGTGCTGTTGGTGGGAAAACAAAATAGAAAACATGTATCGTGACAGGAACTTTTAAATAAAAATCAACACAAAAATAATCGATTATTAACTTATCAGAATCATGCATCTAAGGATCGATTATTTTTGCCAGCCCTAGTAACCGTGCACGAGGCATCCCAGTACCTTGATGTCATTGCTGCCTACGGCAATGCCAATCTCGGCCAGGTCTTTGAGCAGTGAAGACATCATCTCTGTCACCCTCTTCTTCTGGTGGTTGGACATCTCCTTCAGCTTCTGGAGCTCAGAGTCCAGAGACGACAGGATGGACTGCGGGGGGGGGGAAAGGGTGGGGACGACAAAACTTAATGTTTAAGTTGGTGTTCATGTTACAGTTATTAGTTAATTTCCTTTTATTTATATGTTATCTGCTTTGGGCTAAATAAGCAATGTCTTCTCATGCCAATGAAATAAATACATTGAAAAAATTGAGAGGGACAAAGAGAGAGAAACAGAAACCGAGAGGGACAGAGAAACAGAGAGAGAGACAGAAAGGGAGACACAGAGAAACGGAGAAAGAGGGACAGAAAGAGAAACAGTAACAGAGAGTGACGGAGAGAGAGACAGACACAGAGAGAGAGACAAACAGAGAGACAGAAACAGAGGGACAGAGAAACAGAGAGAGAGATAGAGAAACAGAGAGAGAGGGACAGAAAGAGAAACAGAAACAGAGAGGGACGGAGAGAGAGACAGAGAAACAGAGAGAGAGACAGAGAAACAGAGAGAGAGACAGAGAAAGAGAGAGAGAGAGAGGGACAGAGAGAGACAGAGAGAGAGACAGAGAGACATAGCATTTATTCTGTCTCTGTGTGTTCTATTGTTTTCAATGGAAAAAGGGGAAAAAAACAGAACTAAAAATAAATATTAAATATAATTTCCACAATTTAAAAGATTGACACTGACTGGTGCAGGTGTACTCCCCAAGATTCTTCCTGTAAGTTCCACTAGTTTGAGATTAATGTGAATAGTTTTGGCTCCTGGGCAAATCTAACACTGTATATCATGAGGACTGATAGAACATAGTCAACCCTGATGTCCTTTTGAATTGTGACAGACAGGGACTGCAGCAGTAATAACTGTGTGAATGCAAGTCTGCGTGTGTCTCTAGTTCTGACTATCTCTGCAGGTTGTACAAGTCAAAATATTGTGTGTGTCACATATTAACATAGCTAAAAATGAAGGCAAAATTAAAGGCACATGACTGAATTTAAAGCGTCAAAGTGGCTTTGGGTCTGTGCCCAGCTCACCGATTTCTGGCAGAGCTCCTCGCTGATGGCCTCGAACTCCTTGGTCTTATCCTCCACCTCCTGGCTCTTCTGGTCGTAGTTGACGGCCAGCTCCTCCAGAGCCTGCAGCACCTCCTTCACCTCGTCCTTGGAGGCCTCGTTCTCCGCCTGCAGGCGGTTCAGCTCCGCCTGCAGGTTCTCGTGGTCGCGGCGCGACGACGCTAGAAGCTGCAAGCGCAGGAGGGAAGTGCAATTGAGTGACTTGTTTTCATATGAATGAGGGCTGCGGGGATTAGTCAGTGTCTGTTACAATATGGATGAAGAAGCAATTAGCATTTCTGATCCGTTACAACTGTAGTGCGTAGTTTCTGTTGCCCCCATGAGGAATTTAAAGTAATGATAATTAAACACAAAAGCTTTCCTTCTGGCCAACCATCTTTGCGCTTTAAAATTGATTGCTTGCAGCAATTTTTAAAATCAGTAGTCATGAATTGTAGTAGTAGTACTACTACACCCATTACTTAATGTTATGACATATAAAGTGTGCAAAATTCACTTTTCATACTAGCAACACATGAAATCTGCTACTTAAAAACCAGCGAGAAAAAGTTTAACCGCCAGACCAAATATCAAAGCAACAGAAAATATATTTTTTTAAGATTATTTTTTTGGGCTTTTACGCTTTTGACAGGACAGTTAGGTGAGAAAGGGGAGACAGAGGGGGAAGACATGCAGGAAATCGTCACAGGTCGAGGCATAAACCTCTCAGTACATGTGCACCTGCTCTACCACTGAGCCAACCTGGGCACTATCAAAGCACATCTTATTGTAATTGAAGATTGTGGCCCTACTTGAGGGACTGGAGTAAGTCAAATATAAATACAACTCTACAGCTGTGATAGCGTCTTGTGCTACCCCTCACACCTACAAAGAGCTCCCTCTGCATGTTCTCCTTCCCTTCGCCTGCTGGAGCTCCAGTACTCACCTCATCCTGGTCCAGCATCTGCTGCTTCAGCTTCTCAGCCAGCTGACTCTGCTGGTTGATTTCCTCGTCCTGTTAGGTGTAAAGAGACAAAGGGACATTAGACCTTCACGGCAGCAACAGCACGTATCCCTGGAGGCAGATGACTGACAAAAGAAAAAGCTTCAAATAAAATAAAGGAACAGTGCTTTTATTTACTTGTTGTAGGGACTGCTGAAGCCCGGCTAAGCAAAGATATAGATTATTGTATGATGATGAATGTGTTTTGAATTTGAATTTTAGTTTGAATAATGACTAGGTCTCATTTTCAGTAAGCAAGCGTCCTGCATGAACTTTTTCATTTTTTTAAAAAATACTGAAATTAAAATGCGATAGTGACTAAATGAAAATTAAAAGTTGGATTTCACAAAGACATCCACCAACTACAGAACGCCTTTCTTTTCAGGATGTATCTCGTCAGACCAGCCAGCGGGACATCCAACAGGAGATGACGTCTATAGATTAACATTTATTTCTAATGAATTTAAAGACATCTGGTGGAAATACGATCCAAACAGGAACATGTTAGAATCACAGTTGCCCTTCTTCCCTCTAATCTCATTTTTAACATACACTGGATAGAAACCATGAAGCTTGAATGAGAGGAATGTCTCTTTAGTTACAAAGGGATGTCATTCTTTATTTTTTTTTGTGCAAGTAGTGTGTAAAACCGGTATACAAAATGTGCTGAGTCTACAAACCCACATTCATAGCCCAGTTCCAAACCTCCTGGTCTCTCACTCACCTTATCGTCCAGCTGTTTGTAAAGCTTGGCCAGCTCCACCTCACACTTGTCCTTTTCCACGTCGGTGAGGCGAACCGTCGGCACGTTGGGCGTGGAGGCCTGCTTCTCGTTGATTATGTTGTCCAGGGCCTGCACCTCGGCGTTGGCCTTCTCCTTGTCAAACTGCTCCTCCACTGGCACACTTTCCCCTGGGGTGGGAGCACACACAGATGGAAGACATTTTAAATATGTTACTGAGGAATCTGTGGATGGACAAAGAAGAAACAATGGAATAACAGAGTTGAGATCCTCACCGTTCCTCCAGCGGTTCAGCTCGTTCTCCAACCAGGTGACGGTGCTCCGCAGGGTCTTGTTCTTCTCCTTCTCCCTCTCATATTTCTGCTTCCACTGCTCTGCCGTCAGCTCCACGTTTACAGTGACAGTGTTCTTGATGGTCTTTGCTCTGGGTGTGGTGGAAAAACAAAACAAAAACAGGTTTAATTCCACTTCAAATCAAAATAATTTTTTGTATGCACTATTATACCTTCAAAAAACCAAGCTTGAACTATCGATCCACCTGGACCAAATATAACAATGATTATGAATACACGTATGGTTTTCCGTAACTTTCCTACACCTTTACATGGACTTCTTAAAGGAACACGCCAGCGCTGATCACGATCTCCCCTAGCCTAACGCATTTTTTGTCTCAGTGCATGCATTGTTTTAATTCGGTGCAACACCGGCAGCACTGCCGCTAGTTAGCATAGCGTGGTGAATGGAATCCTATGTTGCCGGTTAGCATGTTGCGAGTAAATGTGAGCCAACAAAAACACAAAAAATCTAATTACTTTGTGTGGACTGCGTAGTCTCGAGTAAAAATAGCTATGCATATTAACCCTCTGAGACCGAGAATATTGTACACGGAGGTGTCTTTCTAGCCTTTACAGGAGATTTTCTATCCAGTCTGGAACAAATCCCTTTTTTTGGAGTTGTTGAGCAATAAATCCAAACTCTTACATCCAAGATTTATCGACTTGATGTCCATAATTTATCATGTTTTATGTAATTTCTGCCGCTAGCTCCGTGGTACCGTCTTGTGTAAATCTTACATAAAGCTTTGAGAGTGTGTTTTTTTTGGGGAAGGCAGGTCCGTCACACATTACGCCTTATATGGGAATCTGAGCGAAAACAAGATAGTGTATAGTGGGAAAGTTGGATCACTCCAAGTCAGAATAGTCTAATGTGATTAAAGATCGTCTATTACTGTTCTACAGAGGAGAATGGCGTCACTGCTTTGAGATTTGGCATACATTTGGGCCTTTTTTTGTAGAAATGTATATGGTTTGTCCTTTATATGATTTATAATATTCAATATGTTTATTTTGGCGCTGTATGACTCATATACAAACATATTTATATATATATAGAAGAACTGTTTTAGACAACACAAATGCTTGTTTAGCATTGCTGTGGGTGTAATATCAATAAATATGACATACATTTGAATTATTGGCATAAGTGAATGTCATAAGGGCAAAAGCGTCTTGACTGTTTTTGAAAAATTTAGATATTTTGTCAATTGTACACGTTTTGTTTATTTCTTCACAGTGTAAAGGCATATGAGAAGTGTTTTAAACAGGAGATTGGCTTAGCTTTTATTGCTGTGTGTGATATCAATTCATATCTGTGAGATTCAGGTTCCGTTTCATTTATTTATTTATGTGTCTTTATGGTCCCACAACCTTTTTTACATTCAAGTGACCTCACTTCTAATTGCCAAGTTTGTCTTGGAAAAAAAAAAATCTTTATAGAGCTGTGAGTGTGAGCGGTCGACTGCAATTCAGAAGGTTGGAGGTTCGATCCCAGACCCTGCAGTCCAATGTTGAGTTGCCAACATCGGACTAAACTAAACTAAAACAATGCATGCACTTGGACAAAAAAAAATGCGTCAGCCCACCTAGCTACAGCTAGGGGAGACCGTGATAAGCACTTTTTCAACAAACGGTGGCGGGTTCCTTTAAACTTTAAAGTATTATTATTATTTTTTTTTAAATTGCATTTATTTTTTAAGGGCTCTCAATTCAAAAGTATTTATATTATAAACCTAAGAAATGACCTAGAGCAGTATGGTTTGTTTTGGTTCTACTGGCCTACCAACCTTTGTCCGAACATGAGGGTGGATTTGGTTTCGGCCTCATTATAGGAGGAAGGCGAGCAGCAGATGACGATGGTGGTTCGACAGTTACCACCCAGCGAGTCCTGCAGGATACGGGTCATCTTGCTGTCTCGGTAGGGGATGTAGCCCTGGGATAAACAGAAACATATACAGGAACATGTCATGAGCAGAACACAAACCTACTGCCGTGGTGCCTACAAAATCTGACAAAACCTGTGTTATAGTAAAAAAAAAAAGTCTTTGAATCACTTATTTTCTCTATTCATCAAATTAATTACTGACAACGAGCCTTTTGACCGAGATGCATATACATCTAAGTCGCAGACCACCTTGATTAGAGACTTTACAACAGCAAAACTAGGAGTGTAACAATACATCCATTTGAAACAATATATTGATAAAATCCCCAACGGGCGCTGGGGAGGCATGTGCACGATCACAGAAGGCTTGTATCATGGACGCGCCAACAGTGTTGGTGTCATTACGTAGAATTCCTCATGGGGGCATCAGAACCTACGCACTATAGCTTTAATGAAAATGTAGAAGAGATTAGTAATGAGAATGATTTTGGTTGCTTTTTATGAATATATACTGTATAAATGTAACGGATTGTGTTAAACGGGCTTATGTGCCATCTGGTTCAGCCGTTTATCATAATAAAGGCTAAAAAATTATTTGGACGACATACATATCTCGTCCAAAGAATCAATATAATGTCCTTTTGTGATAAAACGTGGGATTTACACCCCTGAATAGCCAACATGACAAACCTAAGGGTTAGACGGAAAAAAGAATTACAATAGAAAAGTATGATATTGTCTGTTAGGATGCCTGCGGTCCTGAAACTGAAGAAGAGGCGTGTGATTTGACCAGCACAGAGACAACAGGATGCTATGGCTTCAGTTACAGTTCTCATGAGTTAAGTAAAACTAGATGGCAGTTAAATGTAACTTGATATATTATTAGGATTGACACAGACAGCTAAGCTGCAGCAGTCTGCTATAATTCTTAAAGTGCTCATATTATGCTTTTTGGCTTTTTCCCTTTCCTTTATTGTGTTATATAGCATTTTTGTGCATGTAATCGGTTTATAAAGTGAAAAAGCCCAAAGTTCACCCCAAAAGGGACTTACCATCTCCAACAGAAAACACTGTTGACAAACTGCTCCAGTGTTTCCCATACATTAATATATTTGTGGCGGCCCGCGACACAATCAATGTTAACCGCCACATACTGACGTGTATTCTCTCTATTTGTCATTATAAATGATTCAGATGAATGAATATTTAATAATACCGGCCTGCCAATATATTGGTCGGGCTTTATTTTGTATTCATAACACTATTATGATTAGTATAACTGTACAAATTAGCTACAACATTAATAGCAGTTACCCTATGTAATTCACTCCTACATTTTTCAACGGAGGAGCAACACATGCTCCTTGGGAAAAAGATACAGTTGTGAGATTTTGAATTGTTACTAGGGCTGCACGATTATGGCCAAAATGATAATCACGATAATTTTGATCAATATTGTGATCGCACGGGTCGAATGGCGGATACACACGTTGTGTGTACGAAATGTCTGTATCACATCTCTTGCAGGTCCAGCAGGCTCCGTCTCACGCCATTACTCCATACTACCAACTGAAGTTAGTTGCATTCAATAACTGATAGCAGTTACCCGCGGAAAGACTGGTACAAATACAAGTTTGCCTCTCATGCTTAACAATATACAGCTGTGTTAATAACAATTAAAACTGTGGAGAAATGTCAGAAGTGTGGCGCTGTGAGGCAGGGCTGCACGGAGAGTAAGAGGAGAGAGAGTAGAGGAGAGATCCAACACAGGCACGGCTTTACAGAAGAAATGGGTCATGTAACGCAACATTAAACCATAATCGATATAAAACACATTGCAGCGGATGCGAGGACATTAGCACCGGTGCGTCCCAGAAGAGCTAACAGACGCTAACTAGCACCGACTAGCACTGGTCACTGCTGTTGTCTGAATAACACAGACGTATGACCGACTGCTATCTGTTGAATTTTCCTCCCGTTACTCTGTCCTCTGTGACTGTCTCCATCTAGAAACTAAGCTGCGCGGTGCAGGTACAACTCTGACTGGTACATGAGCAGACAGTGGTTTACGGAGCGGTAGATGCGCTATGCAAAAAAACCCGGAGCGTTCTATGAAATGACGCTTAAAAATAATCGATCGATCACGCAAATTTGATTGTGGGAAGTCCAAATCGTGATCGTGATTAAAATTTGATTAATTGTGCAGCCCTAATTGTTACCTGCAGAATCTTTAATCAAAATATTTGCAATACAATAAATATGAGAAGTCTGCACCTCTTTCCGCGCGTGTACCCCCTCCCCCACCACCACAAATCTAATCTAATTCTGGGGGAAAACACCGCTGCACCAAACAGCTCTATTGTAGCCCAGCCTTTACCTCCATGACAAACATGCATCACTTTGTAACACACGTTGTTATGCTCCCCTAGCTGCTAGCAGGGCACGTCCTCATACTCCTGACTGGCTAGTAGTCCTTACCTAGGTACTGTCAGAGCACATCCTCATACTCTGCTTCTGACTGGCTAGTAGTCCTTACCTAGTTACTGTCAGGGCACATCTTCATACTCTGCTTCTGACTGTCTATGAGTCCTTACCAAGCTATTGCACATTTGCGACTCCCATAAAAGATGGAATAGAAGTGCAATACCCCACTCTGTAGCTAAACAGAGAGCTCAACAGACATGCTGAAAAGAGGAGCTGCTGCATTGTGCCGTACAACAAAAATATGTGTTTTCTGAAAATAAACCATGTAAACCTATGCTGATATAACCTCTAAATACAATTATGAACCGTAAAAAATGAGCATAATATGAGCACTTTAAGAGATGCTCAGTCAGTAGTGAGACTTCTCTCTGCACAATAGCTCGTTTGTTTCAGACCATCACAGATATCACAAAGGACGTCCGCTCCAGGTCGTTTACAGAGCCAAGGCGCCCAAGAACAAACCAACTGATTCTTGAAGTGAAAAAGTGTGCGATCATTATGAAGCCGCAGAAGCAAAACATTGCTTGGAGGAAAGCCGTTATCTGCTCAAGTTATTTCTGCGAAACAAAGGGCCTGTAGATGGTGGAAAATGGCACATTCACAGTAAGAGAAGTGAAAAAGATGCAGCCTTTCCAGATGCACACCTAGCTTTTGGGATGTGCAGCTAGTAAACAGTGCATTCACCTTCTGCCAGCTAAATCAACAGTTATGTGTTTGATTTTAAAATGCTACAAAAAGAAAACATCGGCGGGGGAATCATCACCTAAGGTTATAACAAATCAAACATTTGTTGTGTTGAATAAGAAAAGAAAAACACATTTGGGCTTGTTATGTGCTGAAGTAACGATTAAAGATTAACTGACAAGAACGTCAACAGCGCCACAGTAACCTCAATTAGGAAGCATATTGGATCATTCACTTTTACAAACAGTGCAAATTAAAAGACCAACACACAGAACACCACAGTATATTCAACAAAATGATCTCCTTCATGAGCCCCTATTATGCTTTACTGGATTTTTCTCGTCTTTTGTTTACGTAACAGATGTATAATGTACAGAAAGAACACATTTCACTCCAAATGGAGCGCTCGCTCTCTCACAGACATACAGCACTTTTTATCTAACAGCCTGAAATGCCTCGCCCACATTCCTGTTTATTTAAAATTCCTTGATTATTAATTGAGAATGACCAATCACAACAGAGTGGGCCAGCTTACCAATCAGAGCAGACTGGGCTTCAGATGGAGGCACTGCAGCAATGGGCAGTATGAAAAACATCAGTGCTTCCCACACAGAGTAATTTGTGGCGGTGCGCCACACAATTAACACCGGCCGCCACACATTGCATTTAGTTATTTTTTTTTTTTAACACCATTTAAAAACGGACAAACATAAGTTCAGCTGCACATCCTTTCCCCACTCTCCTCCATCTCTCTGTCACACACACACACACTAGATTTACGACTTTTCAGACCATCTTAGCGTCTTTTTTTCACAAAAGCGACGTGCAACAAATCTGGAGACTTCCTGTAGAAAAGACAGCGACTTTCGCCAGTATTTTTCAGCAAGCGTGCGTAGGAAGGTAGAAAGGGGAGAAGGGATAGGGTGGGGGAGCTGGTGTAGGTAGGAGAGACAGCGGGCCGCGACGGGAGGAAGACGCCGCTAAACTGGCCTGGCCCTGGGCAAGCCAACCTTCTTTAAGAATCCTTTATTGATCTTTTTCCCGCCTTTTGTAGAATTTCTTTTAACTTCACATATAGGCTACCTAAGTAATAATTATAAGGTAAAATAAATTCCTGTATTGATTTGTGATTATTTGGCTAAAGATTTTTCTTTCTATCTACCTTCCATCACATATATGCAAATCATCACAAGCATGTGAACCTATTCTATGAGACCCCAAGAGTACAATTAGGACGCTGAAAAGAAGTATAATAGGGACTCCTTAAATGCATCAACAGATTGAAGAAAACAACACCAAAGAGAGTGGAAGTAGAATGAAGTAGAATTACTGACCGATCCTTCAGCCAGAGCTGAGATGACGTTTCCCAGGGACGACAGAGACTTGTTGATGTTCTTGGCTTCATCCAGCACAGCTCCCTCTGCTCCCGTTTTACTGACCTGAAAAATCACAGACAATAACCTGAACCAGGTCTCGGGCAGCACAATGCTTAAGACAAATAACTGACTCCAACCCAAGTAGGCAATATGGATCAAGTAAAAATGCAGACTACAGTTCTTTATGTAAAAAATAATTAATAAGCCAAAGGAATCTACCTCTAAAGGCCCTGACACGCTAACTTAATAATCGGCCGTCAGACAGTCTGGCGAGGTCGGTGACTCGAGTCTGTTTGGTGTGTTCTGTGCCGTCGTCCATCGGCCTTCATTTAAGCCAACCTGACATGCTGGCAGTTGGACTCAAATGATCAATCTGATTGGTGGAGAGGTAACCCCGGAAACGGGGAGCGGGATGAGCGTGACTAGAGTCTCTCAAAATCTGACGGAAATCTTTTAAACTGACCTTTGTGGATCTGAAATGAAGACAGATTCAGCAGCTGCACGGCCTATTTCTTCTGATAATGTTTTTCGGTGAACTATTTTAGTAAAACATGAGATTGTATTCTGATCGAGCCGCCATGACAGTCTGACTTTGAATTTCCGGGAAACCAGTCCCACGTGGCGTGTTCGTCCAATCAGCTGCCGGCAGTCGGCATCGCTTCGGTGAGTTCCGAGGAACTTTTTTGGCCAACTCGCGGAGGCGGTCAGTCCGAACGCCTATTCTGTCAACGGTCAGCCGCCGGTTTAGTGTGTCAGGGCCCTAATGTGTATGACGGATGGTTCTCTGTACCTTTTCACTGCCAGCCAGATCCACCAGATAAAGTTTGCCGCTGAGCTTCTGCTCGGTCTGAGTGTTCTCCTGTTTGACGTTTATGAGGAAGATACTGTGACTCCTGGAGCTGTGCTCGTTCATGTCTAAAAAAGGAAAAAAAAATAAAAATAGTGTGGCAAACACATTAGTCTCAAAGATGCAAAAACTGCAGCCAATGGATTTGTGAAACAGACTACAGGATGGTCTCTTACTTGTAACTGCTACGTGTCGGTTTGATTTGCCTTCATCAATTGTATCCATGACCTCATCGGGGCTGCAGACAAATCTCTCAGTGCAGCCCTTTGAAGAAAATCACAGTATGTGGTTAGATTGTTGGCTTGCCCAAACAGGTTTTTACTGGATACTTCTTGCAGGAGGTTGGGCCTCACCTTGACATATGGTACTCTGTTTTTGTCTTCATGCACTGACAAATTGGTCTTTGACACTGGAGATGAGAGGGGAAAAAAAAGGTATCAGGGAAACTGACCTTGCACGACAAACACATGGCATACTGTGGGTGCACCACTGCCCTAAACATTAAAAATGTTAACTGAAATATAAATAACATAATTAAATACACATGAAGCTAAACCCTGTGTGTGCCTTTGCCTCCAATCCCACTGCCAGTGTGGATGGGCTCTGGTCATCACATCTCAAATGCTCTTGGACATGAATGGCTCCCATCAGCAAATAACTTGTGAAATGTTTCCCCGTTGGCCAGACTGCACTGTGTATAAGTTATAAAACTTCCACTCAGCAGGTTTATATACCTTGAAACAGATGCGCTACAACTGTTGGCCAATTAGAACAGGTATTGTGGCACGGTTTTCAAATCTATTTAATAAATGAATCGTAAACGAATACAGTTATCACCAAGTCATAGTGTTTTTGACATCTCCGTCAAAAGAACTGGCTAATGTATGAACCTATATGAACAACATAACATAACAGATACAACATAGTTTCTGCAGCTCAGTTTGACACCATTCAAGGTGAGGATCAATAGCGCACACTTGTCCAGTGGTCGGATTTGTAGACTGTTTTATGGGTTATTTTATATATATATATATATATCTCTATCTCTATCTCTATCTCTATCTAGTATATGTAGAATACACATTTAAATTAACAACAAAGTCAAAGTGTTTATGGCAGCCGTCATCATCCATCATGTTTGTAACACTGATGCTCGTTAATTTTTTTTTTTAGCGGCTCGTTCTGTCACGTCTGTTAGAGTTGTCCAATAAATCCAAAATTATATTACAATTTCAGCTACAATGATCACAAAAACAAATTTATTGAGAAAAACAATTGCACATTCCGTTTTGCAGGTAAACTCTTTGTCGTGTTCTGAATCTGAATGCAAACAAATGTTCAAATGGGAGATTTCACAGTTGTTTTCACTGTTGATTGGCTTGACTTTTTTTTTTTTTAACCATTTTCTTAAGTTCAATTATTGCAACATCTTTCCAAAGTACTAGTCGTGTTAAATAATACCGATTTCGATATTGACCAAACAATGGTGATTAGGATTTTTCCCATAATGGAGCAGCCCTAACGTCTGTTACCACTGTCTGCTACGACTACGTACTGGATGAGAGGTAGAGTGTTCACCGCACCATTACAGCCACTTACCATCCAGAAGGTCCCGGATCTTGTCTAAGTAAATTTCAAAATATGAAACCTGTGAAAAGAGAAAAAGCCTCATTATTTGACAACCCAGCTGAGAAACCAGGCCAGAGAATCAAGATGAACACAGGGGGGCTGTTTTCTTTTTACTGCGGATGATAAAACGCACGCGCGTACACACACCCACACCCACACCCACTTCATATCTCCTAAACAGAACCAATGGTGTTAACAGCAAATATAACTTGGATTTCCATTGATCAAAAAAATGTAAAATGTGTGGGCGCCCGGATAGCTCAGTTGGTAGAGCGGGCGCCCATGTAAGGTGTTTTGCTCCTCCCTTTGCTGCATGTCATCCCCCCAATCCCCTTTCACTTCTTCAGCTGTCTTGTCATTTAAAGGCCTAAAACGCCCGAAAAATAATCTTTATTTATTTTTTTATAAAATTGATAAAAAGTGCGTCAATTACTCTACCCATGGAACGGCATCTCAGGGGCTTAAAGCTTGGGCTTAGCCTCTCCATTATGAATGAGGGGAAAAACCTAAGAGGCACCGGAAAAAAAGGTGTAAAGAGCGTTTTGAGATTGGTTTCTCATAATATTTCCAGGATCAGTTTGATGTATTTCTTCACATTTGTTCAGACAGAAAGTCATACTTTAGCGTCAACACGGGTATACTCTGAAGAGCAAACAATTTCAATCTTTATTAAACTTAATCTAGTTAATGTCTGATCTCAACGCAAAAATGTAACAGCATGTGTTGTAACGCCCGAGTGGAGATCAACAAACACAGTGGAGAGTCACTCTGATGCAGCAGCTCCGAGTGACATGTTACACAGCACTTTTATTGTCTCCAGAAAAATGCTTAGTAATAGCACACTGCAAAACAGGAAGTACGTAGCTGAATGCTAGCACCCACAGTTTGAAATAGTGTTGGTAAGCCATACATATCAGGTTTCTAAGACATTATATGGAGCTAGAATCTGAATTTGGGGGGTACGAAATGCCCCTTTACATTTGGAGGGTGGGGTCTCTCTACGCAGTAAAGCAGCCTGCTTCTCAGCTGGTGGCTGGGACAGGTCGGCAGCCCCTTTTAACTTACTTTGATATGAAACTCCAAGTTTTCATCCATGGAATAGATGTAGTTGAAGATATCTTGAACTATCCTGGGGATGATTCCCATTGCATCTGTGTCATGGAGATTCCCCTGCAAACAGAGAGCACACACATGGAAGGATGTGAAGATTCAAAATGCAAGCAAAACAAGATGCACGTTATTTGAAGAATGACACCAGGTCTTAGAAATCATCCCTACCTCCATGGTGTGTGTTTTGCCGGATGATGTCTGCCCGTATGCAAAAATCGTTCCATTGTAGCCCTCCAGGACATCTACAAGACACCACACAGGAGGGATTTTGCATTTAAGTCAAGATTTATCTTGTTTAGCATTTTTTTTCCCTCTCCATTACACCATGTAGCATTTTCTACAGTACAGTATACAAACATAGTATGGCTATGTTATATGGGTTAGGGTTAGGGTAATACAATGTGCTTTTTACACAAAAGGACTTAAAATGTTTAGGACACACTACCAAAGAAAAAACATACAACAACAAACAAACATATTCATAGACTTTGTAAAATACATTGGGTTTTAGCGTGTTTTCAAAGTGTTAAGTGTGGGAACTTCTCTCTTAAAAAGGCGGGGCTTGTGTCACTTTCATTTGTCGAGTACAAGTCCCTAAATAATACGTCATAATAATGATTAAAACAAAATGAGAGAGCTCACCTTTGACAATCTTCTGGGCGCAGGCATTGTACACTTGTTCCTGTGTTGTATTTGACTGAAACACTCTATCGAACATGTACGGTTTGCCCTGAAATGAAAGAGAAGACGGCGAGTCAGTTAACGGCTGTGCGACCAACCCAAAACCCATTATAGAGTAATCTCATTAAAAATAATAATCTGTGACATGTTTTGTAAACAGTGCACTACTTTCTTTCACCAACTAATGACTCAACAAACATAACGGAGATCATCATTAGTTGGACAAAAGGACACCGAGCATCTGACAGGTGTTTTCAGAGAAAAGTCAACCAGTAGATGATGCGCTGTAACATACTCGCCGCGGGCCACTGTGGACTTGTGTCAGTCCTGCAAGAGGTTTCAGGAAAGTGGCTGCATGTGTCCGACAATGCACAGAACACCATCGTCGGTACAAAGAGAGTGCAGAAAGTGAGTCAGAGCCTCTCATACAGGTGAAATGAGACTCCATTTTCTGTGCTTTCTTTTGGAAGGCTGGCTGCCAGAAATCACACCTTACTAGCGTTAACGCGTTTGTGTGTCGGCCCGCCCCCACATTTGGTGTTAATTACGGTATCACTGCCCAATGTGAGGCGAGTGCAGATTTGAGTCGCGCATGCTCAGATGTAAACAGTTTACGGCCTAACGCGTCATACCAGGTAAGAGTCGAGTCAGACCGGCTCTGGTCGAGTGCAGATGTTAGTTGCGCACGCTCAGATTTAAACGGTTTGAAATTTGTGAAATCCATGAAATAATAAACGTTTCTCATTACAAAGCAATAACTGAAGATGTAAATCATTTCAAAAACATTTTAGCTATCTGTGATTGTTTGATTGCCAATGTTAGCTCAAAACACCATTCAACTGACAGCCTTTGTTGTGTTGGATTGGATTGCTAACTTGTAGCCAGCGGTGTACCAACTGAATTAACTAGGTCCATTTTTACTGTACTGACATTACAGAAGCTTCTCGCTAGCATCTTATATGCCATCTTTGGTGTTCAGCTTCTTTTCTCTCTCTGTTCTGGACACACACTCTGCACTGTTGTTTGCTAAAAACGCAGTCATAAGTGATGATCCTCTCCGACCAACCAGCAGTCTGCAGGTTTCCACGTCGCCTCAGCTCGCTTGGAACCTCGACTGAGGTAGTACATAAAAGCACCTGGTAGCAGGTCCCAGGGACTTTTTTTTTGTAATGGAAAACCAAAAAAGGCGAGTAGATTAGAGGCGAGTCGAGTAGATACCACGCAGTGGAAAAACGCCATTAGTGGCAGTAGTGTTAGCACCTGTAAGAGCAGAGGAAGGCTGAGAATGTTGACAAGCAGGACCTGTGTAACCTAGGAGACGCCACTGATGAGGGCTTTCTGGTAAAGGACCAGAGGCACATGTAAACACATACATAACTCAAGGTGTGAAACCACAAATAAGTCACTGCCTTGGCATTTAAAGCTAAAGGTACCTTTACCAGTACTGGAATTACTTAGACTACTACAGCTGGGATGTCCTCAATTTGCACCCCGGCTCATAATCCCCCGCCCCCCAACAGGCGGTCACATATAAAGCACAGCTTGGTGAAAAACAAAGCAGCAGCATTTTAAGACATTAACTCCCGCTAGTCACATCCTGGTTATTAACCCTGTCTAGAAAAAGAGTACTGAGCCAATATCATAGCTGCCAGAAGCAGTCAGCAAACAAGGGCGCAGCCCAAGTCTAAAGTCTTCATTGTCACTGCCGCTGATGGCCTCGTTACCTACACTTCTGTCCAATGGGATTACTTGCTGAAAATGTAATTACAGTGAAATGCATTGTTCAAGTATTAATAAGTGCTCTGTCACGTTCCTGCTTCCTGATGCCTTGGTCATACTAGGCCCAGGCTAAGCAACTCAGGAGAGACAGTAGCACACAGTCCCAAGGTTATTCTGCAGCATCCACATGACCCTTATTGTATGGTGCATAACATTTTGACATCATTGGATTACAGTGATGTTTTTCAGCAGCAGGGGAACAGGGTTAGGGTTAACAGAAGGTTTGCTGCTCCTGGACAGCCCCAACCCTTTCTGTTTCCTATCATCCCAGGCTACTGTATGCAAATAGAACACGTAAGTGTGACAGCAAAGCATGGAAGTAATGGAGGCATGAATAATTCACCCGCTGCACACTCGCACTACGCTGGCAAACCAAGCTAGTTAAGACACCCTATCATCTCATCTGGAACCTTTGTCTCCCTCCCCTTTCTGGAAAGAGACTGACAAGACTTTTAATTGAGGTACAGCTGAGTATTAAGGGCGTACTGCAAGCATCAAAACAGCATCCCCAAGGGCTGCAACGGGGAAGCTGCTTGTTAGATGTCTTTATGGTGTGCAGTGTGGTCAGCTTTACCACTGGCTGGCACAGCTGTTGGGGCTTCAGTCCTGATATAGGGTCAGTTTACGCCCTAGATTGGTTTTAAAATGGATACAAATATGAGCTAAGTGAGTCGGTCTCCCTGGACAAGAGCATCTGCAAACAAATGCATCACCATAATAATTACCCTCCCCACCCGGAGAGATGGCCCGGTGCTTGGCCAACTGCCTGCTCTGATTGGTCGAACAGCTGGTTACCAGGAGAGCAAACACAGAGGGATTACCCAGGAGGCCCGTGCTGCTGCTTATGGGCACAGTAAGCGTTGTACTTCTCGAAGCAGATGCACAAGCAGAGGCTACAAGGCTCTGCCCTGCACCACTTGCGTCCTTCACAATGTGCACTGGTATTTTGGCACTATGACCGGCACTCTGAACTTGGGCTGGGCCACATCATGCCTGAGGGGCACAGACAGTACGCCTGCTGTTAGTTAAAAGGCCTAAAGTCAATGTCAGCAAAACTATTTAAGAAGTCACCACAGCTACAACGGTCTTCTGTTTTGCATGACATAAAAAAAATAAAAATGAATGAACCTGTTGTATTCTAAATTCCCTTCCTAAATTAGTCGTTTAACTCCAGAGAGGATGTGATTCACATCCACTCAGCCAAACCCTGCAACTTTGTGAATGCAATTCAAGACTAGTTTCTATTGACTTGTGAGCGCTTTTAAAAGCATAAGCGAGCAAAGACACAAAGTCCACAAAGAGAATGATAATAAGCCGTTTATGAAACTTAATGTTTAACCATGATTCTCCCCCCCCCCCCCATGATACACCATTGCCTTTTACACATTTAGCATGTACAGAGTTGAGATGGCAGCCCAGCTTTTATTCTGTAGCCATGAACATAAACTGGGTAAACGGTGCCTATTTAAGATGCCTTTTAAGGCGTATGACAGGGCATCAAGTGCACACCATTTTCAAACTGACCTCTGGGCAAATCCTTTGTTGATTCAGTAAATTGGAAGTAACATGGCACTACATTACTAAAGGCATTTCCTTCTTTTGTTGGACTGGAAATTGTGCAAATGCCATTATCTTTATCAAGTGCTGGATCTGTATCACTAAAGGGCTAATTAACCAACCAAACAACCTTTGGTTTGATTCCAACCTGAACTTCCTCATCAGAAGAAAACAGATTAGGTATTTAGTCAATATTGGGAACATGTAGGGCTATGAACTGTGAGTGTCCAATCACTGAAGGCCGACAGAATACAACTGGCCTGCATATATCTTGATTTGCACTGCCAATGACTAATTCTTTTGACGTTACCATTGTCTGTTTCCTATTCCGTAATGAAATGCTTATTTTCTTTCTGTTATTTTTCATAACAAGTTATTTAACTTAGTCTACAAAGGGTTGGTTACGTAGCCACCTGGTCAGCTAGCTAATGTTAGCTTTAATTAAGCAGCAGTATTAAAAACTAACCAGCTAGCCAAGGCCGGCTAATCTGTCAACTACCAGCTGGCCTAGCCTGCTAGCCAATAGTCTGTTAGCCACAGCTAAGTCAAAGCTGGTTTACGCTTTATGCTGACGCAAACCGTTCATAATTAATAACTTCATCGTTACAGATGCACAGCTACTTGCTAAATAATGTAATGACAATAGTGCAGTGAATAACGTGCAGGGTGTGCAGGCTAACGCTGGCGACATTTTAACCTGTGCCAGTCAATGTGTTTGTGGCTTTGTTGAATGACAGCTCGCTAGCCATGACAGGGACATTTTACGCCAACAGCAACTGGACTGGTGGAATGGTGATGTCGACTATCTTCGGAGACCGAATATCAAAGATAAGTGTAAATTACTCTTTATATTGCTTCAGAAGTTGGATTTAGCTAAGGGCAAGTGGATGAACGAAACGGTGAACAGGTCGCCAAATATCTTTTCTTAGGATAGAGAAGACATCGGGAAGGCATGACTCGCCTCTGATTGGCTAGCAACGTTAACGTTCATCCACGTCTTCTTTGGTTTGGTTTAGGAGAGGGATTGGTTCGGATTAGGGTAACAATGTCAGGTTAAACCAATCAGAGGCAGAGTAGGGCGGCATATGCCTTCGCCATCCTAGGAAAAAAATCACTCGCTAACAGGTCAACCAGCCCTTGCTAACGTTAGCTGACAAGCTAAGGTGCTAACTACCTACAGCTAGCTACAAGACAATCAAAAATGGCGTACTGCTGACTGTGCCAAATGGGTACCTAAAGCCCTTCAACACAAAATAACTCACCCCAATAATAACGTTTTCTTCCCCTTGAAACTTGGGAATGTATTTGTCGCCTCTGACCACCTCGGAGTTGTTCAGGGGCCTAAAACGGCACATCACTTTGATGGTGCACTCCGCCGGGTCGGCCATCTTCCACACTTTACGAATGGAAATTCACCAATAAAATTAAGGTATATCCTGGATCCCAGGAACGGCCGTGGGGGGCGAAAAGGGAGGCCGGGCCCCTCTATCCCAATCTCAGGTTCTGGAAACGGCGATAACCTGTCGGGCATTCAACAAAAAAAAATCCTTGTTTTCCTCTCAAACACTTCCCGTCCAGTTAGGAAGCCATGATACCGGTGGATCAGCGGCTGGCCACCTCGCCCCTCCTGCTGCTGTGGATGTGGATCACAATGACGTCACCTCGGCGCTCCCCTCCTCACTTGTCTTTTTGTTATTGTTGCATTAGCAGCAGCATTAGTAGCCTATAACATAGGCTATAAGAGGGAAAACCTCAAAACTATAAGTAAGCTTTTACCCCCACCTCCCCCCAAGGTAACCCTTTTTGGAATTCACAATTTGGAATGCCCTTTCCGGTTCTGAACAGAGAAATTCACTTTGAAATCTTACATAATATTTACCCAACACAATAATTCCCTAATTGGTTAACACGGAAACAGTTATGCACTTTTATGTTTATTCACTGCTTGTCTTCATCTGTGTTTTGGAGAGCCATAGAGAAATGTTTATAACAACAATGGACACACTCTATAACAATAATGCCTAAAGACATTATCACTAAATAAAAGTGGTAATAAAGTTGGGTGTGCAAAAAAAAAAAATTCACATTTGAATCGCGATTTAAGCTCTACAGATTCAAAATCAATTAAGAGAATTTCAAAAATCGATTCATATTTTTTATTTGATTTTTCTTCATTTGTTTTGGAATGGCGTGACTACTATCACATGGGAAAAGTAACTACATGTACATACTGTGAATCGTTTTTTTTTTTAATTGAATCTTGAGTCTAAAAATCAAAATGGAATAGAATTGGGACATGTTCTGAATCGTGCACCCCTACATGCCAAGTTTTATGCTTGTCATATACATAAGGCAAGATTCTCAAAATCCTTCCCAAATCTTAACTTGTTTTTTGGGTTGCATTCAATTTGTACATCAATACATTAGCAAAAATATAGTGAACGCACTGTAGCCCCTGAGTAAATATTGATGTCATTGTTAATTATTTATTGTGTTTTATGTTTTATATTACTGTAAATTTACTTTTTATAAATTATTTCATATCTATTTATTCACACCAGAATCTTTAATTCTGTCTGTTCGCAACGTTTATCAAATTGTTTCTGTTGTTCTAATGAACTATTATTTTAATCAGTGATCAGTGGAGGAAAATATCTAAGTATATTTGCTAAAATACAATTTTGAGGTACTTTGTACCCTACTTGAGTATTTCCATTGTATGATACTCCACTACATTTGAGAGGAAAATATTGTAAATTAGTTTCAACCCTGATCGTAAAATATAATTTAAAAAAAAGAGTGGTTCAGTTTTGGGTAGAAATGCAGAAAATGTGATTGTAATCATTTATCATATTTTAAAGCGCCCATATTCTGCTCATTTTCAGGTTCATAATTGTATTTGGAGGTTGTACCAGAATAGGTTTACATGGTTTCATTTTCAAAAAACACCATATTGTTGTTGTATTGCACATTGCTGCAGATCTTGTTTTCACCCTGTGTGTTTAGGTCTCTGTTTTAGCTACAGAGTGAGACATCTCACTTCTATATTATCTTTGTTGGGAGTGGCACATGCTCAGTAGCTCGGTAAGACCCCATCAGCTAGATAACTCTTTCTCCAGCTGTGGTCAGTCCAAGGCAGGATTAGCTGGGAGACTTCTTCTAGACGAGGGCCACTTGTGGAATACCTGCAGAACAGGGACAGGAAGTAGTTCTTTTGGAGGTCATGGTGAACTAGTGTGTTGTAGCAGTGTTTTGCCATCGAGAACAAGCTAGCATGCTACGGTTAGCCACCTCGTCTCAGCTAGTGACCTAGAAAGCCGTGCAGATGTTGAACAGCTCACCTGGAGTCTGAAGGCAGAGGACATTCAAAAACCGCATCTCACTCAAAACAGCATGGATAGTTTTTTTCCAAGTTTGTGAGCATGTGTCAGCACCAGAGACACAAAATATCAAATCCCAGAAAAAGTGATTTTTATTCATAATATCAGCACTTTAAACCTGTATAACCCCAAATGTCCATTTGAAGGTATATCAATACATAAAGCATGGTGTGTGTACAAGCTTTGTTAGATATGTTTTCCAGAATGCCAACTGTGTTTTTTTTCATTACAGGGAAAATGTGTGTGAAATGAAACAAGATTTTCTATTTGAAGTTCAGCCCTAAAAACGCCTTCTTAGATTTGAATGTTTCACTGATGTCATACAGCTTCAATGAAACAATGACACATAGTAAGATGTCACACAGGGTGGAAGACATGTACAGGTAAAAGCCAGTAAATTAGAATATTTTGAAAAACTTGATTTATTTCAGTAATTGCATTCAAAAGGTGTAACTTGTACATTATATTTATTCATTGCACACAGACTGATGCATTCAAATGTTTATTTCATTTAATTTTGATGATTTGAAGTGGCAACAAATGAAAATCCAAAATTCCGTGTGTCACAAAATTAGAATATTACTTAAGGCTAATACAAAAAAGGGAGTTTTTAGAAATGTTGGCCAACTGAAAAGTAAGAAAATGAAAAATATGAGCATGTACAATACTCAATACTTGGTTGGAGCTCCTTTTGCCTCAATTACTGCATTAATGCGGCGTGGCATGGAGTCGATGAGTTTCTGGCACTGCTCAGGTGTTATGAGAGCCCAGGTTGCTCTGATAGTGGCCTTCAACTCTTCTGCGTTTTTGGGTCTGGCATTCTGCATCTTCCTTTTCACAATACCCCACAGATTTTCTATGGGGCTAAGGTCAGGGAGTTGGCTGGCCAATTTAGAACAGAAATACCATGGTCCGTAAACCAGGCACGGGTAGATTTTGCGCTGTGTGCAGGCGCCAAGTCCTGTTGGAACCTGAAATCTCCATCTCCATAGAGCAGGTCAGCAGCAGGAAGCATGAAGTGCTCTAAAACTTGCTGGTAGACGGCTGCGTTGACCCTGGATCTCAGGAAACAGAGTGGACCGACACCAGCAGATGACATGGCACCCCAAACCATCACTGATGGTGGAAACTTTACACTAGACTTCAGGCAACGTGGATCCTGTGCCTCTCCTGTCTTCCTCCAGACTCTGGGACCTCGATTTCCAAAGGAAATGCAAAATTTGCTTTCGTCAGAAAACATGACTTTGGACCACTCAGCAGCAGTCCAGCTCTTTTTTCCTTAGCCCAGGTGAGACGCTTTCGCGCTGTTTCTTGGTCAACAGTGGCTTGACACGAGGTATGCGGCAGTTGAAACCCATGTCTTTCAAGCGTCTCTTGGTGGTGGATCTTGAAGCACTGACTCCAGCAGCTGTCCACTCCTTGTGAATCTTTTTTCACAATCTTGACTAGGCGCGGTGATCCCTATCGCTTGTACACTTTTTCTGACCACAGTTTTTCCTTCCCTTTGCCTCTCTATTAATGTGTTTGGACACAGAGCTCTGAGAACAGCCAGCCTCTTCAGCAATAACCTTTTGTGTCTTTCCCTCCTTGTGCAATGTGTCGATGGTCGCCTTTTGGACAGCTGTCAAATCTGAAGTCTTCCCCATGTTTGTGTAGGCTTCAGAACTGGACTGAGAGACCATTTAAAGCCCTTTGCAGGTGTTTTGAGTTAATCAGCTGATTACTTTGTGGCACCAGGTGTCTTCAAAATTTAACCTTTACACAATATTCTAATTTTGTGACACACGGAATTTTGGATTTTCATTTGTTGCCACTTCAAATCATCAAAATTAAATGAAATAAACATTTGAATGCATCAGTCTGTGTGCAATGAATAAATATAATGTACAAGTTACACCTTTTGAATGCAATTACTGAAATAAATCAAGTTTTTCAAAATATTCTAATTTACTGGCTTTTACCTGTATGTGAGCTACTTTCAGGAACATATAAGGGAATTATTATGAACCCTGGAGCTATTGTTATACACCCAAATGAGGATATTACTGTTGCCTAGCACTCAGCTGTCTTTAAGAGAGGGAGCTGCAGCTGTGACATCTCCTCTTAAATAAATTGCATCATGTCTGACCTCTCAACAGATGCTGTAATGGAGAAATGCCCTGGCAAACCACAAGTGACTGAACCCATTTTCCTGCCACTCCCTGAAACGGTGAGGGACATCCTTTTGCATGTTGCAATGCTTAGCTAATCCAAATACCAGTTCTACTGGCCTTCTACTGGGAGAGAAAGGGGTGTGGTGCTTCTGTGTGAGCTAACAGGGTAGTCTGCTTGTCCCAAAGCCCACACGGTGTACGTCTTCTATGGGACTGGTAGAATAAATGGGGGGGTTGTGCAGTAATATGAGCTGGTTTTGTATTCTGTATAACATCTTCTGATATTTTGCTTTAGAAAGAGAAAAAACAGTTGGTCTCTATCTTTCATCAATTTCCTACATTCACTATTAAGTCATGGCTTAACCCTTGTGTTGTCTTCCCGTCAACGATGGAAAAAAAGTTTTGGTCAAATTATTTTAACATTAGTATCACATTATTGTCACTTTTTCAATGTTGTGGGTGCTTTTTTTATGTTTTGGTGTTTTTTTTTTAAATATTTTGAATGTTGACATTTTCAGCGCTTATCTCGACGGCCCATTTTTTGTGAGAAAAAAAAATTGCACATGATATAATTAAGATTTTTAAGATTGTTGTTTTTTTTCCCCCTTTTGCCCTACATTACACAAAAATGTAAGGTTTGTATTAATCCATAACAACCAGTAGATGCCCTGCAAGATTTATACAGAGGGAGAGCCAATTTTCCTTCAGAAATACACCAGCTATTGAAGGCAACATTACTACAAAAAACTGAACATACCATTTAGTTAAAGAACTTGTAATTCTTTTTTTCTGATTTGGAACCAGTTTCTTGTCAAGGTAACCAAAAAAGTAACTAGCATTATTTTCCCACATCTCACAGAGTGCAAAACTAATATTCATCATTCGAAATCAGACACGCTTAAGCATTTCATGATGAAGCCTTTGGTGTGCTCTGGGGTTGTTTAATGCATCACCATCTTCTATGTGTTTCTGCTTCGTCACACAAAAAAGAAAGACAGGTGAGGATTTGGTTATCATTACAGTATTGTGCAGCATTGGAGAGAGCGTGGGTTACAAATGCATTACATGTATTTCCAGACAGGACGTAGATCCACCCTTAAAGGTGCTCTAAACGATGTTGGGTGACGTTACTTCTTGTTGACGTTCAAAGTATTTTCAAACAAAACGAGACTAGCTCGCCCCTTCCTCCTCCTCATCAAGTCCCCTCCCCCTTCATTCTGTGCTTCCGCGCACTAACCCCCAACTCCCACCCCCAAATCCTGGAACGCTGGAACACTGTGTATGCTTCATGGTGCAGGTGGGCACAGTTTGTTTTTGTTGCTGTGTCTGGAGCCTTGGCTGTCTACAGAGACCGCGTTTTTTTACAGTGTGTTCTGGGGACAGGCAGCTAGCAGATAGTGAGAAGATGTTTTTTTACAGTGTGTTCTGGGGACCGGCAGCTAGCTGAAAGTGAGATGTTTTTTACAGTGTGTTCGGGGACAAGCAGCTAGCAGATAGTGAGAAGATGTTTTTTTACAGTGTGTTCTGGGGACCGGCAGCTAGCAGATAGTGAGGAGTTGTTTTTTACAGTGTGTTCTGGGGACAGGCAGCTAGCAGATAGTGAGATGTTTTTTACAGTGTGTTCTGGGGACAGGCAGCTAGCAGATAGTGAGATGTTTTTTACAGTGTGTTCTGGGGACAGGCAGCTAGCTGATAGTGAGATGTTTTTTACAGTGTGTTCTGGGGACAGGCAGCTAGCAGATAGTGAGGAGATGTTTTTTACAGTGTGTTCTGGGGACAGGCAGCTAGCAGATAGTGAGGAGATGTTTTTTACAGTGTGTTCTGGTGACAGGCAGCTAGCAGATAGTGAGGAGATGTTTGCTGTATGTGACAACAAATGTAGCCTAAAACACGCGTGACATCACTTAGATCACCTTTTATCAAGAGTCCAAACAACTTCTCTCATGTTTATATATGGAATATACAGTATATAACTAAAATAGAGTATTATGAAAAAGTAAACGAAAATATCATAAATTATACAAGTTATTTGGACACTTTAAGACTGATTTAAATCAAATGGTGAGAGAGCAAATAAGTGATGAATAACTGAAGCAACATTAAATATGAGGAGGAAAGGGATGCACGAATAGTACCCAGTAATACTTAACTTAATGACAACTGACAGTTTAGGGATGCTACTGCTAATAGGTTAGAATTATACTATTCTGACTAAAAGATCAATAAAATGCCCCAAACCAGCATGCAACTTATTTAATAAATGACCTCATGTGACTTTGCAGGTCACACTAAGTGGTCACTGCAGACGTCCTCAGTTCAACAGTGGTTTCCTCCTCTCCTATGGCTTTTCTCTTCCAGGCTGGGTCTTCAGCAGGACGAGAAAGGACAGACAAACGCTGGAACATAGGAACAAACAGCAGCAGTGAGGTTACACACTACCACAATCATTACACACTACCACAATTAATAGGAGAATTACAGGATACATTTTGGGCCATATTTTACACTCTTGGGACATGTTGATCGACCAGTACCGAAAACAACAGCTGCAATAATCTGCTATAGCCGGTATTGCAGTCAAGTTACCACCTGTTGAGTCAGATTCAAGTCTCAAGTCCCCAATGTTCGAGTCCAAGTCCCAGTCACTAAAGAAGAGTGTGAGTCCAAGTTGAGTTACCATTACCAGCATTCGTGTCCAAGTCTTCTCTCTTTACCCTCATGTTGTCCTCGGGTCAAATGGACCCTATTTCCTATATCAATGTTCTTTTTAATTACCAAAAATAACATTATTGATTCCACATAACGCTCTTTGGCAAGTACAAATCTCTGCCTTCATTAATTTTGGGGCGTCTTATTCAATTTTATAGCATTTGGAGAAAAAAATTGAAGTGGTTTTGAAATAGTATTGAGTAAAAGTTGATATATTCCAGTCTGTGATTATCCATCAACATACATTTCTTTAATTTTGGTCGAAATAATTCCTAATTTTTGCTTTTCTAACTCAAACATTAGGTATAATTTCCTATAAAGGAGAATATAAATAAATTCCAAAAATTACTGTAAAACTAAAGTTAATAAGTTAGTGTTTTACGTAGTGTTAAACATCAAAAAAAGTGACAAACATTGAAAAAATTGTTGAAAAAATGGGACAAAAACGTAAGAAAAAGTTAAAAATGATTAAAAAGCGTCAACAAAAGTGTTGACTTTCAATTTTAATGGGAAGACAACACAAGGGTTAATGGAGAATTCCAGTCGATTCCAACATGTAGCTTTATTGTCTGTAAATGTGTAGTGGTGTCAGTAGAGAGAAAAATTTAACTAATCGGTGGTGTCTACCCCGTGTTATCCTCCTGCTAGATTTAGCACCCAACAGGCTTAAACAGGGCAAGTTTTAAATGTGTTTTTTTTGCCCCTTAACATGTTCAAAATGTCATTACAAGTGCCTACCCATGTGAAATGATTCCTTCCGAGTGAATAAAGTGAATCTGACGGTTGGAGATGTGAAAGAAATGCATGAAAGTTTTGTTAATTCAGCTGTGTTAGTTCCTGTGTTGAGACGGCAGTTAGAGAGCTTAGGGACCGTCTACAAACTACAAGAGATAAAACAAAAATCTATTGGCTATCAATTTAATGATAAAATAAGGTATTGTCTCCAAACTTACCTCAACTATAACTTGTCTCCTGCAAGTTATACTACAGCACTTACTTTTAAAAAATAAGCATCAGTTGGCAAGTCCAAGTCATGAGTTTGCTAGTCCAAGTCAAGTTAAGTACCACAACACTGACTACAGCATACTGTTTAAACTGATGGACACTGACCTGGCTGAAGGTTCCTGCTGTCAAACACATCTGTCCAGCTGCACACAGTGGCACCATGAGAACAGAGGAGAGGGTCAAGGTCCATCCTAGAGCGTACGCCCAGTCAGGGTAAACGTACCAGTTGTTAAACTTGAGGGCTTTGTAATCAATCAGGTACAGGATAAAGCTGGTCTGTGAAATAGTGGGTTTGGGTAAGACAAATACAACATTGATGTTATGCATCATTTGATGTCCCAAAAGATAGTTTAGGAGTTGCAAAAGCCAGAGTCGCAGAGTAGTTCTGTAACATGGCATCATGACTTCGCGTAAATATACACGCCAATGTTTTGAAGCCAAGTGGCGTGTTATCTGTACACATTTTGAGCTATCCGCATGTATGTCCACGCTGTATACAGCGGGCTTAGACATACTCGCCACTTGGCGTGTAAACGACACTTGTTGTGTTATCGCGAGAAGGAAGCGCTATTGTGAGAATAAAGCTAAGGTTTATGAAAAGAAGAATGGGGTTTGCTTTAGTAAAAGAAAAAAGCAGCGGTCGAGTTTAGGAAACGTCACATGCGGGAAGAGGAAACGTGACACCATGACACGATCCCTGGTCTCCTGGGTGAGTCCTGTGTAACTTTACACGCAATCGCAAGGTAATGTAAGTCAATGGAGGCCAAACGGCATTGATATACACGCTAAAAAGCTAGTATGCGTCTTGATATCGCACCATTAATGGCAAACGGATTGGCGTCTCATACATACGCCATTTCATGAGATCAGTCTAAATCTGCTGATGCTAGAAATTGAAAATGTTAAATTCACACAAAATAATCCAGCAAGTTCAGCGGCAAAACATCTTGCTTCTGGTTTGACAAAACTCACTGAAACGTTGTAAGATTGTAACAGGATTGGTTGCCGCAAAGAAACGTGTCTGACTCACCAGTGACAGCAGAGGAATAAAGAATTTCCAGCAGAGTTTAAAGAAAACTGATGGTCTCTGTCCTGTCATGTCCTCTATGATGTTGGATAAGCGGTCAGCACCTGATGGAAGACCAAATGGTCCATTTAGTCAATATTACTGTCTTCAGAAACAACAGTGGGATCCAATCAGCTGGAGGATCTGTTAAAGCGATTAAAACATTTGCTCTCATTCAGCTGATGTGATTGCTCAGAACAAAGCTATCGGATCTTTTTTTTATGGTATAGTTAACATTCAATTTAGGAATATTTCTGTAAAAGTTGACATTGAGTTTAAACACATGTCCCAGACAAATGCACTATTTCCCCCACTTCCAGCAAATGTGGAACTTAAAGGGATACTTCACCAATTAGCATTAGGCTTTGTATCAGTAGAAACCCGGTAGTAGTTTTGAATGAGTCCATAATTTATTCCTGTCATTGTTCATTATAACATACTGACCTGTGTACTGTCCAATTGGATTCTGTCATTGGTTTTGGGGGAAGGAGTGTCTCCATTGATGTGTTGATGTGTGTGTCCTGTGTTGTTGGCATCTGGTGGTGCTTTTTTTCTGTGTATGTGTGTTTTAGATATCCTGCTGCACACTAAATTTCCTTTTCCTTTTCCTTCCTAAGGACAAATAAAGTGGAACTTGAACTTCCCTCCCTCAATTCCCCCTGAGACGAGAGATCTCTGTATTGTGTGCCTGGATAAATCCTCCGATGATGCAAAAATTGCCATTTTGTGTTATGTGAGGCATTTTTGCCAAGATGCAGCAAACTACAAGCCAGCTAGTTCTGCATGTTTTCAACGTGCCCATTGGGGGTCGGACCTGAAGCAAACCGAAGCGTGTCGAAGCAATGTCAGCCATCTTGGAGCTAAGCTACAGCTGAGCTAATGTTTTTTCAGCAACAAACTTTGCCAACAATTACGTGTGTGCATTCAAACTACCGCACTTGTCCCACCGGAATACAGATGTGCAGATCGCAGAATATGCAGCAAACTTTATTTCAGACGGAAAACTTGACACACTATGCAAGCGTCGCCTGCTACAGAGACCAGCACCTCAGCCAGCGGTGTCGCCCGGTGCCTCTAAACGGGTGAGGGGACATCAACGGCAGTGTGCACTAAGCGGAAACACTGAACAAGGGCAGGACTTCCAGCTGGGTGGAAAGCTAGCGCTAGACGGCCACCTGTCCGATCCATCCTGCTTGCAAGCGTTCGATCATTAGACAACTAACTGGACAACGTCCAACTTCAACAAAACTCCCAACGCGAGTTCAGAGACTGCTGGGTTTTTGTTTTTGTGGAAACATGGCTGATGCAGATGATGCTCTGGTGGGTAAGACTCGTGGAGGTGGGCTGTGTTAACACGGACACAGACTGGTGCAGAAGTGGGGGGGGCTTTTATCTATCTATATAACTACTGCTAACTGCTGGGGGGGTTAGGGACTGTTAAATGCCGACCATTCTACATTCCACGCAAATTCACGGCTGTTTACATCACTCCAAGCGCTAATGCTACCATTGCTTTCGCTGAACTTTATGGAGCCTATAATGTGTGTGCACTAAAACGAGCCTGTTTCGTATGTCGTTTTTATATAATGTCGTTTTTACATATTTTAAATGTGTAACACCACTTGAGCCATGGTGAAATGTTGTTTCGTGTATATGGTTGAAATGACAGTAAAACACACTAGAGTTTAGTTGAATGCCTCCCTGTCTGTCTATGTCTGGAAATGGTAGGCGTGGCTTGAGAGTGGGCTCTTTGAGTAGCGAATCAAGTGCATTCTGGGATTTGGTGTCTTTCATCCACATGAGCAAAAAACACATTTTCTGTCTTTTCTCAGCCTAGAAGGTACCAATTTCGATTTTTTTCCCCCCACATTTCTCTTACATTAGTGTCCCAATTTAAAGATATATTCATCTTTCCAACGGTGAAATATCGCTTTAGTAACTGAGCCTTTATTCTTTTTTTTTAAGATTCACATCTTCAGATAACAACCAATGTGTTTGGAACTGAAAGCCACAGACAGGGTCAGGAACTGAGAACGTACTGAGAGAAGGAGTAATACATAGTTGATTTTGGTCTTTTTTAAAGGATTGCTGACAATAGTAAAAAAAAAAAAAATAGACTATCACAGTCTTTATGCTTTAGGTAATAAGTAATCTGACTCACCAAATACCCATCCCACAGCCAGGCATTCACAAACAGCCACAAAATTCTGGCTGACTCTGGTACAGCCGTAGAAGTCAATGAGTTGGAATATGTAAATTCCTCCCTAAAGCAAGAAAATGTAAATTAACACGTAATTTGTATGACATTTTTTAAAAATAAAATGTGTTTTCTTTTTTTAAATGCGTTTAAAAAAAAAAAAGCTTCTTTAATATTTGTGTTCACCTCAGTAACCAAGGTAAGATGTATGAGGAAGCTGGATACACAGATGGCGAGGACAAACATCTTGTGCCTGAGTGGTACACGAAACCACTTTGGAAACAAATCTGTCACCGTGGTGATAAAGCTCTCCACTATCACAAACTGGGGACAGAATAAAATTAACTTTTTCAATTGTGTCTTAAAAACCTCTACTATTTGTCAATAGGTAATGGGACAAATGGTATTACATGTGTGTCAACAGTCAGCAGAATGAGCATCAGGAAGAAGCAGACAGTCCAGAGCTGTGGAAAAGGCATCATAGCTGTTGCCTGAGGGTAAGCAATGAAGGCCAGACTTGGACCTGTGAAGTGAACGAGGAAAGAGGTGATACCATTAAGCTATATACATATTTATGTTACTTTGTAGAACACTGGCTGCCACTTTGAATGATATACTTGGATCCTAAACATTGTATATGATGAAATCTTTGAATATACTTCACCTGACTCGACCACAGTGTCAACACTAACACCCTGTTTCTGAGCCATGAATCCAAGTACAGAGAAGACAACAAATCCAGCAACAAAACTGGTCCCACTGTTCAGCACACAGAGCCAAAAGCAGTCCCTAGAGGCCACAGAAAGACAAAGCGTCTCTCGTCAAAAGGAGAACATTCCTACATTCCATGATATACGACTTACATGCTTATATACTTACATGTAACAGTTGTTGTTGTACTCATTATAGCTGCCCAAGATATGCAGAGTCCCTGAACCCAGGCTGTAGGAGAAAAATATTTGAGATCCTGCTTCTATCCAGACCTGTAATGTAAGAAAAGTTGTGTAGTGCTGTGCCAGTTGAAAAGGTGTTTGGAACGGGTCAATTGCTTAGCCTGTGGTAGTGCTGCTTGTAGAATTCTTCAAAAACAAATTGTACCGCAAAATTAGGATCCCAAATCACTTAATATGCAACTCCACTGTATAGCCTACTACTGACTTACAGTGTAGACTACGTCTAGGGTGACCAAACATCCTCTTTTGCCCGGACATGTCGGCAGCGGAGCACATACAGGGAGCAGATCAGACAGCGAGCACATACAGGGAGCAGATAAGACAGGGAGCACATACAGGGAGCAGATCAGACAGGGAGCACATACAGGGAGCAGATCAGACAGGGAACACATACAGGGAGCAGATCAGACAGGGAGCACATACAGGGAGAAGATCGGACAGCAGAGCACAATTGGGGGCAGATCAGACAGGGAGCACATACAGGGAGCAGATCAGACAGGGAGCACATACAGGGAGAAGATCAGACAGCAGAGCACATACAGGGGGCAGATCAGACAGGGAGCACATACAGGGAGCAGATCAGACAGCGGAGCACATACAGAGAGCAGATCAGACAGCGGAGCACATACAGGGGGCAGATCAGACAGGGAGCACATACAGGGAATAGATCAGACAACGGAGCACATACAGGGAGCAGATCAGACAGCGAGCACATACAGGGAGCAGATAAGACAGGGAGCACATACAGGGAGCAGATCAGACAGGGAGCACATACAGGGAGCAGATCAGACAGGGAACACATACAGGGAGCAGATCAGACAGGGAGCACATACAGGGAGAAGATCGGACAGCAGAGCACAATTGGGGGCAGATCAGACAGGGAGCACATACAGGGAGCAGATCAGACAGGGAGCACATACAGGGAGAAGATCAGACAGCAGAGCACATACAGGGGGCAGATCAGACAGGGAGCACATACAGGGAGCAGATCAGACAGCGGAGCACATACAGAGAGCAGATCAGACAGCGGAGCACATACAGGGGGCAGATCAGACAGGGAGCACATACAGGGAATAGATCAGACAACGGAGCACATGCAGGGAGCAGATCAGACAGGGAACACATACAGGGAGCAGATCAGACAGGGAGCACATACAGGGAGAAGATCAGACAGCAGAGCACATACGGGTGCAGATCAGACAGGGAGCACATGCAGGGAGCAGATCAGACAGCGGAGCACATATAGGGAGCAGATAAGACAGGACAAACCTACAGGGAGAAGGTCAGACAGCGGAGCACATACAGGAAGCAGATAAGACAGCGGTGCACATACAGGGGGCAGATCAGACAGGGAGCACATACAGGGAATAGATCAGACAACGGAGCACATGCAGGGAACAGATCAGACAGGGAGCACATACAGGGAGAAGATCAGACAGTGGAGCACATACAGGGAGCAGATCAGACAGGTAGCACATACAGGGAGCAGATCAGACAGCGGAGCCTGAGCGTTAGTGCAGCTTCATAGTTGACACAGAAAAGGTCATATTTAGAACATTATTTCACATTTATTTATTTATTTGAAAAGAGCTATTATTTTGTTACATATTTTATTTTATCACATAATTTATTTTATACCATTGAGGCATAATAAACCATGTTCATTAATATTAATCACAAAACATCACAATGAAAATGTGGAGTAATCAGACAGACTCATTGCAGTGCGTTACCCACCCGGCCCTTTATGAGAGCTAATCGCCATATATCTGCGTTACTGTAATCAACCACCAGAACCAGACTTTGTGTGTATGTGCAGAGGAGAGAGAGTTGTCTTGTGTTGTATGATTGTTAAGGAATTTACTATTTCAACAGAGGTGTGAATTTCCATACAGGTTTAGTGGCTTGACAGTTAATGGTGAAGTGGGGGATTTGATTTTCTGGGGTATTTTGGCGACGGTAATGTTATTAGTTAGCGGTAGACTAACTAACCAAGGGTGAGTCTGATAAAAGAAGAAGTAACCTAGCACCTTTTTTTTCACCAATCTTCGTGATGTTCCTTTTCAGCTATTCGCTCGTGCTCCAGCAAAGTGAAGAAAAGTAAGTTTGGTATACCTACCAATCATGTAGCTAACATTGGAAGCACGAAAATAGTCAAAGCAACACTATGTAACTTTTCCCGCTTTGGTCCCCCCTACAGGTTGTCTCATTGGAACTACAGCTTGCTCGGCTGTAGTTCCAATGAGACAACTTGGAGGGGGAGCAAATAGGGAAAAGTTACATAGTGTTGCTTTAAATTTGGAATTGTCATTTGTTTATTGAAAGTCAAAGATGGTCCAAAGTAGTGCTACTTTGCACATTTTTGTGAGTCTGAGGTGTATGTCACATTTTAGCTGCCAAAGTACTCACTCAGTGTACAGTGTGAGAGGCCAGCGGCTAGAGTGACAAATATATATATATATATTATATATATATATAGTTAATAATATCTTTTGCATTTCTAATCCAAACAACGTCAAACTTGGCCCAACTGTTGTAAAGCGTTCTGCATGTGGCATCTGCATGTGGCATGCAAGTTACCTTCCCTCCAAACACGCCCCCAAACACAACGATTTGACTCAAAAACAGTATCTGGTAGCCTGCCTATAAGTGGCATCACACTCTGTCTGCCACTTGTTGTCTGTAGCAGTAGACAGTCCAAAGTAGTGCTACTTTGCAAATGTTTGTGGGTCCAAGGTGTATATCACATTTTAGCTGCCAAAGTGCACACTCAGTGAGCAGTGTGAGAGGAAAAGTGGCTAAAAAGTATCTTAATTAAGGCTGCACTATGCATAAACATAATCCATGTCAGATCATCCAACCCTGTCTGAAACCCCCTTTCTGATTTGAAAATAGAATTTGACAACCATGCCCACCTAATGCTGTAATAGATGGTTTGTAAACACAGAACTATGGATGTATTACATCAACAGACCATCTAAGGAGCTGTCATTGGAAACGGTTTGAAAAAGGTTCGGCGCTATCCAAAATGACCCAGCAGGTGATTGTATGAACAATCTGTCTATCATATTGTTGTTTTGATCAAACAGTCGCCAAGTAGTTCAAAAGTGGGGATTCAAATAAACTGGTCACCTCCAGGTTAGCCAGGCGGTTCAGGTCTGGATACAGGTAGTAGTAGATCCCTTCCCAAGCTCCAGGTAGAGTCAAGCCCCTGATCAGCAGTATCAGGAGCATCACATAGGGAAACGTGGCTGTAAAATACACTACCTTAAAAGAACAGAAAATTGTTTGAGAAATGTAATCACTAAATATTGTTGATGATTACATGCACCACAAATACAAAAAGTGTGTCAAACCAGTCCGGTTCACTTCTCACTGGATTTGTCATTTATAAACGTTAAAGGAAAAATTTGCCAAAAATATGGAGAAATTTTGTGAGAGACCTATATCCAAAATTACTGCCATCAGCCAAGCTGGAAATTAACTTTTTAAAGCACCCATATTATGCTCCTTTTCAGGTTCATATTTGTATTTTGAGGTTGTACCAGAATAAGTTTACATGGTTTCATTTTCAAAAAACACCATATTTTTATTGTACCGCACATTACTGCAGACCCTCTTTTCACCCTGTGTGTTTAGGTCTCTGTTTTAGCTACAGAGTGAGACATCTCACTTCTATACTATGTTTGTTGGGAGTCGCACATGCTCAGTAGCTAGGTAAGATCACATCAGCTAGATAACTCTTTCTCCAACTGTGGTCAGTCTAAGGCAGGATTAGCTGGGAGACTTCTTCTAAACGAGGCCACTGTGAAATACCTTCAGAACAGGTACATGGAAGTAGTTCTTTTGGAGATAATAGTGAACTAGTGTGTGTTGTAGCAGTGTTTTGCCATTGACCATCAACCTCTGAGCCTGCTTAACGCTGACTTAAAAATCTTTGCAAAGCTCCTAGCCCGTCATTTGGAGTCCCATATGGCAAAATGAGTGAACTCTGACCAAACAGGATTCATACAAACGAGACTAGCAGCGGATAATGTTAGACGCCTTCTCCACATTGTTGATACGGCGGAGGACAGTAAGATGCCAATGTCACTTCTTTCTCTTGATGCAGTGAAAGCCTTTGACAGACTTGAGTGGCCATTTTTATGGTCAGTCTTAGAGGTGATGGGCTTTGGTAACACTTGTACTCACTTTACTCAGGTATGATTAAAGTTTTGTACTCTAATCCCTCAACTCAAGTCTTAACTGGACGCAACTCCTCCCCTTTATTTCCAGTTTCTAGATCTTCCCACCAAGGTTGCCCCTTGAGTCCTGCATTATTTGTCATTTCTCTAGAGTCGCTGGCTCAAGCCATTTGCTAATCGATTATTGTGTCACCAATATGCATATGAATTTGATGGTCAAAAATAGGTCAAATCCATAAATGTACATAATTTATGAATTTCCTGACCCAAATACTCTCAGAAACCATGTATTATGCAGCATTGTGGGCAAAACCATTAAAAAGTTCCTTTCCAGCTTGGCTGGCGGCAGCCATTTTGGATATAGGGCTCTCACAAAATTTCCCCACATTTCTGTGAAGGGTATCCTGGCAAATTTTTTCTTTAACCTTTATAGATGACTATTCCAGTGAGAGACAAACCTTTACTCTCCATGGTCATGGAACTGCTATACATGACCCAACTATACAATAAACTCAGATAGAGAGAGTGTACTGGTCACACCTACAGCCCATCAGGTAATTAGGGGAGTTGTTTACTAAGACCAGCGCCATGCAGTGGAGAGAGAAGTTAGGAACAAAGAACCAAGCAGGCTAGCCTGGGATAACCCTGACTAACTTCATGCAATTTGAGATTTGCTCGACTAGTCCGTCCGGCCAAAAGCCTGTTTAAGCCTATTTCTCAAATTGAGACACCAATCACAACCGTTGAGGCGGGCGATGACAACGTTGAAGCAGATTTTGTACATGACAAAGCTGGCTGGCTGGCTTCAAATTAGCTATCGTGTTTGTTTTAAGCGTTTTTAACTTTTCCTTTTCGCTCATTTTGGTATGAATTCACTGGTACAAAAGACAATATAAGAGTTTACTTGCAAAACGTAATGTGCAAAATAATAGTTTCTCTCGATTTTTCTGATTTGCCCTAAATGGAAATACTGTAATACTGAAAAAGCATTCTTTATACAGCATTGTTGCTGTACAAAAAAAGCAAATAAAATATTATTTCCATTGACCTTTCCAGAGGATCTGACACCTTTCCATATGCTGAAGTAGCAGATCACCCAGCAGGCCAGAAGACACAAAGCCAGCTCCCATCTCACACTGCCCAGCTCCTCAATGCCCCCAGACATGCCCAGCACACGCCGCCTGAGGAGAGGGGGATTTCAACAGGTGCACATGTGATACAAAGAGCTGAAGAGGGACATGGGAAGTAAGGATGTGTAATGTGGGAAAAAAATTACTCAGTTTACTTACTGACAATTTGACATTACATTGAACCACAATAGCCGTTGGAAATTTCAAAAATGTTACTTGAAGAACCACAACGTAGCATATCATGAAATCATACTGATACAATAATTTACTTTGAATTATGGCTCCATAAAAGATAAAGAAGTTAAACTCACTCCCAGAACTCAGTTGCAGCCGAGGTGGTGTTGGTCAGGTTTGCAGTCACATTGGATGAAGTTAAAATCTGTAGACCACGACAGTTAGCTGGGATTGGGAACACACACACACACACACACACACACACACACACACACACACACACACACACACACACACACACACACACACACACACAGATTTAATGAGGGCAAGAGACTTGAAGGCTCTAAATCGTAGGGGTGATGTGAACGTCTTTGTGTGTTGTTTAGATGTCAACCTAGCAACCGACTTTTTGTATTTTTCGTAAACTAAAAGCCAGTTTGTTGTGATCATGGAGTTAAGACACTCTCCGACTTTTTCCCCCAAGCTTTAACAACTTAAAGCGCCATTTTTTTTCTTTGCAAAAACCTTTGCTCATTCATCTGTAATTACTTCCACCAACTAATCAACGTATTCTCGTAAGTGTAGAATCTGCCATTCAGAATCATTCAGAATACAAGATTCTACATAGTAGATTTTATATAGACAGTGAAAGTAATGGTTATTACGCAGCCTCCAACTGAGCTTGAAGACGTAGATGTGACGTGGGCAACGTGTCTGAAAGTTGTAAGTCTTCTGGTAGCTGTGCAAGAGAAATCTCAATCATTCCCAATCAGCAGAGACGGAGAGGTAGGTATATGTTAGGAGATAACATAGACACAGGCTAATTACTGCTAACTAACATGCTAGTTAACATTAGTAATTAAACCTAAATAGCCAATGTAAGTCAAAACTGCCTGCAAACTTATACAGTACTGTTCTGTAATTCCTCTACTATGCAACAATAAGTGGCGTGTTTACGACACAATCATTAGCCTATTTTTACAAAAACGTCTGCTACGGAGCCATAACGTGAGACACAAGGTAATGGAACCCTTTAAACATTGTCGTGTTTCTTTAGAAATAAACAATGAACAAATAAAGTCTTTAAATGCTTCAGATGTAAAGTTATTCTCTGTCAAAAAGTGACGTCACAATGAATTGAAGACAATGGAATGCTAACGGCAGATGGTGGCTTGTTAGCATCAAAATGGCGCAATAGGAGCTAAGCTTCGTGGACGCTCGCTTACCCCCTTTGGTATTCTACCATATTGCGCCTCCATCTTTAAAATACATTAGCCAAAGAGGGCATACCTCCCTGTTTCAAACTTTTACACTCAGTGGCACCGTGACAAGTGCAAGGGAGGGGGAGAAGATTACTCAGCGACTGGCGGCAAGTTTGAAAGCCGGTTGACGCTGGAGCATCGCGCCTATTCTCTTTAGGACATGTAACGGAGTCGCCAAGGAAGTTAAAAAGAGAATTAAATAGACAACGCAACAGGTAAAGCAACAACACCAAAGTTAATATTAGAGTGGCTTTTCCAAGATGGAAAGAGCTCATAAGGAGCAAGGATTTTAAAAGGGACGCCGAAGTTGCCGGCTTTCTTCTCAAAAGCTAATTCTGCCGATTGTTGCTTGGCTAACTATAGCATGGCTGTGCATAACGCTAGCTCGACGTCTAGGATACTTTTCCTCAATGATGAAAAAGGATTGTCTACCTTGTAACATAAACGGAATCATATGTGTCGTGATTTCCCTGGCAGACGACTCACGTCATGTAACACATACCAGCTACAGCTAGAACAGCTGCGTGTAACCATGGAGATACTAAGAGTTCATTTTGGTTTCATTGACATTGTTCATACGGCTCATATTGGCTATAATGCTTTATATTAAGAACACAGACCTCTATTGCTTCTCTCCTATGCAGTGAACATTGCCTCACACTATTAATCTCTAACAATATACAGAATAATGATAGCACTGATACTTTACTAACATTAGCTTGCATATGTTTGTATAGCTGATGTTAGCAATGAAATGGTACCAAAATAACTATTATTACACTGGAAGGATGCTAATTTAAATGTGCTCGGAATGGAGGGGCCTACAAAGTAATATTGAGTTGGTTGTCACATACAATTTCACCGCTAGATAGGAGAAATTCTGTCACAATGTAGCTTTAAAGTAAAATTGTATAAGTCTGACCCGTGTTCCAGGTGTTGTCACAGCTGACCCAGGGCAGCTTGGATCTGAATGAGAACACCAGGTAGAAGAGAGCCCAAGCTTCAATTAAAACGTACATGAAGCCACAGAGTGTTATTGTCAGTTGTCCAAATCCAATTCCTACAGAAGAAATGCAAAAAACAGCTTGAATTAGTATTTAAGAACATTGTAATCTAATGTATTGGTATAATGCTGTTATGTATACTGCGATATGGGCTTTTTCTCCCCTTTCTGCACATTTTACTTTAACTCACCTTGAGCCAGTGGACACAATTTCCTCCAAGAAGTGATGAATCCTTCCTGGGTGAACTGACCAAATGACGTCTCCAACAGGAACAGAGGTATCCCACACACCACAACTAACAGACAGTATGGCACCAGAAAGGCCCCTATGCACATTAAATAGAGATACTTCATGTATACCCACAGAATGTGACATGTTCATCTTTTTTATTAAATTTAGACGTTGTATGACTCACCTCCACCGTTCTTGTAGCAAAGGTAAGGAAATCGCCACACGTTGCCCAGGCCGACCACATTTCCTGCAACAACCAGAATATATTCTGTTTTGCTGGCCCACTGTCCTCTGTCTGTCGCACTTGTCTGTTTTTCTCTTTTTCTTCTGTGTCCGTCCATCCTGACATCCAAGGACTTCATCCGTTGTGTAGGCAGTGTTCAGAATACTGCAACGTTTTTTCTTATATTATGTAGCTTTTCCTTATTTGACTATTAACTGCTGTTTGCAAGAGCCAGAGGGAGCTATTTAAAGATAATCTATCTCTATTTAAAGAGACTTTGTTTAAATATATGTATATGCAAACTGATCTTTGCTGCTTTCAGTATGTGTGACTTTTCTTAATTTGTCCACATCAAGGCTGCCCAATTTTGGGCCCGTGGGCCAAGTTTGGCCCGTGCTCTCTTTGTTTTGGCCCGCCATGGATTTGACATGCTCATGCTTATTATCCTCTTATTTTAAAAGTAATGATTACAAAACGTACATTTTGTGCAGTTGAAAAGTACGTAATGTGAGTTAAACAGCACAGTGCTGGTAAACTTCCCATTTAAATTACAGACGTACGTTTTGTCTATGGAGAATGGCAAAAATTACGTTATTCTTTAACATTAACATTTGATTTTTGGCCCGTGGCCTTCCATCCAGATACAATTTGGAACTTCATATGAAAGAATTTGGGCACCTCTAGTCTACATCCTGCTCTGAAGCCAGCAATAATTAAATAGAAACATAAAACCAGTCATTCTAGTGTTCAGGTCTAATGTTGAGTAGACCTTGAAGAGCCATTTTGTACCTGTCTGCTTTGCAAGTGCCAGAGGAGCTCTTAAATTAAATGTGATAATTTGACTATATTCTGATCTTAACCCAAAACTCATACTAAATACCAAACCAGCTCCAGTGTCTGTTTTGTAAGTGCCAGTGGAGCTCTTAAATCAAAACATCCACACTGTCAAAATCATTTAAATCTTATCATCTTTGAGATAATAGGCGCCTTATGATTTATGTAGCCTACTTTTCCTCGTGTAGCGTCCCACTCTCCACACCTCTGTCTTCGTATAAAAAGTCATGTCCTGAGATGGATAATGTTGTCAGACACTTTTAATCCCTTTTATTGGACAAAAAGCAAGGCTCAGGAAGCTCTAGGTGCAGCGACCATGCTAAAAAAGAATTTAGTGTTGTCTGTCTGTGTCCATCTGTTTGTGTATGGGTGGAGCAATTGCAGCAGTATGGCTGAGACTGGATGGGGTAGGGGAAGGGGACAAAGCTTCGAGGTACTGCAAGGGTTTGTTTGGGTAAGAGGGTGTTCACGTCTGCACTCCAATGCCGGTATGATGATTGACCCAGAGTGATGTCATATGTGAATCTTTCTGTTGGACTCCCTCCCATTGTGATCTTCTCACGTCCTCTCTTTCTCCTATGTTTCCATCATCTATCTCCTCCAGGGCACCCCTGAAGCTCTGATCCTAGAAATCACCCTTTACATTTTGGCATTTGGTAAGGCTTGTTCCACCCAAGACTTTCCCATCATGCTAACCTGCACTATGCTAAATATACTAGAGATCGAATTGGCTACACGTTTCCCCTTTGCTGTATGGTGTTTGTGTGACTGGGGAGCTGGGGGTGTTATTTCTTCAGGACATGAGTTGACTGTTTACTGGACCTCTGCTTGCATCTGAACAGCACTCTGTCTGTCCTATTCTGCAGCCCTAAATGGTTTTGCCTCTCTGTGTCCTCCCTAACTGACAGTCTCATCATCTCAAAATGGTTGCCTCCCTAACGGGGACAGCAAGTTGTCAATCCGGCCTGTGCTGTTATAAGGAATACTAGATGTGCTGTCAAAGAACAGAGGAGACACATACTGTACGTTGAGCCGGTGTTACCTCCAGGGCAGAAGGATTTATTCTTCCTCTGTACTTGTCAGCAAAACTATTCTAGACCTGAATGTGAACTACTAATGTAGTGACTTAATATGCAATATATTTACACAAGTGATGAAGTCATTGAAAATAAATGAAAATACTAATACAAAATAATAGGGAGTGTCTTTCTCTTTAATTTGTACTTTTCTTATTCTTTTTTTATTGATCGTTTGGACAGATATCAGTGTCTAATGCATTGTGCATTTAGACCACTGTAAAGAACATTGGAGTAAAAAAATGCACCTTCTTGAAACACCATTGAAAGAACATATGAGGCACAGTTATATAAAATAGTCAAACAAACTTAAGATAACCTCTAATCTTATCCCCAATCCAACCCAAGACTAGAATGTATGAATTCTGAATACCCTTTTTGTGACACTAGTTGTTTGAATGTCCTTTTTATGGAATTATTTGAACATGTTGAGAAATGACTGATGAGTTATGACTGCAAAACATGGTGACATTTAATTTAAGAGCTCCTCTGGCACTTCCAAAGCAGATAGATACAAAATGACTCCTCAACTCAACTCAAGTCAACTCTACTCAACATTAGACCTAAATACTAGAATGACTGGTTTTATGATTATATTTAATTATTGCTGGCTTCAGAGCAGGATGTAGACACATTCAGAAAAGACACATACTAAAAGCAGAAATGATCAGTTGGATATAAATATATTTATACAAAGTCATGATTGATGACTTTAAATAGCTCCCTCTGGCTCTTGCAAACAGCAGTTAATAGTCAAATAAAGAAAAGATACATAATAAATTGCAGTATTCTGAATACTGAGTACACAACGGATTAAGTCCTTGGATGTCAGGATGGACGGATAAAGAAGAAGAAGAAGAGGAAATCAGAGAAGTACTGCAGAAAGAGGACAATGGGCCAGTAAAACAGAATATATTCTGGTTGTTGCAGGAAATGTGGTCTGCCTGGGCAACGTGTGGAGATTTCCTTACCTTTGCAACAAGAACGGTGGAGGTGAGTCATACAAACCACAACTCAAGTCTCTCTTTGGTAATGGGAGATGAGTAAAGCTTATGATGTAAGGTGTCATTTCCATGAGTGTGCATGTCTCGGTATTTATCTTTCGTTTTTTTATTGTGAAATACCAAAAAGAGTCCCGCCAACTTCATCTACACCTTTAACTTTAAAGATATGATCTGTTCCTATGATAATTCAGGTAATGGTGCACTTGAATATTTAAGTAATTTCATCATTCAATATGCCACATTTTATATTCATAAGCAGAAATTTTCATTTCCTAATTGTGTATTGTGTAATTGTGAACTTAAATCTTTACTCAAGTCCCTTAATAAAACAAAAACTTAATAAACTGGATAGCTTTTCCCCCCTAAACCTCTGACTAAATATGAATTTGTGTTTAAATGTACCTCTTGTTATTTCTTTATGTAATGAATGCGTTTACAGTTTTTTTTGTGATTGTGCCAGGGCCCAAAAAATAAATAAAGAGTCCTTTATGGCGCTCCATGAACGTGCGCCGTAGAGAGCTCCATATACACCACATCCAAGAAGGCAAGGATCCATGCCTAGATAAACAGATCATGAGGTGGTTTCCAACGGTTTGCAATCATCCTCTTTGCAGCTGTAAGTCCAGCAAATCCAGCACGTTTCTGAGTTCCAGAGAGCTGAAAGGCTGACAGGTCATTCAGAATCAAGACATTGACAGTAACAGGCACAGCAACATTAATCAAGATGGACATTTTGGATGCAATATTGTTCCAGAACTGACCAACGGGAGAGCACTCCCAGATCATGTGAAGATTTGTGCCTTGTGCAGTAAGTGCATACAGAGCTGTTAATTATTTTTCGTGTGGTGCATTTTCACAGGGGTGAGATATGTCCTATGAATGAAATTGTAGTGAATCTGCTGATGGTCTGGATTGTTAGACCATATATTCCATATATTGTTCCTTCGGACAAGCTACATTTGAATAACTACCACAGGTTTAAACATTTTAGACCTTGCTTATTGTTTAAGGAATTGGATATGGACATTTCATTATGAAACTTTGTGACTTCAGTTAGTCCAAGTCTGGGCTCTCTTGTACCTGGTGTTCTCATTTAGATCCCAGCTGTAACAATACCTGGAACACGGGTAAGATTAGAAGAAGAAGATTTCATTCAAAATAAATTTTGAATCTGTACCAGACTGGTTTCAGTTGTAAATATAACTGCATGTTAATTTGTTTTCATATGGTTGATACTTACCTAATGGAAAATGAGCTCACTTACAAGATAAATGTGTCCTGGTGAATTAGATGACCAGGTATTGGAGATACATTGTTGGAAAATATTGTATGGCTGTCATCCCTCTCACATTTACCAATATAAAATCTGTGTTTGTATCCAAACCCAGCTAACTGCCTTGGTCTTCAGACTTTAAATTCATCTAATGTGACTACAAATCAGACCAACACCACCTCTGCTGAGTTCTGGGAGTGAGTGTTTTTCTTCTAATGACCTATAATAGTTCAACACTGTGTCCCTAATATGCAATATCCTGTGTTGCGCCAGTAAAAACGATGTAAAATAATTCCTGCTAAATGAAAATTTCATCATCATAAATTTACCCGTGACACCATTGTTCAGTGTCATTTTATTTAATGGTGTGTACAGATTCTGCACTCTCACTGTTCTCTCCGTCACTGCAGACTAGTATTTTGCAATGCAATGCTAGTCTGCAATGCTAGGTTAGAAATAGTTTGTTTCAGCTTTTCCTAGGTCATTATTAAATATGTATGTATTTAAAGTGGAATTACAGACTGCTAAATACTTTCTCATCTACTGCGGGCACAGAACATACATGCCTGTTATTTTTAGCTGGGCAGCAAGTCTTTGCGCTGTGTCCTTTAAGCTATTATTTTGACATTTCAAAATCAGGTTTTCTCTTTTTACTGACAGATCTACAGGACTCCATTTGGCATTTGCCGTATTCCCCCTCTCCTCAGGCGGCGTGTGCTGGGCATGTCTGGGGGCATTGAGGAGCTGGGCAGTGTGAGATGGGAGCTGGCTTTGTATCTTCTGGCCTGCTGGGTGATCTTCTACTTCAGCATCTGGTAAGGTGTCAGATCCTCTGGAAAGGAAGGTGGAAATAATGTTTCATTTTGCCTTTGTTTCACATTAAGAATGACTGATTGCATTCCATAAACATATGTTATCTCAATTGTCTGAAATTGAGATTAAGACAATATTTGTTAATAGATTATGAAGTACAATTTTATTTCAGAATTGTTTTTAAAACCCCAAATAAGTCACAAGGGTTAACAGATGAGGGTTTGCCAGGATGATCTAAGTGCCATACATTCTACCTATAAAATGGGGGTTAGTTACTTTTTCTGTGGAAAAGGTGAAATGTTTGGCAGGGGAAATGAAGACTAAGCTGAAAGAAAACAATAATGCACGTAAACTGGCAAAACCTGTTTTTAAGTCATGAACACAGGAGAAAAAATAATTCAGATCACTTGCCTCTCAGGGTTCTTTATTTTTGTCCTCATATTTCCCGTTTCTATCCTGTTTTGTTAGCAACAAAACATCACCTATTGTCTCTCTTTCTGTGGCCTCTAGGGACTTCTTTTGGCTCTGTCTGCTGAACACTGGGACCAGTTTTGGTCTTGGATTCATGGCTCAGAAACAAGGTGTTAGTGTTGACACTGTGGCTGAGTCAGGTACAGTATAACTCTTTAAAAAAGCAAAAAATATACTGTATGTATCAGTATTTACTTTCTCCATGTTTATTTCCAATACACAGGTCCAGGTTTGGCCTTCATTGCTTACCCTCAGGCGACAGCTATGATGCTTTTTCCACAGTTCTGGACTGTCTGCTTCTTCCTGATGCTCCTTCTGCTGTGTGTCGACACGCATGTACGATTGTTGCACCAACTACTGTAATTGTCTGTAATAAGCAAAACCGGCCCACCTAGTGGAATGGCGGCGTCGGCACACTCACAGGTAGACAAAGAAATCATACAACTGCTCTCTTTTTGCCCCCAGTTTGTGACAGTAGAGAGTCTTATCACCTCTGTGAGCGCCTTGTTTCCGAAGCTGTTGCGTGCACCAGTGAAGCCATCTGTTCGTCCTTCTTCCTCATGCACCTGACCCTGGTCACTGAGGTAAACAAAATCTTGACGTAAAAGCAACATTTCTGAAGCATATTTACACATAAAATCACAGTGTTGTTTTGAAAAATGTTACTTGTCTCTTTCCTCTCGGGAGGAATTTACGTATTCCAGTTTCCAGGTTTGGATGTCCATGTTTTCTATTTTTGATCATCCAGATATTAAAGTTTGTAAGAAGAGAAATACAAGCACACAAAGAACTGGGAAAAGCAGTGAGATACAATTGGTGAGATAACTGAAACAGATATACAACACACCGTACACAGTACTACACAGAACATCTGCCTCTGCACCACCAAAGTGAACATAAAATAACTATAAAATATATAAATGCATATGACACTGTTGTCAAAACCCACGTAATTAACGTATAGATACACTTGCAGACGGCATCTTGGAAGTTTTTGATCAATACTGAATGGTGATGTAACCAAGTGGTGTCCCATTTCATAGGGGGATGTTTTCACCCCTAGCCCTTACCACTTGGTTTCAAGGGCTAGGGGTAAGGGGTAAGGAGTAGGGGGTAAGGGGTAAGATGGAGAAATGGGATTCAGCCTAATTGTTGTTGGACTTTTGGATTGACATCATTTTGTAATTGTTTTGTAACACTAATTTAATTGTTGTTAACCTTACTGAAAGACATTTTAGGTGGAGTTTTTTTGACACGGAGATCCCAAGCTGTCTTTTTTTTTTAGTGTGCAAAACAAAATGATCAACTTGTCTCAATGTCAGTATTTTGCAGTACAATTCAAATACTTGAACATAATGTGAAAATGCAAATACATTATTTTTTTTTTTTTTACTACCATCAGGTGCTGACCACATATTTAACCTCATTAAAGACATGACAGGACAGAGACCATCAGTTTTCTTCAAACTATGCTGGAATTACATCGTCCCTCTGCTGTCACTGGTGAGTCAGCAAAACTTTGTTTGCTCCTCACTAGTCGCCAATGACTACACATAGTTCCCTGAAATGTAGTAGTTTCCTCACTAAATCAACTTGAATATGCCTTCCAGTGTATACAGTACAGCTGAATTGGATTCATTTGCATGTTAAGTTTTATAACCAACCTCTGATAGCACTCTTACCTAATTTCCTGCTCTATGGTCATACACTAAAATGCATTGAGCTAGTTTTTCTAATTTATATTGAGTCCACAATTATGCAGTTTCATAATTTTCTTCTTTTAAAGTCCCTCCATTAACTTGCCCCTTTACCGTGTTTTTTGTGTTGAGTGTCCTCACTTTGTTATTCAGTGAATGACACATTACGTCTCTGGACTATAGACTGTTAACATTAATATATGCAGAATATGCCCTGGGCGATGTTTTGTAATGTTTTGTAATTGTATAGTCTGTTCAAAATAGCCCAGCAAAAGTAGACTAGTCTTGCTTTTCTCCAGTTTTCCTGTTTTCTTTCAGCAACAATGCGTGACATATTCATGCAGAATAACTGAAGCCATAGGAAATGGTCTCTGTACTAATATTTCTTTATAAGATAAACTCTTTACTCAATTTCCCCACCTTAAAAAAACGTAACGTGACTCTCTGCACCTTCACAGAGTTACTTTATCCTGTACTTGTTTTATTACCAACACCTAAGGATCAATGACTGATATGTTTACCCTGACTGGGCGTACGCTCTAGGATGGACCATGACCCTCTCCTCTGTTCTAATGGTGCCACTGTGTGCAGCTGGACAGATGTGTTTGACAGCAGGAACCTTCAGACAGGTCAATGTTCAAAGAACAGTTGTAGATCATATACAATGTGAGAAACATACACAGAAAACCAATAATATAAAGATGCGAGCAAAGCCATTTGATCCGTTGTGGCAATGCTGCCTAATATCCACAAGTTAGAGCCGGAGTTTTGTTGGTGGCCATGATGTTGTGGCCCTCCTCCCACGGGGTTCGGGAAAAGTTTGATTTTCCAGCTAGCTCCATTAGTGATGAAGGAGTTAGCTAAAGTGAACGCTAGTGATGCTAAGCCAAAATTTAGCATTTGTTATGGCAGATCCAGTAGTTTTAAAATTAAAGAGTACCCACCAGGGCATGAAATGAACACCCGCCCACCCGCCAAATGCAGGTGAATTTTACAATTGGCGGGTAACACTGTCAATCTACCTGCCACGTTGGCTGGTAGCCAATGAGAATTGAGTGATTTACACACGTAACTATCGGTAAGCTGAGTACGCAGTTGCTTGCTAGCCCGGACCAATCAGGGGCCCACATCACAGGAAGACATTGATTGACAGCCGGGGCCCCATATCGCATTTTCAGTACTCGCAACAATCCCAGCAGTCCCACGTGCCACCACTGACCAAGCGGGAGTGAGAACGGGTCAAATTAATTTCCTTGTTTCTGATATGAGGACGAGACGTGTGTGACTCGAAAATCTCACCAATAACTATAACCTATAAAGTCGCTGAAAGTTTCTGCTGTTTCAATCCTGTCTGCTCGCTGCGGGGGCTGATGCTCCGTTCTCCCAGCTACTGACGCGCAAACACACACAATCGTGGATGCAGGAAAAACCGCAGATGAGATGTCCAGGGTGACCTAAATTGAGGACAGCTACATTATTGAAGGTGCACTGATACGTTAAAATCCAATAAGTACTTTATCAAACTGCATGATTGTGTGTCCCAGCCCGGCCCCCCTGCTACAGCACGTGATGACGGCATAATATCCACAAGTAGGCTCATAGAGACACATCAATTCCTGTTTTTCACCTTTATGAGGCAAAAAAAGTGGCTGGTGGTCAAAAAAGTTAACTTCATGCCCTGGTACCCACCTGCAAGGAAGTTAACTCTTGTCAATGGTGAGTGGTCAGACTCTGTAGAAATGAAATGTACGACAGTCTGGTAGGACCAGGCTATTACTGTATTGCAATGACAGCTATAAAGGCATTATTTTTGAAATGTCTGGGTAAAACTGTTATTCCACTGAACACAATATATTTTATCTTGAAACACACTGCACACTGGCAGGGAGAGGGACTTCTAAACTGCACAGTCTGTCCATGACAACCCATACCTTAGGAACGGTATGACAGATAATTGTAGTGGTTTTGAAACAGGGACTTATTCAAACCTCGGTATACCTTGAAACTGGTAACTGGCCCATGCCTAGTTGACAGACGGTGCTTCCATAAAATATTCACACAATGACATTAGTGATAAATAATCATCAGTAATGGTATGTAGCCTTTAAAACTAGAAAAAAAACACTTACGAAACCCAATATTTAAGACGATATCTAGCCTTATACTGTACATTGCTATCAATATATTGTCAAGCCCTATGTTCTCATGATTACAGTTGTGTAAAAGCTTACTTACTTTTTTTTTTTTTATTTCAGCGTTTGTCCACTCTTTGTCGTCCTGCTGACGATGCAGCCTTGCAAACGGAAAGCGGAAAACTGAAAGGGGGGGAGGCGACGGTCGAACTGCAAAGTTACGTTACCTAGACATCACAGCGGTCATATGAGCTTCTAGCAATAAATGTGGTATAATGCCGAGATTTCAGTGATACCAAGCTCAAATTACTGCGTAAATTACATTAATGAATTATTTTTTCGATAAATAGATCAATCAGGCCTCTGGGGATGAATTGAAGATTGTGCTGGCCTATATAATTACAAATTGAATACCTTGGGGGTCAGGGTTATTGGTCAGACAAAAGCTATTTGACACTGACATTATATAGTTATCTGATTTATATTTCTTTTATAATGAAAATAACAAGTAGTTGCATCCCAACCCTAGCTCTTACGACTGTGGTGACGATGCCCTTCTCTCCAGATGTGCACAGATGTTTGAATGTTCAAATGTGGGTTGAAGCCACACTAATGAATCATTTGTCAAACTGTTTAACATGCTGTAGATTACTCCGGCCTAGGATTGGTCATTTTTAATTAAGCACCTGAAAGTACTCACTTTGATAATCTCCATTTTAGGTTTTAGTCAAATGTTTCAGTAGTATGCAAATATTAAAATGATTCAAACTGATTTGGAATGCTGTCTAGTTGTCATATGACTACATGAAAACTAAAAACCAGTGGTGGAATGTCATTAACCCTCATGTTGTCCTCGGGTCAAAAGGACCCGTTGTCCTATATCAATGTTCTTTTTAACTACCCAAAATAACATGATTGATTCCACACGACGCTCTTTGGCAAGTACAAATCTCTACTTTCATTCATTTTGGGGCATCTTATTAAATCTTTTTAGCATTTGGAGAAAAAAAATAGAAGTGTTTTTGAAATAGTATTGAGTAAAAGTTGACATATTCCAGTCTGTGATTATCCATCAACATCCATTCCTTTAATTTTAGTCGAAATAATTCCTAATTCCTGCTTTTCTAACTCAAACATTAGGTATAATTTCCAATAAATGAGGTTTATTGACCATAAATTCCAAAAGTAACTGTAAAACTAAAGTTAATAAATGTTACGTAGTATTGAAAAAGGGACAAATACGTAAGAAAAAGTAAAAAAAAAAAAAGATTGATAAAAAGTGTCAAAAAAGAGTTGATTACACTTACTCAAGTTCTGCCCTTAAGTAAATCTCCGAGATACATCTCTTCAGTAACATCAATAAAGTGGGACTTTTTTGTTTTACTGAGACGTGGCTGGACGACTCCATTAAAGACACTGAAATTGAAATCGAGAACTATTTCTTAATACAATTGTACAATTGACATTGGTTTTAATGAGAAAACTGACTTGGATAATGACCTGGTGAAACATTCTGTAGCCGAAGGGCAAGCCTATCTTAGTTGGAGCATGCTACAGGCCACCTGACCAGACACTGTTTTAAGAACTTCTGGAACAAGTCTGCTCAAAGTGTATGGACTTTGTTACATCGAACGTTATCGTGATAGGAGATTTTAATACTGATAGTCAAAAAACGTACTTGAAAACAAAGAAAGCAGTGCTCACTTGCCATAGGGCTATAAGAATCAGTTTGCTGAAAAAGTATAGCAAAGAAGCACTTGTTGACTGCTTGAATCTGATTAACCGCTCTACCACTGAGCCACAGCCGCCGTGTGTGTGTGTGTGTGTGTGTGTGTATAAGCAAGCGTGTGCGTTCTCTACATGTTTTTTATATATATTTTATTGAACAAAGTTTCATTTCATGTCGTTTTTGTACGCAGCACATTGTGTTTTGTACATTTTGCCATAGAAATAAAGTTTGCTTCAGAGGGGGGAGCTTTTAATTGTCTCTGTGCTTTTCATACCGATGCATCCTTCGTCATCTACAAAGGTACGGGATTTCAGGACGCGTCTCCTCTTCCTCGTCTTCATCTCACGGTTTCCCTGCTGTCGAATACAAAACACAAACATGGGAATGTTTTGTTAGCTAATTTATGTTTACTACACACACAAAAACACATTTTATCAATGTCCAATAGTGGGACAAGTGGATTTTCTCTTTCACACACACATGAATACATGTCTAACAAGGACAACAAACAATCCACTTGACGCAGAAGCTGAACTCTTTTATCAATCCTTTTTATTTTGGAAGTCTCTTAACTTTTTCATTCAAATGGTTGTTTTATGGGTCGCCGGTTAAAAGCAAGAACAGTCACAACACTGTAAAGATCTGTTCTAAAGACACTTTCACACCTGCCTCGTTTAGTTTGGTTGAATCGCCAGATTTGGTTCCCCCTTGGTGCGGTTGGTTTGGGCAGGTGAGAACAGAAAATGAAAATCTATTGGCCAGACAAGATCTCAAATGAAGACCTGTGGAAGAGGACAAAGCAAACACCAGTTAGAGAAGAAATTGGAGATGGAGCTGGATTGTAAACCAAAAACATGATTTAAAATGAACAAAGAATCATTTTTGGTTCCATTAGTTGGTGACAGTTGGTAAAGCAGACAAAGGTTTTCCAAAGAAAAGTTTCACTGAATCAGGAACTGACCTGAAAACTTGCAAAATAGAAACGTAAGACGGGGAAAAGCAGCAGGAGCGTCCTCGGGGCCACTGACATTTGCTAATCCATATTTAAGAATCATACCGCAAACAAAAGCAAAATTGCACAAGCACTGGTACAGGTGTACACTAATTCAATTGTTTTACAGTTGTATATAACTTTTTAAGAATTATTCATTTATCCTTATCTAGACTATTGCTACAATTTATTTAACATGCCAATTGTTTTCCAGATTAATTGATTAATTATTTTAGTTTCAGCTCAAGTAAACCACAATAAAAAAACAAGCCAATCGTACCATTAGATAAACAGGCATTTTAAGTTAAATTCAAGCTCGTTCTTTTTATAGTACATAAAATCAACCTTCTCCAGATTCTTCGTCACAACATCCCAAAAATATAATGATGAAAAATACAGTTTACATAATGAATTTGAACACAGTTTATTTAACTTTTGATCATTTTAAAATATTTAATGATTTTTGGTTTAGAATTGTAACTCCAGATTCAAGGAGTATAGGAATAACGTTAGAAAAGCTGTGGACTGTGTGCAACTTCTACAAAGTGTTACTGATATATAGAAGTCGGCTATCATCATCCATACCATCAGTTTTCTTGGTAGAAAAATCATATGATAATTGAACATTTTTGGCACAGATTAAGAAACCAAATCAAACATATATCTCTATGCTTAAACAAAGCCATCAAGAACTGAAAATATCACTTTGAAACATACCGTATCTTTTTTAAGAAGGACAGTAGGTTGAAGATCGGATGATCTTTATCTGCCAGTGTTTGGTGCTGAGTAGTTCTGTCTCATTTTTTTCAATCTCACTGTTATTCACAAAATGCCTTCTGTCCTTTTTAAATTCCTTTTAAAACGTATCCTAAAAAGAAAGGAAAGGTTAGTTGAAGAAAATGTAAAGTTCTAAATCTGATTAACTGCATCTTTCGTCTGTGACCATGTTTTAGGACATTGAAGTCCCGTACAGATGTTTTTGACAATTCCACTTACATATCCAGATCCATAACTTTCCTTTAATAAAGGGAAGCTGATAAGGACAGACCTTAGTGTGTGTGAGTTCCACATACTGCATGTGAGATGGATACCTGCAAGTTTTAAGTGAGAAACTTACATGCTGATACACATTTTTTATTGAACTTCTGCATTTTCCTATCTAAGACTTACATTTTCTCCTGGCTTAAGTGGTCGAACAGGGCTTGAATCAACATGGTTTTAAGTCTATTCCTAGCATAACCATTAGCAAACCACAAACATCAAATGTCTTGTTTAATATCTCCAGATCAATACGGTCCAGAGAAGTAATTCCTCAACAATTGTAGCCCATCCAGAAGCTTTTTTAAATCATCGTGGAATTCTTTGTACAACATAAATAAATAATTCTGAATCCAAAAATCAACGTTACAACAAACACGTCCCTCTCGTTTCTATCCTCTCTTCCTTTACACCTCACACTCGTAAACGAGACGGCTGCACGAGCCATGCATAGTGTGTGTGTGTGTGTGTGGCTGTGACACTGTTTCTGCCGCTATGTACATGAACTATCATGCGGCATGTGTGAACCGGAGGCGTGCATCGGCTCCATGGATGTATAATAATAACTAATGTCAGCTTGTTGTCCAGTTGCTCTCCACATTGTTTTTACGTTCATATGTTTAGGCACAAAAACACTTGGCAGGGAAAACCATGACATACAAGAAATGACTCACCCTATCAGCTGCTGTAAACCGCCCAGGAATGTCACCTGGTCTTTCCTTCTTGGAAACAGCCGCTCACTCATGTGTTCGGTCATCTGCATTAGTGTGCATCCATCTACTTCATTGTCTGTGACACAGACAAAACATTAGAACTGAACCCAGATCATATCATGTTAATGTTTCAAATTTGATGCATCTTTCCACCCCAAATATAATGCACACCTTATTCTTACCTTACTTGGGGAAGTTCTTTCAAAGGCCGATGGATGAGTGTTATGATTTCCTTAGCCTCACATCTGTATGCATCCAGAGCATGAAAGTCCACCTCCTCCCCAGCCTTGAACAACAGCTCATCAGTTTCTCTGATATGGTATGAATGAAGGGTGTTTTGACAAGGCTTTTGTTGTGAAAGGTTTTCCAACTAGAATCCAGTTTGACCAAATATGCACAATCATTTTCACAAACAGTGGTATCTGCTCTGCATGTACAAGATCCAGAATGAAGATATTTCAGATTGTATACTTTCTGCACATGGAGTTTCTTGTCCACGGCAATAACTGTCTCCAAGTTCAGCAAACAAGCCCGTAATTTTACTGGAAGTTCTTCAGGGGCCAACTCGCTGACGCTGGCTCGTGAGTGTTAGTCTTTGATGGGACTTTCAGGCTGCCATTCCCAGCACTGACAGAGCTGATGTCTCTTTGCAAGAGTCTGACATATATTTACATAGTTATTGGTAATTCTTGCAACTTTCTTGAAATACTGATGTTTAGCTTCATATCTCATGCACCAGTAAGACTGATGACTCAAGAATGAGCCGAGGATAATGCACAAGGAAATGCAATTTAGGCGAGAAGCAAGCAGGAAACAGATACAACCTTAATCTTGTTAAAATCTGTCAAAAAAAGAGTAATCAGTCCATGTAGATGACTTATCCAATGAGTGCTGATGATTGGGGCAAGAATGATCTGCCAAAACTTATTGTCCTTTTCAACCTTAGGTGCAATGAGGAAACTGAGGGTCCTGACTAATGTCCATTTTTCAACAGCAGTCCCAGAGATATTTCCATTCAGTGCAACCTTTTCAGGTATCAGAACAGGTTTGAAAGGGCAATCATTCTGTCCATAGCAAAAACTTCCTTAAACTGTCATTAACTACCAGGATGCTTAGAGTTTTATTCCTGTGCAAGGCCATTAGAACAGACTTTAGAAGAAGAGGAGCGATGCCCTCTAGAAAGTCATGCATAACATCTGGCGGGAATGCCTTGGTAGTTTCAGCTTGTTAAATATACACAGGCTATTTACATCATATATTGACTTACAACTTGGATTGTCCTCAACACATTTTAAATGGTATGCGTGAGTCGTGTCTGTCCTTAGGACACAATTTTCCTCACGAATTGTCATAAACAGGTCTTTGTAATGACACATACAGAATCTACATATTCAACCATTACTGAATGAACCACTGAAACCTGCAAGTGTGTGAGCAGTGAGAGTGTCTGCAGATAGTTAACCCTTTACTTTAGATACAGACCTCCTTTGATGCAATAGTTCCTACCCTCAAAATCCAGTTGTGATCCACCCTCTTGCACTCTTTGAAGGTCACAAATAAGTGGTTCTACATTTTTTTTCAAATCCATATGATTTCACCAGTCTGTGTTTAACAAGTATCAACAGATGAATATGCCTCAAAGCAGATCTGTGTTTTGGTGGAATATTCCTTACAGTAAAATAAAAAGCAGATACTTAATGTAGAAGAAATTCATCACTATACAGCTGAATTCTCAAACATGGTTCATTAGTGTTGAAAAAAGGATTTTCTTGGTATATTTTGCCATTGTTGAAATCAGTAAAGGTGTCAGAAACAGGGGTATCTGGTCTGAAATTCTGCCTGACAACATCATAAGCTTTAAAAATTGAAGTCAATACTTTTCTGAATGGGATGTTCTAAAAAGTCTCCTGTTTACCAGTAGAAGGATCTACACCCAAGACATATTCAACAGGTTCAATTAAGTTCAATTTCTCAACACAATATATATCTAGTTGGTATGTGCTACTGACTGCACTGAAGCTATGTTCAACCAAATTATTGTCTTCACTATTCTGAAACTGGAGACTTGATACATCAACATTAACATGTGCAAAAATTTAGAAAAACATCCTTGTAAATGTTGATGAAATGCTTAAGAATTGACTCTACTTTATTGGCAACAAACGTTTGAACCTTTCAATTGTGTAAAAAAAAAATCAAAAATGTCTCCTGCAGGTTCAAAGAGAACAATGCCAGTTGTTTTTTAATAGTCTGTAAAATTCTCAATAAAATCAAGTTCTGAAGATAAACTTGTCTCATCACAACTTTGAGTAGACGCAACGGTTTCTTGAGTCAGTGTTGAACTCCAATTCCAGTGCTTGGTGCATATGTTTCTTCCTGATGTGATTTTGTAAAGATTTTTACTGAAAAATATTATTTAGGACAATTTTCTAGTCCGCACACAATAGATAATCCACTTTCATTTGGATGATAGATTTGTTGATGTTTTAGTAACTCCTCATTAGTTGGTTTTCTCGTGGAGCACCGTGGACACGGATAGGATGCCTCCCTCTAAAGCCTCTCCCTCCTGGAGATCATTATCTGGGGCAGTAATCTGGACATACCCTGTGAGTTTTGTGGGTTAGGGTACTAGTGGGGTATGTATATAAAACTGTCTGGGTATATGTGGGGCACTTATCTGAAAATACCCTGTGAGTTTTGTTGGTTAGGGTACTAGTGGGGTATGTATATAAAACTGTCTGGGTATATGTGGGGCACTTATCTGAAAATACCCTGTGAGTTTTGTGATGATTGGCCTTATTTATGTCCAGAGCTTCACCCCTTTCGAAGTTCATTGGTCAATAACTTGAAAAGTAATTGAGATATGGACATGCTTTATACAACTTGTAATAAGCTCCATACATTGATGATTCACTGAAAAGTTGGTGGCTATTGGAGCTACGGTGTAGGACGAGAAATGGGTTTTTAAATTTATTTTTAAATGGCCTAGAAATAATTTCTAGGCGGACCTTAATGGTCCTTGAGGCTTTTTTGTAGAGCACATTGAACTGCACCTGTCTGTCTGTCTCTAACCTGTCTGTCTGTCTCTTACCTGTCTGTCTGTGTCTAACCTGCCTGTCTGTCTCTAACCTGTCTGTCTGTGTCTAACCTGCCTGTCTGTCTCTAACCTGTCTGTCTGTCTCTAACCTGTCTAAGCTGTCTGTCTCTCTCACCTACATTAAGTCAATCGGACCTACAGTGTGGGGGGCGTGGCCTTTCAAAGTTTGCATTTTGAAGCCTTAATGACAGCACCACCATGTGGCCGATTGGCTTCATATTTCTATAGAAGCACATGCACACCATTTCCAGTTATTCCCCAAGTTTCATGTTTCTAGCTCATTCCAGCTCACGGGAATTTGAGCCGCCGCGGCAGACAATTACTAATAATAACTAAGACAGACAAACATAGAAGGGTTCTACCGCGGTTTGAACCCTAAATATATTACAGTAATCTCTCAGGTACTCTGTATTGCTGAAGCTGCACAGCTGTTTACAGCAGTAGACACCCACAGGTCTGCTTCAGAGCTCCGTGTGTGTGAGTCTGACCCATAGACTGTAAACATCACGTCACACAACTTCAAACTAAATCATTATATTGCGCTTCTAAACTTTGTGTTAATCAATGCATCAATGGATGTGCGCGAGTATGCACGTGTGTGTTTGCGCGCGAGAGTGCTGTCACTGACTGGATCAGGTCTAGGTCCCATAGTAGCCTATATTTGAATTTAACGTCTTTCATGGAGACCCCACATAGGTGGCTAATCAGAATCAGCTTTATTTGCCAGGTATGAGGACACATACAGTGAGGAAAATAAGTATTTGAACACCCTGCTATTTTGCAAGTTCTCCCACTTAGAAATCATGGAGGGTCTGAAATTGTCATCGTAGGTGCATGTCCACTGTGAGAGACATAATGTAAAAAAAAAATATCCAGAAATCACAATGTATGATTTTTTAACTATTTATTTGTATGATACAGCTGCAAATAAGTATTTGAATACCTGAGAAAATCAATGTTAATATTTAGTACAGTAGCCTTTGTTTGCAATGACAGAAGTGAAACGTTTCCTGTAGTTTTTCACCAGGTTTGCACACACTGCAGAAGGGATTTTGAGCTCCCTCCAAAGATTCTCTGTTGGGTTTAGGTCTGGAGACTGGCTAGGCCACACCAGAACCTTGATATGCTTCTTACAGAGCCACTCCTTGGTTATCCTGGCTGTGTGCTTCGGGTCATTGTTTTGTGTTGATTTCTCACCTTTCTTAGGATCATTGAGACCCCACGAGGTGTCTCAATTATCATCTTCTTCCAGTTTCTTCATGAGCTTTTCTTCTTCTTTCTGTTTCTTCCTGAGCTTTTCTTCTTCTGTAAGTATCATCAGGAAAATGTAGTTAAAGTATTAAAGAGACACACAGACACGCACGCGCACACACACAGACACACACACACATTATTAAGTAGTGGAGTAGATGTACTCAGTTACATTACAGCAAAGTTTGAATAAAAATGACTCAAGCATTTGTGAAACTGTCCAAAAAGTTGAAATAAAGTGCTGTGTGTGTCTACCTTGTGTAGCAGTCAAACGCTCCACCAGGTCGTTCCTCTGGATCTTCCCCAGAGAGTCTCTGGTCCAGTTGACGGCCTCCTGCCTGTCACATGACAGCATCAGGTCCACGGTCTTAAGCCTGTCTGCACGGTCCAGTTCAGACCGTGGGGTTGTCGTCATGTTTCCCAGGGACCATCTGAAACGTTTGAACTCATCATCAGTCAATTCCTGCAGGATGTTCTGCAGCATTTCAGCTGTCCTGTTCAAATCAGAGCACAGTTTCAGACGGCGGCTTTGTAGCTTTTTTACATTTTAATGCTTCTTGCACATTTTGGATTTATTTTGTTTTGCATTTCATTGAGTTATTTGTGGCTTTTCTTCTTCTTAAAGAGACAAGCACTCCATTAGAGAGAATACAGGAGCAGCCGCCGGGGGCAGGAGGAGAAACATCAAGCATGTTAACTTCTAGTACAATCACTAAATACACATATGGACCTGAACATGCTACACAATAGGTCACCTTTAACAAGGCTATGCTTTTACTGTAAGTTGAACCACAAGTACTGCACTCATAAATACATAATGAAGTGTACTTTCCTGGAGTATTTCCATGTTCTGCTGCTTTGTACTTGTACTTCATTCCATCTCTGGTAATGGAGTAGTGTACTTGTGGAAAGTAACTGAGTACTTACAGTTTACTGAAGAGCAGTACAGCGACTCTGACCTAAACATAGTGGAGCGTTAACGGTTTGTGTTTCTCAGAACAACAACAGGTTCTGCCCTGTTTCCTGTCTGGCAGGCTGATGATCAGCAGTGTATCTGTGACTTTAACACTTCTGTGTGTCTGTCTGTTAAGTCGGACACACATATATATACACACACATATATATATATATATATATATATATATATATATATATATATATATATATATATATATATATATATATATATATATATATATATATATATATATATATACACACACACACATGTGACTATATACAGTATATACTGTAAATATAAACTTACTTTTGTTCTTCCTGTTTCTTCCTGAGCTTTTCTTCTATCTGTTTCTTTTTGAGGTTTTCTTCTTCTGTAAGTATCATCAGGAAAATGTAGTTAAAGTATTAAGAGACACTTGACACACACACACGTGCATGTGTGCACACACACACACACACACACATTATTAAGTAGTGGAGTAGATGTACTCAGTTACATTACAGCAAAGTTTGAGTAAAAGTGACTCAAGCATTTGTGAAACTGTCCAAAAAGTTGAAATAAAGTGCTGTGTGTGTCTACCTTGTGTAGCAGTCAAACTCTTCACCAGGTCGTTCCTCGGGATCTTCCCCAGAGAGTCTCTGGTCCAGTTGACGGCCTCCTGCCTGTCACGTGACAGCATCAGGTCCACGGTCTTAAGCCTGTCTGCAGGGTCCAGTTCACACCGTGGGGTTGTCGTCATGTTCCCCAGGAACCATCTGAAACGTGTGAACTCATAATCAGTCAAATCCTGCAGGATGTTCTGCAGCATTTCAGCTGTCCTGTTCAAATCAGAGCACAGTTTCAGACGGCTGCTTTGTAGTTTTTTTACATTTTAATGCTTCTTGTCACGTTTTTGATTTATTTTGTTTTGCATTTCAGTGAGTTATTTGTGGCTTTTCTTCATACAGGAGCAGCCTATATATATATATATATATATATATATATATATATATATATATATATATATATATATATATATATATATATATATATATATATATACACTACCGTTCAAAAGTTTGGGGTCACATTGAAATGTTCTTATTTTTGAAGGAAAAGCACTGTACTTTTCAATGAAGATAACTTTAAACTAGTCTTAACTTTGAAGAAATCCACTCTATACATTGCTAATGTGGTAAATGACTATTCTAGCTGCAAATGTCTGGTTTTTGGTGCAATATGTACATAGGTGTATAGAGGCCCATTTCCAGCAACTATCACTCCAGTGTTCTAATGGTACAATGTGTTTGCTCATTGGCTCAGAAGGCTAATTGATGATTAGAAAACCCTCGTGCAATCATGTTCACACATCTGAAAACAGTTTAGGTCGTTACAGAAGCTACAAAACTGACCTTCCTTTGAGCAGATTGAGTTTCTGGAGCATCACATTTGTGGGGTCAATTAAACGCTCAAAATGGCCAGAAAAGAGAACTTTCAT
>JABXJD010000420.1:70000-72500 GCA_013375575.1 Percina caprodes | reverse complement strand
ATATATAAACTTACTTTTCTTCTCTCTGTTTCTTCCTGGGCTTTTCTTCTTCTTCTTGTTTCTTCCTGAGCTTCTCTTCTTCTTCCTGTTTCTTCCTGAGCTTTTCTTCTTCTTCCTGTTTCTTCCTGAGCTTTTCTTCTTCTGTAAGTATCATCAGGAAAATGTAGTTAAAGTATTAAAGAGACACACAGACACACGCACGCGCACACACACAGACACACACACACATTATTAAGTAGTGGAGTAGATGTACTCAGTTACATTACAGCAAAGTTTGAATAAAAATGACTCAAGCATTTGTGAAACTGTCCAAAAAGTTGAAATAAAGTGCTGTGTGTGTCTACCTTGTGTAGCAGTCAAACGCTCCACCAGGTCGTTCCTCGGGATCTTCCCCAGAGAGTCTCTGGTCCAGTTGACGGCCTCCTGCCTGTCACATGACAGCATCAGGTCCACGGTCTTAAGCCTGTCTGCACGGTCCAGTTCAGACCGTGGGGTTGTCGTCATGTTTCCCAGGGACCATTTGAAACGTTTGAACTCATCATCAGTCAAATCCTGCTGGATGTTCTGCAGCATTTCAGCTGTCCTGTTCAAATCAGAGCACAGTTTCAGACGGCGGCTTTGTAGCTTTTTTACATTTTAATGCTTCTTGCACATTTTTGATTTATTTTGTTTTGCATTTCATTGAGTTATTTGTGGCTTTTCTTCTTCTTAAAGAGACAAGCGCTCCATTAGAGAGAATACAGGAGCAGCCGCCGGGGGCAGGAGGAGAAACATCAAGCATGTTAACTTCTAGTACAATCACTAAATACACATATGGACCTGAACATGCTACACAATAGGTCACCTTTAACAAGGCTATGCTTTTACTGTAAGTTGAACCACAAGTACTGCACTCATAAATACATAGTGAAGTGTACTTTCCTGGAGTATTTCCATGTTCTGCTGCTTTCTACTTGTACTTCATTCCATCTCTGGTAATGGAGTAGTGTACTTGTGGAAAGTAACTGAGTACTTACAGTTTACTGAAGAGCAGTACAGCGACTCTGACCTAAACATAGTGGAGCGTTAACGGTTTGTGTTTCTCAGAACAACAACAGGTTCTGCCCTGTTTCCTGTCTGGCAGGCTGATGATCAGCAGTGTATCTGTGACTTTAACACTTCTGTGTGTCTGTCTGTTAAGTCGGACACACACATATATATATATATATATACACACACACACACACATGTGACTATATACAGTATATACTGTAAATATAAACTTACTTTTGTTCTTCCTGTTTCTTCCTGAGCTTTTCTTCTATCTGTTTCTTTTTGAGGTTTTCTTCTTCTGTAAGTATCATCAGGAAAATGTAGTTAAAGTATTAAGAGACACTTGACACACACAAACGTGCATGTGTGCACACACACACACACACACACATTATTAAGTAGTGGAGTAGATGTACTCAGTTACATTACAGCAAAGTTTGAGTAAAAGTGACTCAAGCATTTGTGAAACTGTCCAAAAAGTTGAAATAAAGTGCTGTGTGTGTCTACCTTGTGTAGCAGTCAAACACTCCACCAGGTCGTTCCTCGGGATCTTCCCCAGAGAGTCTCTGGTCCAGTTGACGGCCTCCTGCCTGTCACGTGACAGCATCAGGGCCACGGTCTTAAGCCTGTCTGCAGGGTCCAGTTCACACCGTGGGATTGTCGTCATGTTTGCCAGGAACCATCTGAAACGTGTGAACTCATAATCAGTCAAATCCTGCAGGATGTTCTGCAGCATTTCAGCTGTCCTGTTCAAATCAGAGCACAGTTTCAGACGGCGGCTTTGTAGCTTTTTTACATTTTAATGCTTCTTGTCACGTTTTTGATTTATTTTGTTTTGCATTTCAGTGAGTTATTTGTGGCTTTTCTTCATACAGGAGCAGCCTATATATATATATATATATATATATATATATATATATATATATATATATATATATATATATATATATATATATATATATATACACACTACCGTTCAAAAGTTTGGGGTCACATTGAAATGTTCTTATTTTTGAAGGAAAAGCACTGTACTTTTCAATGAAGATAACTTTAAACTAGTCTTAACTTTGAAGAAATCCACTCTATACATTGCTAATGTGGTAAATTACTATTCTAGCTGCAAATGTCTGGTTTTTGGTGCAATATGTACATAGGTGTATAGAGGCCCATTTCCAGCAACTATCACTCCAGTGTTCTAATGGTACAATGTGTTTGCTCATTGGCTCAGAAGGCTAATTGATGATTAGAAAACCCTCGTGCAATCATGTTCACACATCTGAAAACAGTTTAGGTCGTTACAGAAGCTACAAAACTGACCTTCCTTTGAGCAGATTGAGTTTCTGGAGCATCACATTTGTGGGGTCAATTAAACGCTCAAAATGGCCAGAAAAAGAGAACTTTCATCTGAAACTCGACAGTCTATTCTTGTCCTTAGAAATGAAGGCTATTCCATGCGAGACATTGCTAA
>JABXJD010000420.1:30000-65000 GCA_013375575.1 Percina caprodes | reverse complement strand
CAAACGCTCCACCAGGTCGTTCCTCTGGATCTTCCCCAGAGATTCTCTGGTCCAGTTGACGGCCTCCTGCCTGTCACGTGACAGCATCAGGTCCACGGTCTTAAGCCTGTCTGCAGGGTCCAGTTCACACCGTGGGATTGTCGTCATGTTCCCCAGGAACCATCTGAAACGTGTGAACTCATTATAAGTCAAATCCTGCTGGGTGTTCTGCAGCATTTCAGCTGTCCTGTTCAAATCAGAGCACAGTTTCAGACGGCGGCTTTGTAGCTTTTTTACGTTTTAATGCTTCCTGTCACGTTTTTTGATTGATTTTGTTTTGCATTTCATTGAGTTATTTGTGGCTTTTCTTCTTCTTAAAGAGACAAGCGCTCCATTAGAGAGAATACAGGAGCAGCCGCCGGGGGCAGGAGGAGAAACATCAAGCATGTTAACATCTTCTAGTACAATCACTAAATACACATATGGACCTGAACATGCTACACAATAGGTCACCTTTAACAAGGCTATGCTTTTACTGTAAGTTGAACCACAAGTACTGCACTCATAAATACATAATGAAGTGTACTTTTCTGAAGTATTTCCATGTTCTGCTCCTTTCTACTTGTACTTCATTCCATCTCTGGTAATGGAGTAGTGTACTTGTGGAAAGTAACTGAGTACTTACAGTTTACTGAAGAGCACTACAGCGACTCTGACCTAAACATAGTGGAGCGTTAACGGTTTGTGTTTCTCAGAACAGCAACAGGTTCTGCCCTGTTTCCTGTCTGGCAGGCTGATGATCAGCAGTGTATCTGTGACTTTAACACTTCTGTGTGTCTGTCTGTTAAGTCAGACATACATACATACATACATACATACATACATACATATATATATATATGTGTGTGTGTGTGTGTGTGTGTGTATGTATATATGTGTATATTAATATATATATTAGGGATGAGTGAGTACAGCCTTATTTGTATCTGTTTACCACATGAATTATGTTAGGGTTTTGTCTTGTTGTCTCATCCCTTCCTTGTGTTCTCAGTTTTTTCCCTGTCTTGTCTGTGTTTTTGTGTGGGCGTGGTTCTGCAGGCTCTGGCAGTGCTCCACACCTGCGGCTCATCACCAGCTCCAGCTCTCCACACCAGTGGCTCGTTGGTCATCACTCCTCCTGATATATACTCTGGTTTTGCCTCTACTCTTCGCCAGTTCGTCAGTTTACCACACCCGGTACTATGCTCCGGCCTCTTGATTATTTATCAAGCGTTTTCTGTCTCAGTGCTAATTCTGCATTCTCGTTCCGCCGTAGTGCCTGCCTGCCTGCCTGCCTACTTGCCTGCCTGCCTGCCTACCTGCCTGCCTGCTCGCCTTGATCTTCACTCCACTTATCATCACCTTGGATCTACCTGTACTATCAATAAATCCTGCCTGATCACTTCACTCCGGTGTCCGCTCCTGAATCCTTCCGGTGCACCATAACAAATTATCTGTATCCGTATTTGTACTCGGACGGACGGACGGACGGGGGGGAGGTTAAAAAAAAAAAAAAAAATCTCAGACGGCAGAGACGCATATGTATTACTCGTATAATACTTGTATTCGGCAAAAGTGCTTTATCCGTACCGGATACTCGTTTCAGCCGAGTATCGAGTGTATATATACACACACACACACACACACACACACACACACACACACACACACACACACACATATATATATATATATATATATATATATATATATATTAGGGCTGGGCAAGTTAACGCGTTATTGCGTTAACTATTTAATTACTTCACGCCGACAATTTTTTATTTATTTTTTATCGCGCATTAACGCAGTTTTTATTATTTCTTTATTATTGTAAAAGTTTGTTGCTCACAGGCTTTGTAAATACTTCAAAGTTGAATTTTCTTATCACCGAGTAGCCTACTTCCAGTCTGAAATATCACAGTGGCGCGAGGCTTCGGCAGACTACGTTAGATGCAGCGTGTCGGTAAGTAGAGATAAACAAAAGGCAAAAGAAGCTAACAATGCCATAGCGACGTGGAGAGCTACAGACTGCAGGCCCAGTAGGGGGGTGGAGGACATCAGTCTGAGAATCGCAACAATGACGGCAGGTATGAGATTCCCTCAAGACGCACCATCACAAGAAAAATACACGAGTTGTATGAAAAGGAGAGGACTGCAAAAGCGACCACGCTACAACATGCACGCGCTGTTGCTCTCACTGGGGACTACTGGACTCACTGGGGACTACTGGACTCACTGGGGACTACTGGACTCACTGGGGACTACTGGACTCACTGGGGACTACTGGACTCACTGGGTAACCAGAATTATCTCGGAGTTACAGTGCATTATACTGATGAAAAGTGGGCGATGCATTCACGTGCTCTGACTGGAATGAAAACAGAGGAGAGACATTATGCTGAGACATGCGCGGGACACTTTATTGAAGTTGCACAGCAGTGGAATGTGTCAAAGTCACCGCAGTTAGTACAGATAGTACGAATAGATACGAAATACGATCGCTGCTGCGAGCTTTCTGCCTTCTGATCATGTCCCTGCTTTGCGCACGGTCTCCAGCGTTCTGTCACAGTGTCTCTGCTTTACAGCGCGTTGGACAGTGTCCCTCAGTGTCTCTGCTTTACAGCGCGTTGGACAGTGTCCCTCAGTGTCTCTGCTTTACAGCGCGTTGGACAGTGTCCTTGCGAAGTGCAGAAACGTTGTGGGGCACTCTAAACCGAGTCCAGCAAGCGCTGCAGAGTTAGAGCAACAACAGATGAATGTGTACATAACAAGGAGTCGCTTAGCAACACGTTCCAACCAGATGGATCCAACTCTGGATGATAAATACATTGTTTAAGTTGAGATGGACACTAAATCTTTTATTTAACTGCTACTTTATAAACAAAATTCTGGAAAGTTTTTGCAGAACAAATGTTACGGCACTTTTGTTCATATGGCAGAACATTTAAAAAAAAATTGCACTATATACACTACTTTTGAATTCATTATTTCATTTTGCGATTAATCGGGGAAATTATGCGATTAAAAATATGAATCGCTGCCCAGCTCTAATTTAAATATGTGTGTTTATATATACACATTTTTTACATATACTGTATATGTGTATATATGTAAATATATATATGTGTCTGTATATATAAACTTACTTTCCTTCTTCCTGTTTCTTCCTGAGCTTCTCTTCTTCTTCTTGTTTCTTCCTGAGCTTTTCTTCTTCTTCCTGTTTCTTCCTGAGCTTTTCTTCTTCTTCCTGTTTCTTCCTGAGCTTCTCTTCTTCTTCCTGTTTCTTCCTGAGCTTCTCTTCTTCTTCATGTTTCTTCCTGAGCTTCTCTTCTTCTTCCTGTTTCTTCCTGAGCTTTTCTTCTTCTTCATGTTTCTTCCTGAGCTTCTCTTCTTCTTCATGTTTCTTCCTGAGCTTCTCTTCTTCTTCATGTTTCTTCCTGAGCTTTTCTTCTTCTTCTTCCTGTTTCTTTCTGAGCTTTTCTTCTTCCTGTTTCTTTCTGAGCTTTTCTTCTTCTTCTTGTTTCTTCCTGAGCTTTTCTTCTTCTTCATGTTTCTTCCTGAGCTTCTCTTCTTCTTCCTGTTTCTTTCTGAGCTTTTCTTCTTCTTCATGTTTCTTCCTGAGCTTTTCTTCTTCTTTCTGTTTCTTTCTGACCTTTTCTTCTTCTTCCTGTTTCTTCCTGAGCTTTTCTTCTTCATGTTTCTTCCTGAGCTTTTCTTCTTCTTTCTGTTTCTTTCTGAGCTTTTCTTCTTCATGTTTCTTCCTGAGCTTTTCTTCTTCTTCATGTTTCTTCCTGAGCTTCTCTTCTTCTTCATGTTTCTTCCTGAGCTTCTCTTCTTCTTCATGTTTCTTCCTGAGCTTCTCCTCTTCTTCATGTTTCTTCCTGAGCTTCTCTTCTTCTTCATGTTTCTTCCTGAGCTTTTCTTCTTCCTGTTTCTTTCTGAGCTTTTCTTCTTCTTCCTGTTTCTTCCTGAGCTTCTCTTCTTCTTCATGTTTCTTCCTGAGCTTCTCTTCTTCTTCCTGTTTCTTCCTGAGCTTTTCTTCTTCTTCCTGTTTCTTCCTGAGCTTTTCTTCTTCTTCCTGTTTCTTTCTGAGCTTTTCTTCTTCTTCCTGTTTCTTTCTGAGCTTTTCTTCTTCTTCTTGTTTCTTCCTGAGCTGCTCTTCTTCTTCCTGTTTCTTTCTGAGCTTTTCTTCTTCTTCATGTTTCTTCCTGAGCTTTTCTTCTTCTTTCTGTTTCTTTCTGACCTTTTCTTCTTCTTCCTGTTTCTTCCTGAGCTTTTCTTCTTCTTCCTGTTTCTTCTTGAGGTTTTCTTCTTCTGTAAGTATCATCAGGAAAATGTAGTTAAAGTATTAAAGAGACACACACACACACACACACACACATACACACACACATTATTAAGTAGTGGAGTAGATGTACTCAGTTACATTACAGCAAAGTTTGAGTAAAAGTGACTCAAGCATTTGTGAAACTGTCCAAAAAGTTGAAATAAAGTGCTGTGTGTGTCTACCTTGTGTAGCAGTCAAACGCTCCACCAGGTCGTTCCTCGGGATCTTCCCCAGAGATTCTCTGGTCCTGTTGACGGCCTCCTGCCTGTCACATGACAGCATCAGGTCCACGGTCTTAAGCCTGTCTGCAGGGTCCAGTTCACACCGTGGGATTGTCGTCATGTTTCCCAGGGACCATTTGAAACGTGTGAACTCATCATCAGTCAAATCCTGCAGGATGTTCTGCAGCATTTCAGCTGTCCTGTTCAAATCAGAGCACAGTTTCAGACGGCTGCTTTGTAGTTTTGTTACATTTTAATGCTTCTTGTCACGTTTTTGATTTATTTTGTTTTGCATTTCAGTGAGTTATTTGTGGCTTTTCTTCTTCTTAAAGAGACAAGCGCTCCAGCAGAGAGAATACAGGAGCAGCCGCCGGGGGCAGGAGGAGAAACATCAAGCATGTTAACATCTTCTAGTACAATCACTAAATACACATATGGACCTGAACATGCTACACAATAGGTCACCTTTAACAAGGCTATGCTTTTACTGTAAGTTGAACCACAAGTACTGCACTCATAAATACATAATGAAGTGTACTTTCCTGGAGTATTTTATATATATATATATATATATATATATATATATATATATATATATATATATATATATATATACTGTATATGTGTGTGTATATATACACTCACCGGCCACTTTATTAGGTACCCCATGCTAGTAACGGGTTGGACCCCCTTTGCCTTCAGAACTGCCTCAATTCTTCGTGGCATAGATTCAACAAGGTGCTGGAAGCATTCCTCAGGGAGTTTGGTCCATATTGACATGATGGCTGCACATCCATAATGCGAATCTCCCGTTCCACCACATCCCAAAGATGCTCTATTGGATTGAGATCTGGTGACTGTGGAGGCCATTTGAGTACAGCGAACTCATTGTCATGTTCAAGAAACCAGTCTGTGATGATTCCAGCTTTATGACATGGCGCATTATCCTGCTGAAAGTAGCCATCAGAAGTTGGGTACATTATGGTCATAAAGGGATGGACATGGTCAGCAACAATACTCAGGTAGGCTGTGGCGTTGCAACGATGCTCAATTGGTACCAAGGGGCCCAAAGAGTGCCAAGAAAATATTCCCCACACCATGACACCACCACCACCAGCCTGAACCGTTGATACAAGGCAGGATGGATCCATGCTTTCATGTTGTAGACGCCAAATTCTGACCCTACCATCCGACTGTCGCAGCAGAAATCGAGACTCATCAGACCAGGCAACGTTTTCCAATCTTCTATTGTCCAATTTCGATGAGCTTGTGCAAATTGTAGTCTCAGTTTCCTGTTCTTAGCTGAAAGGAGTGGCACCCGATGTGGTCTTCTGCTGCTGTAGCCCATCTGCCTCAAAGTTCGACGTACTGTGCGTTCAGAGATGCTCTTCTGCCCACCTTGGTTGTAACGGGTGGTTATTTGAGTCACTGTTGCCCTTCTATCAGCTCGAACCAGTCTGGCCATTCTCCTCTGACCTCTGGCATCAACAAGGCATTTCCGCCCACAGAACTGCCGCTCACTGGATGTTTTTCTTTTTCGGACCATTCTCTGTAAACCCTAGAGATGGTTGTGCGTGAAAATCCCAGTAGATTAGCAGTTTCTGAAATACTCAGACCAGCCCTTCTGGCACCAACAATCATGCCACGTTCAAAGTCACTCAAATCACCTTTCTTCCCCATACTGATGCTCGGTTTGAACTGCAGGAGATTCTCTTGACCATGTCTACATGCCTAAATGCACTGAGTTGCCGCCATGTGATTGGCTGCTTAGAAATTAAGTGTTAACGAGCAGTTGGACAGGTGTACCTAATAAAGTGGCCGGTGAGTGTATATATTTGTGTGTATACATATACACATTACATACTGTATACATAGACTTACTTTTCTTCTTCCTGTTTCTTCCTGAGCTCTTCTTCTTCTTCCTGTTTCTTTAATATTCTCCTGAGCTCTTCTTCTTCTTCTTCTTCTTCTTCTTCTTCTTCTTCTTCTTCTTCTAACAGTTTCTTTAATATCCTCCTGAGCTTTTCTTCTTCTTCTTCTTCTTCTTCCTGTTTCTTCCTGAGCTCTTCTTCTTCTTCCTGTTTCTTTAATATTCTCCTGAGCTCTTCTTCTTCTTCTTCTTCTTCTTCTTCTTCTAGCAGTTTCTTTAATATCCTCCTGAGCTTTTCTTCTTCTTCTTCTTCCTGTTTCTTCCTGAGCTTTTCTTCTTCTAACAGTTTCTTTAATATCCTCCTGAGCTTTTCTTCTTCTTGTTCTTCTTGTTTCTTCCTGAGCTTTTCTTCTTCTAGCAGTTTCTTTAATATCCTCTTGAGCTTTTCTTCTTCTTCTTCTTCCTGTTTCTTCCTGAGCTTTTCTTCTTCTAACAGTTTCTTTAATGTCCTCTTGAGCTTTTTTTCTTCCTGTTTCTTCCTGAGCTCTACTTCTTCCTGTCTCTTTAATATCCTCCTGTGAATAAAATAAGTGAATATGCTTACAATCATTCAAAAAACCCAACAACAACGATGGCCAGGAACAATTTTTACATAAAATGAGACTTCCTTAAAAAATTAAGTGATTATCAGATCTAATGTATGTTTTCTGGATAGAATGGTGATTCTGGGGGGGGGATCACTTTAATACATTTAAGGAGACAGAAAGCTTCCTACTTCACGTCGTCAAACTGTCCCCTCAGTATCCGAGTCATCTTCAGAATAGCGTTGGCTGTATCTCTCAGTGATTGGCTCGCTTCAGTCACATGATTCTTCTCAATCAGTTCTTTCCAGTTGTCAATCGCTTCAGAAAGAGCAAACGACATTCCAACAGCTCCTCCCACAACCTGACCATGAATATGGATCAACATAATTTAATGTTTGATGTTATCAGAATGCAAACTCCGAGGAAATTACATGAACATTTATCTAAACTGTAAATACAGTAAATCTGTAATTGTCAATCAGGAAAAAAGATTGTGCTATAGAGGCATACCCCAAAAATAGCATATGTGTGTGTGATTTACTGCGTAGCAATGTACCAATGCATGATGTATATTCTTACCATGGCTCCTCCTTTAAAGGCCGCTTTAAATGTAGTTTTAGACATTTCTTTGACAAGTTTCTCCACTCCTTCAGCAATTAAAGGTGTTAGTTCTTCTCCACTAGATTGAAGGGTGAAATTTCCCACAATACCAGCAACTCTAACAATCAATGCAGGATCACTGTAGATGTGGTCGAGCCCCAGTCCTGCAGCTGCAATGTGGGAATCGATCTGCCGTCCTGCCACCGCTCCCAGGAATTCAGTCACAAAACATCGGTCCAGTTCATCTGGGTCTAAGATGTTATACACTTTCTTCACCTTCTCTTTCAGTTGCTGGAACAGTTTCTGGATTCTTTCTGTAATTTCGTTGCTCTTCTGTTCTATTTCCTGCGCCTTTTTCAGGGTGTGGCTGGATAAGAAGTGCTCAGTGATTTTAGTTACCACAGATACAGCAGCTCCTAACTCTGAATACGCTGCTCCAGCTGCAAAAGGTCAGATGGAGCAGCTGCTCCATCTGAATACACTGTGCTGCCAACATATTCACTGCCGTTGCATTTCTCCCTGAGCGATTCCAGCTCCTGGGCCAGTTTCTTCAGCTGCTCTGCACAGCGCTCCCTCTGCTCGATCCAGGAGAACATCAACTCCAGCAGCTGGTCGGCAGTGGCCATGATGGAGGAGTCTGTGTCTTCCTAATCCTCGCATCAGAGAGCAGAAAACTGCAGCAGAGAGATCAAGCCTGAAAAACAAAGGCAGAGGTTAAACAATACATCTCCATGAAGAAAGAACTATCAAGTATTTAGTTTTCTGCGCTCACAGTCAAACATGGTTGTTTCCATCAAACTACCGTGTTTTATTTCCGCTGTAGGTAGCACAGTGCTCTCAGAGCTGTAGGTAGCACAGTGCTCTCAGAGCTGTAGGTAGAGGTGCTCTCAGAACTGTAGGTAGCACGGTGCTCTCAGAACTGTAGGTAGCGGTGCTCTCAGAGCTGTAGGTAGCGCGGTGCTCTCAAAGCTGTAGGTAGCACAGTGCTCTCAGAGCTGTAGGTAGCAGTGCTCTCAGAGCTGTAGGTAGCGTGGTGCTCTCAGAGCTGTAGGTAGCAAGGTGCTCTCAGAGCTGTAGGTAGCACGGTGCTTTTAGAGCTGTAGGTAGCGGTACTCTCAGAGCTGTAGGTGGCGTGGTGCTCTCAGAGCTGTAGGTAGCACGGTGCTCTCAGAGCTGTAGGTAGAACGGTTCTCTCAGAGCTGTAGGCAGCGCAACGCTCTCAGAGCTGTAGGCAGCGCAACGCTCTCAGAGCTGTAGGTAGCGCAGTGTTCTCAGAGCTGTAGGTAGTGCGGTGCTCTCAGAGCTGTAGGTAGCACAGTACAGGAGCACTACAAAGGAGAGACTTAGTAGAGTTAAAAGCATGGTTGCACTCATTCCACACAAAAGGAATCACAGGACTACACAACCTGGTCAGAGGAGCAACTACTACCGATAAGTTCTTGCAGAAACAGCGATAGTAACCTGTCATGCCTAAGAAACGCCGTAGTTCTCGTCTAGTGCTGGGCACTGGCAGAGAGACAACCACAGCCACCTTAGCTTCCACAGGCCGAACCTGCCCCTGGCCAACCTGCTTACCAAGGTAAGTCACAGTGGCCTTGCCAAACTCACACTTGGTGATTCCCAGACTTGGCTTTGGGCAATGGACCCATGCAGTCGACCAAAACATGCTCAAAAGGTTCACCAACTGCAGGAATAGGCCGCAGTGGCGCGGGGGGACAGGCTGATTAGGCTTACCTACCATCTGGCAAGTACTGCAGGTTTTACAGAAGCGCACTACGTCTGCCTTCATTCCTGGCCAAAAGAACTGCCTAAGAACACGATCATAGGTTTTGTTGATGCCCAAGTGACCTGACCACAGGTGCTCGTGAGCCAGCGCTAACACATGCTGCCTACAGTCAACAGGGATCCCTACCTGAAGAACCACCCCCCAATCCTCCTCTGAATCAGTCGCCACCCACCCTGTCCGTGAGACCCACCTCCGCATCAACACACCATTCTCCACAAAGAATGGCAGTTGACCATTACTTGACCACTGACTTCCAACACTTATCCAGCGAGGGATAATTTTTCTGAGCTTTAATGAGAGCCTCCCGAGTAAGCGGCAAGGGTGCAGCAGCGTCAGGCACCAACACTGTAGCCTTTTCACCAGACTCGCCTGAAATACAGCTTACGGAACTACCAGAGGTCACACTTTCCCCAGAAAGTACAGAAGCAAACAAGGAGTCAGACAAACTAACCTCTTGAGCCTTCTTACGAGCCTGCACTCTAGTAGTTACACTAGCTACAAACACATGAGGATGTTCTCGAGCTAGCTCATTGCTTTCTGAGTCAGGAAGGGAGTGCACACAACCTCAGGAACAGGATACACTTTCCCCCTGCAATATTATTCCCCGTGATGAAGTCAATGCCATCAATAGGGAATCCTGACCGAGCGCCTTCTGTAAAAAACCCTGTCACTAGGTCAGACTGTACATGAATCTGATACAACGGTGCTGGCACAAAACCCATTTCAATGCCCCTCACAACTGCACACACGCTTAAGCTAGGTCCCAGCGGCAGACCATCAGACAGGATCAGTGACTGCGAACAAGCCGTGTCTTGCAGTATTTTCACTGGCTGCTGATCCTCAGATTTCCCTGAAACAGACACAAAACCATTAAAGATGAAAGATTTAAAACAGTCATCAGGCACCTCAGGAGCCACAGATTCCAAGGATTGGACTCTGGGAGAGGTTTTAATCAATCCCACACCCTTCGGCTGTTTCTGAAACAACCCCCGCTTCTTCCGCTTCCAAGCGTCAAAGTTAGCAATCAAATGACTTGCGACAGCAGAAGCATAGTTTGTCAGACCTTGGACGCGAAGGAGCGCTTTCATAACGCACTGGAAAATCAGCACCTTGGGGAACTTCACATGGGGAAGTATCACATTTGCTAAAAACGATTTTATGAGTAAGCGTAAACTCATCAGCCAGAGTGGCAGCTTGCTGTAGGGTGGACACTTTCTGCTCATTTAAAAACACAGTTGTACGCTCAGGTACGCAGTTTTTAAACTCCTCTAACAACATTAGCTCACGCAAAGAAGACAGATCGGCAACCTTGCACGCTGCACACCACCTGTCAAAAAGAATCCCTTTCTCTCTCGCAAAGTCTACATACAATGGCTTTGACTTTTCCTAAGACTGCGGAAACGCTGTTGGTAGGCCTCAGGCACCAGCTCATATGCTTGCAGAACAGCACTGTTTACCTTATCATAAGCCAGCCCGTCCTCCACAGACAAAGAGGATCAGGCCTCTTGAGCTTTACCCACTAACTTACACTGCAATAAAATATCCCACACATCCTTAGGCCACTGTAGAGCAGCAGCAATACGCTCAAATGCACCAAAGTATGCGTCTACCTCGGACTCACGGAAAACAGGCACCAGCGAAATGTGCTTACTCACGTCAAAATTGACAGAACTGCGAGAATGCGTGCCAGCAGTGGTTATGTTATGGGCAACTCCCAACCCAGCCTGTATCTCCATCTGACGCATCTTTAAGGCAGTCTCCGCCTCCAATTTCTTCAACACTAACTCTATGTGGAGCTGAAAGTCCCTTTCTTTCTCTTCCCTCTCTACCTGAAGGTGCATTAACCGCACCTTCAACCTGGCATCCAGCTTAGAACCCAGAGATTAATCTACCGACATTGGTTCAAACCGCGGTAAAGTGACGGGCTGTCGTTCGGCCCCCTCATGTCGAACAACAGGAGTGACAGTAACGGGCTGATCTGTCATATTAGGTGCACTCACCGCTAGATCAGGGCTGCACACAGGTGCAGATACAGAGAAAAAACCCTGACTAACGAGACCATCTAACACAAGAGTCTTCAGCTCGGCCTTACAGAGGGAAACAGACACAGAAATTCCATAATATACCGAAATTCTTCTTTGTACACTTGTCAAATGTACCTAAAGTAGGGTTGCACACAAACGCACCTAACTGAAAAGCGGCAATTGTACACTACAAGCACAGTCACGTTGAACACGGTAAGTTTAATGTTCAATATCAATAATATGCCCACACAATAAGCCTCCAACCTTGCACTCACGGAAACAAATCTTCCCCAGAACCTGCCTAACCAATACTAAACCCTGAATATCTTCTGAAGCTGTGCTAGGCTCGAGGCAACTTACAGGCAACACATCAGCGGCCGAAATCCCGAAACGCCAGCCCCCTTTGGAGAACGCAGCCTCCGCCTAGGATTGACTCTGAAAACAAAAAACGCAAAACCATAAACTAGCGTCCGAAGGAAAGGCTGATTAGGCCCAGCTGGACACTACCCTACCTAGACTGAGGAAGCAGTTTCACAATCACACACCAGCAAAGCCACAGAGACAGCACACAGGGCTATATAAAAATATCAAACAGAATAACCTACCGCAACAGACAATGAAAACCGTACAAACAAAAGCTCCCGGACGAGCACCCAAATCTGTTACTACCCAAAGTAGTCTAGGGTTGGAGGACGCAAACAGCTTAAAATAATAAACTCGGGAGAGAAAGCAAATGTTTAAAGAAGGCAAATGTATTGTGCCCGCACAACAAGAGGCAACTAAAAACAATCTTCAAAAGGAAGACGACAACAGGCACAGGTATCGTAAGGTTTGGTTCAGAGCAGGTCACACAGCAGCCAGCAGCTCCTAGCAGCTTTCTCTATGTTGGCTTCCACAGAAGCCTCTCTCTTCTGCACATAGCCATGCTGCCCTCTCCTAAGCTGTGGGGCACTGATCAGAGCTGTAGGTAGCGGTGCTCTCAGAGCTGTAGGTAGCGGTGCTCTCAGAGCTGTAGGTAGCGGTGCTCTCAGAGCTGTAGGTAGCGTTCAGGAGGTGTGTTCAGGTGCATTCTGGGAGTCCTGGTCTTACAGGGAGGTGTTCAGGTGCATTTTGGGTGTGCTGGTCTTACAGGGAGGTGTGTTCAGGTGCATTTGGGGCGTGCTGGTCTTACAGGGAGGTGTGTTCAGGTGCATTCTAGGAGTATTACTATCTTGAGGCAGCAGGAAGTGATCTCACTATTGACCAACAAAAACCTCTAAAGTCAATAACGCGGAATTTCATTGTTATTTTAACAGAGAATCAGTGAAATGCTCCTAGGATCGTGCACAGGGACACACACTTTTCTTGTTACACAAACAGGGACACACACTATGCTTGTTACACACAGGGACACACTATTCTTGTTACACACAGGGACACACACTATGCTTGTTACACACAGGGACACACACTATGCTTGTTACACACACAGGGACGCACACTCTGCTTGTTACACACAGGGACGCACACTATGCTTGTTACACACAGGGACACACACTATGCTCTACACACACAGGGACACACGCTATGCTTGTTACACACAGGGACGCACACTATGCTTGTTACACACACAGGGACACACACTATACTTATTACACACAGGGACACACACTATGCTCTACACACACAGGGACACACGCTATGCTTGTTACACACAGGGACGCACACTATGCTTGTTACACACACAGGGACACACACTATACTTATTACACACAGGGACACACACTATGCTTGTTACACACAGGAACGCACACTATGCTTGTTACACACACAGGGACACACACTATACTTATTACACACAGGGGGACACACTATACTTATTACACACAGGGACACACACTATGCTTGTTACACACAGGAACGCACACTATGCTTGTTACACACACAGGGACACACACTATGCTTGTTACACACAGGAACGCACACTATGCTTGTTACACACACAGGGACACATACTATACTTATTACACACAAGAGGACACACTGCTTGTTACACAAGTTGATCAAACTTTCTCTGTGGCCGTTTAAATAGACTAAAGATCTTTACAACCAAAGAACATCAACTCCTCAATAGCATTAAATATGAAGTAATTTGAATATACAGCACCTGTTTCTGAAAGTCTCCGTGGAAAACAGCTTGGACACACTTTGTGTTGTTTTCAAATAAAGTTTGAAAAGGAAGAAAGATGACCATCTCCCTGTCCGTTGCTCTGTCTGACTGTAGCTGAGTTTCAGTTTCAGTTTTACCAGGCAGCTCAGTTTGTGTAAATCATGTGACTTCTTCATACATTTTTATTGTTATTGTTATTACTGAACTGTTATCAAGTGGCCACCTTTGGACCCAATAATTCTCTTGGAACAGGCTTCTTACTGTTTAGCTGCCATAAAATGAGTTGTTTGTCATGGTTGTTTTTCAGTTATTGACATCAATAAAGTCATATTTCTCTATGTCTCTCTCTTTCTCTTTCTACCTCTCCCCCAACTAGGCCGCCCACCTAGAGCCAGGTCCTGTCCGAGGTTTCTCTCTGTTAAAAGGATGTTATTCTTCATTGCTGTGTATATAATAAGTAAGCCAGTCAGCGGAAGAGAGAGAGAAAAAGACAGAGAGCATGTGTGACAGGAGTATTAAATTAAATGTGAATGTAAGAATGCAGTTTGTTCAGTGAATAAATGCAACAACTCCAGAAGACCTAAGCTTAGTTCTACCTGCTGCTTAAAGTGACAGGGTTAGCCCCGACGTTAGCGACAAACTGAAGCGGTCCAGGCTCACTAACGTTAGGTGGCTGACCTTCAAGCTCAACCAGCTATTCTCAATTTTAGTGAGTCTGAATTTAGGCCCTGTTTACATGATTTACATGGCGCTCGCTGGTGAAAACGTTCAAATATTTTATCAAATTTCTTCCTAAAAAAAACCAAAACTAAAAAAATATTCAACTTCCTGACTAAATCCCAGGGTGCAAAGCTCCTACAGTTCTCAAAGGAACACACACACATGTGGAACAAACTACATACGATATCTGGGTAATGGTAATATAGTTAAATTAATATTGTAATAGCATGATAATAATGGGGTAATATATGTATGAGGAACTGTAGGAGTATTGCACCCTTGGATTTAGTCAGGAAGCTGAATGTGAGCTGGAAGCCTCATGGTTTGTGTTATCATCTCTCCATACTATCTGCTTCAATCTTTGACATTATGTGAAATAGATGCTGACGTACTGTTCTGATAGCTCTGTTAATTATTGTCAGAAAGTTTGAAGTGCAATATGTATATTTTTGATGATGATTGATAGCTCATATTAGACTGACGGTATGCTTCAGTAAGCTTGTTTCTCAATATTATCTTGGGTTATGCCACATGTAAGTATATTTTAGTTTATTCAGATAATCAATATAGGTTATACTACGTACACTGTATAACAATACATTTCATATTTCCTTTATTTAATCTTACATGTTAGCTGGTCTACTGTATATACTACCGCATTACAGTGTTTTTATGTTGTAATTATCATTGTATAATGTCTGAGACTCATTAATATCTAAGTAACTGGTCATTGTGTTTCATGTCCCAGTTTTCCCTTTTGTCATTTAAATAAACTGAGTTACGATGGCCCCCAGGAGGCATCCTCACCAGATGCCCGAACCACCTCAACTGGCTCCTTTCTAAGCGAAGGAGCAGCGGCTCTACTCCGAGCTCCTCTCGGAGGACTGAGCTTCTCACCCGATCTCTAAGGGAGACGCCTGCCCCCCTCCTGAGGAAACCCATTTCGGCCGCTTGTACCCTGGTAGTAATAATAATAATAATAATAATAATAATAATAATAATAATAATAAGGCACGGTCTAAAACCGTAAAGATTTTTCCAGACTTCAATGGAAGAAATGAACGGGACATTTACTCTGAGCTCTATACAGTCAATCTTAAACTTGGCATTTCCGTCCTAATTATGCTTTTAAATGAAAGTTTGACTCGGGTACATTCACAAAAAGACCCTAGGAAGCATTTTAGGGAGAGTTACGCTTTAAAACTGTACTCTGCTGTGAAGTTTGATTAAAAGTAGGGATGAACAAAACCCAGAGTTTGGGTTCGGGTTCGGCCGAACTTCCACCGAACCAAACGCTATCAAAGATAAATAACAAGAGGAGAAACTGGAGAAGAAGAGGCTAACGTTGTGTTGAGTTTCTGCTTTTGTCAAAGAGTATATAAGTAACAAGAGGTCAAACTCCATTACAACAAACGCACCCATGACTGAGCTGCAGCTCCGCCATCTTGGACTGAAAGCAACAGAACGTTCCATTGAGTTTAGCCTCTCGTTGCTTCCAGAGGCTAAACTGGGCCGGAGCGCACCGGAGCGCAGCTCTGCCTCCGCAGGTCCACAACACACCCTGCCAGAGCTCAGCCCCAAACATGTTGCCCCGAATGTTTTGAGTATACCCCCAAATGCGTTTTGAAAAGATGACTGAGAAATATGAAACCGGACGTCTGTTAGTGTCCACTCTCGCTATAAAAAGCTGCAGCTTCAGGTTCATGGCTCCGCTCTGCTGTCAACATGCTGCAGCAGATGTGTTGCGTTTAAGCTCCGTGTATTTCTGCCGTACCTTCGGTTTTCCACCTCCGATGTAGAGCTTTGTTTCATTCAGAGACCACAGACCCAAAGGGGGCTTTGAGTCTGTCAGGAGGTCTGAGATCTACTGGATCAGCAGAAATATAGAAATATCACATACTGCACAGCAGGCGATGGTGCAGGGAGATTATTTTCGAAAATATAGTAACTCTATTCTTATAACAGCCTATTGTTACCTTATTTTTCACAAAATATCACAAAATATCACAACTCCTCCAAACCTCAGAGAACACAGATGGGATGAGTTATATTTTTAATCTGGACATGAGCAGAAATCTTGCTCAAACATCTGAAATATTACAGTCCAGGGGTTTATTAATAAATTAAAATGAATAATGAATCATTGAGGTGAATAATTGTCATATGCACATTTAAGGAGGTTACATCCCCAACAAAAGATGTGAAAGAGAAGGAAGAATAAATTATGCCTGAGCTCCATGTGTGACTCACATATTTATTACATTACATAGAAAAGTCTATCTAAAGGAGAATAAATACAAAGCGATACAGAATGCCTAAGAGCCTTATTGCAATGTATTCCATTACATTTTTATATTTGGATTGTAAAAAGATAGGAATAGGGGCATCAAAATCATTTCTGGGGGTGGACAAGACTCCTTCTTCTCTTTGAGCGCTACGCTGGTCGACGTAATGACGCCACCGTTGGTTACAGAATGGTGTTATGAATCTAAATGGCTAATATTTTGGATCTTGAGGTAGAATAAACATTGGCCTTGTCAACAAATAGTTATAATAGCAGTTAAAGTAGTAAATAATAGTTATGCCTGGCATAATGTTACCTATTCTTTTTGTTACAGCTAAAGCACTGCTGTGGACATTGTTTACTTCATTAATGTGTTTACTGTGTTAATAGACTGAGGATGGGAAGAGGGTTCAGTTCGGGGTTCGGCAGAACCCCAAAAGTCTGGGTTATGTGCATCCCTAATTTAAAGTGACTCAAGCATTTGTGAAACTGTCCAAAAAGTTGAAATAAAGTGCTGTGTGTGTCTACCTTGTGTAGCAGTCAAACTCTTCACCAGGTCGTTCCTCGGGATCTTCCCCAGAGATTCTCTGGTCCAGTTGACGGCCTCCTGCCTGTCACATGACAGCATCAGGTCCACGGTCTTAAGCCTGTCTGCAGGGTCCAGTTCACACCGTGGGGTTGTCGTCATGTTTCCCAGGGACCATTTGAAACGTTTGAACTCATTATCAGTTAAACCACAAGTACTGCACTCATAAATACATAATGAAGTGTACTTTCCTGGAGTATTTCCATGTTCTGCTGCTTTCTACTTGTACTTCATGCCATCTCTGGTATTGGAGTAGTGTACTTGTGGAAAGTAACTGAGTACTTACAGTTTACTGAAGAGCACTACAGCGACTCTGACCTAAACATAGTGGAGGGTTAACGGTTTGTGTTTCTCAGAACAACAACAGGTTCTGCCCTGTTTCCTGTCTGGCAGGCTGATGATCAGCAGTGTATCTGTGACTTTAACACTTCTGTGTGTGTCTATGTGGTGTGTGTGTGTCTGTGTGAGTGTGTCTTTGTGTGTGTGTGTGTGTGTGTTTGGAATTTTATTCCTATCTTTATGCAAGAGCACATTGCGTTGCTTGGACTCAGATGTCTAGACCTGCTCTATCTGTAGATTATAGACTGGTCTAGACCTACTCTATCTGTAAATTATAGAGTGGTCTAGACCTGCTTTATCTGTTAATCATAGAGTGGTCTAGACCTACTCTATCTGTAAATTATAGAGCGGTCTAGAACTGCCCTATCTGTTAATTATAGAGCGGTCTAGACCTGCTCTATCTCTAAATTATAGAGCGGTCTAGACCTGCTCTATCTGTAAATTATAGAGCGGTCTAGAACTGCTCTATCTGTAAATTATAGAGCGGTCTAGACCTGCTCTATCTCTAAATTATAGAGCGGTCTAGACCTGCTCTATCTCTAAATTATAGAGTAACTTGTTATGAATTGATACTATAAATACAATTTAATTGAATTGAATTGACAGCTTAATGTTTTTAAAAGTAGCACGTTAACAGTTCTTATAATGCTTTCCTTTACAAATAATATCACAATCTAAACATTAATATCAATTCATTTAAATACTTTGGTTCAAATGTGTACATATAAATTAAGTCAATACTGATGTACTTTCCATATGCCTGCACTGATACTACTGCAGTTATGAATCTCATGTTATAACATGAATATGTAATTAATGTATTCCCTGCCGATGAACGTGATGTCATGGAGGTTCCTGGGGAGCCAGGCCCTACTTCACAGACCTGGCATGATGCACAAACACAGTGGTCAGACCCAGAAATGGAGGACCACACCTACTCCAAAATGTCATGATTGTGTGTTTTCTGTTGTAGTTATTTCCTGTTTTATTTTGTAGTCCCATGTGATTTACTTCCTGTTTTGTACTGTCCCACCAGTGTGATTACCTGTCCCCTTCCCTTATGTGTTGCACCTGTGTCTTAATGTCCCATGTCTTCTGTATTTAAGTTCAGTTTTTCCTGAACTTACACAGAGAGACTACAAATTAAAAAAGTAAATAACTACAACAGAAAACCCACAATCATGACACAAAGGACCTACTATCACATGTGGTCCATCCTGTGAGACGTCGTTGTCTGTTGCAGATGTTACTCTGAAAGATGATACAGACCGTATGCTGTACATAGGGATTCTACTACTTGAATTTAAAATACTTGTGTCTTGCTTGCAATGTTTTGCTCCCAAATCATCAGCATTGCCAGCAGAGGAGCAAATCCTGTCATCCTGACATTGACGAAGCTTAGACAGAACTTTTTTATAGCGGATTTAGCAAAACGCTTCAAAATGTCACCTGGTCAAGTCAGAAAAACACTGAAAGTCTGGATAGATATGATTGCTGAGCACACCCAAGACAGTTTTCCTAACACATCTTGCATAATTGGCTGCTAATGTCGGCATACACATTGAGCAAGCTATCAGGTGTCTTAAGGTATACAAGATCCTCTCACAAACTGTGCCTATTCATTTTGTTAATAAAATTGATAAGATCTTTGCAGCACTTGTAAATCTGCGAGGGCAGCTTATTTCAAGCAAATAGACACAATAACAGTCACCATGACTAAACAGAAGTAGTGGGATGTAATAGATAGATTTTGCTTATCATACTGTATGTTTATATTATTACATAAGGTTTTGAATGCAGGAATACTTTCCCAGTATGGTATTGCTACTGATAGAGAATTCATTTTTATAAAGTCTTTTATTTGTCTTATTTCTATAGTGCAGCTGTTTCTTGCAGAGATAGTAAATGCCTCACTGCAGTATATCACAGGCTTAGTTTCGAGGTCACTCAAGGTACATGTCGTCCAGGCGGCCTGCACTTTGTCCTGGTTCTCCTAGCGTAGGCAATACAAATCATCCTTGTATCAACAACTGTGAATCTGTGTGTGTGTGTGTTTAATAAAAACGACTATCTCCAGAGAAATATTTGAAGTTCCCTGAGAGCGATGCTGGAGAGAGGTTGCTCTCGTGTGTTCTTCCCTCTTGCAATAGTCTATTGACTGCTCATTGCCGTCTGCGTCTCGTTTTCTTTCTCTCAATCTCTATCTCTCTTTTGCCTGCCTGCTCTTTCCACATTCCTGCAGCATGCAGCTCCCGCTGTATCTTCCTTCTCTTTTTCTCCTGGACTGTCACTCTCTCTTCAACATACAATCGCTCTAGTAAACCATTCACAGAAGCTAACCTGAGCTTTCCATCAAAACCATACTTATTTACCCATTCTTTCACAAATTCTACGCTTCCCGGGAAGGTTCTTTCCATGAATTTCACATCTTTAGGAATGGTGACACTCTGTCTCTGACCCATCTCTCTTCCCTAATTTACTTCACAACTCACAAATCCCACAATAAAAAAACTGCGTCGCGTCAACCTGTGTTTCTTTTTCTCACCAAAATCCCACAAATAGCCACAATTAAACCGCTATGCAGCAACAGCCTTATTGCGTTAAGACAAATATCGAATACAATAACCCGCTATGCCGCAACAACCTTATTGTTTTCAGACAAATAACAAACAGCCACAAATCATACAATAACCCGCTATGCAGCGACACAAAACAGCGTAACAGCAAAAACACACAACAGCAAACTCAGCAAAGACAAAACAGCAATATCAGTGGAAGCAAGAAACTGCCGGACTTCTGAAAATACTCAGAACGGCTTCAAGACACATCTACCGTCTCCCCGCTCGGGGAGAATTGTGTCGCTCGGTTCTGTCCCAGACAGAAAGAAAACATCAAATGATATTTCCCGGTTATTTGCTCAGCTTTGTCCCAGACGGAAAATAAACATCAATGATAGCCATACTTTGAGCTTTTTATCTGGCCCCAGGCAAACAGAATTTTACTCAATATAGTCCCAGACAGTAGGAATAAACATCAATGATACTTTCAATTTAGCTAGCAATAACTGGCCCCAGGCCGCTGTGCACTTTTTCTGCAGTAGACCCTGTGTCCACTCAGAAACTCAGAACTGCATCACTCACCCGTGTCTGTTCGCTCCTTGACCGTGGGAGTCGTCACCGAGGGGCGCAGGGCAGCGCCGGACCAACCTATGGCCCCGTCCCGCGAAGGGGTGGACGGCTGTTAACAGATTCTCCGGCCTTGATCAAGCGCGGTCCTGGACTCCTCAGCTGTTGACTCCCGGGTTTCGGCTTTTGACCTTTCTCTTGGCCCTTTCTATTTGGTCCTTGGTAGTTTGCCATGCTAACCATAGCTTGGGCCACAGCATGCCGTTGGGTGTCAGAGTTTTTAATCTTTTTATTTTCTAGGACCTCCTGAGCGTGTGCTGCCCATTCCATTAACTGAATCAGGGTGGCAGTCTTCCAACCAACCTGGTGCTTTCTGACAAAGTCGGCCAAGGCAGGTCTCATGTTGTTCAAGAGTTGTTGTTTTAACTGACTTTGGTACGTCCCTTCTGCACTCCCGTCATCCACCAGTCCGCTGTTTGCTTTGAAAACATCTTCCAGTCTTCCCCGGAACTGATGGATGTCTTCCCCGTCATTGCCTTGTGACGTAGATTTTTGAGTGGTCTGGGCTCTTCACCCACACTGTAGTAACTCTTTGGCCTACGTCGGTAATCTGTAGGCTCAGGCTATCGTTCCTGCTGGCAGCCATGCTCCATCGCCGTCCTTTCCAGTGTAACTTCCTTTTACTCTGGTCCAATTATGTCCGAAACAGATTTGCAGAGCTTTGGTTGCTTCGTAACCATTCAATTGGTATGAGGCCATTAACTGATTGAAGTTGGTCACCCATTCCTGGGCATCTTTGGTAGGGTCTCCTAACCCTTTACATGCTTCGGTCATTTCTGTGTTGGTCCATGGGCGATAGACTCTAATAGTGCGGGCTAGGTCTCCTCCTTCTCCGTAGTGGGGGTTTGCCACTTCCATCATGGGGAAACTATGACTAGGTTGTTCTTCTGGATCTGGTGGTGGATTATTGGTCGGTGGGGGCGCTGGAGGGCAGGGGTCAGGGTAGAGTCTCTTCTTTTGAGACAGACAGATATCTGATTTGACAGTTGGGTTAGGTGCCATGTTTTTCTTCTTCCCCCTCGTTCTGGCCCTCAAGGGTGTTTCAGGCTTTAGCTGCCCTCCTTCAGCTCCATCTACTGCTTCCTCCTCTTCACTATCTCTCTCCTCCCCTTCTTCATCGGTCTCGTCATCATCCGGTGTAGGTGCCTCCTCAGGCTGATGTGCAGGTGGGAGGGGCTGTTGGAGCTGTTGCGGGGGCTTTTGTTCGTCTTCGCAGTCCAGTCTCATCATCTGGATGTATTGTTAAAGCCACTATAGCACATTCTGTATCTGGACCCTTTTTTAACTCTTTTTTTTTTTTTGTTTGTTAAATGTACAACAGGAGGGAAATGATAGAGAATTCATTTTTATAAAGTCTTTTATTTGTCTTATTTCTTCTCTGTAGTAGTGTCTTAAAGTAGTTTAACTTTTATGCTTATTATATGCACATTTAACAAACTGTGTTTCTCTAGTGCAGCTGTTTCTCGCAGAGATAGTAAATGCCTCACTGCAGTATATCACAGGCTTAGTTTCGAGGTCACTCAAGGTACATGTCGTCCAGGCGGCCTGCACTTTGCCCTGGTTCTCCTAGCGTAGGCAATACAAATCATCCTTGTATCAACAAACTGTGACTCTGTGTGTGTGTGTGTGTTTAATAAAAACGACTATCTCCAGAGAAATATTTGAAGTTCCCTGAGAGCGATGCTGGAGAGAGGTTGCTCTTGTGTGTTCTTCCCTCTTGCAATAGTCTATTAACTGCTCATTGCCGTCTGCGTCTCGTTTTCTTGACCGTCTTTGATTTAATAAGTTTAAGTGTCCTGAACGTGACAGCTACTTTTATTAATACTAGTGTGTGCTATTGAGAGAAAGGTTGCGGCTGAGCTGACAGCAAACAGCTGTTAATGATCAAAGCGGAGTAGAAAAGCTGCGGGGCATGGCTGACATGTGTCCTCGCAACACTTACTCATCTTGCCCAACTTCATGTATTTAATTGTTTTATCATCTCAACACTTATCCACCAACACTTTCAATTAAAATAATAAAAATCTTGTCTAGTCCTTATTGATGTACTGTACAAATGTCTGTCTCGACGTGCTGTAGCTAGGTTTTGTGTTTCTGCAGAACAGGAACCTGCTGAAAACCAGTTCTTGAACTGAGTCAGGCCCGTTTGCATTGTAATGTAATGTTACTTTTTGACTTTCCTGTATAATAAATATAAATGAATGAAAATGAATGAAAACTGGAGCTGTCATAAACCTTGGTGCGCTTTCGACAGGTGAGGGTTGGGCTCAGTATGACAGATTGTGTTACTTTGGCTGGATCATATTTGTTGGGGCCTGCCTTGCTGCTGTCTACATCTGCTCTGTAACTTAGCTGAAGAAGACCCTTTGACTGGAGCTGAGACAGATCATGGATGAATTGCTGTTGGCTATGAAGTCTCTATGGTTCTTTAAACATTGGGAGGTTGGTAATTCTTGCATAGAACAAATTGATGTTCCTGTGATGGTACAGCATTTGTATTTGAACGTTTTCACCAGCGAGCGCCATGTAAATCATGTAAACAGGGCCTAAATTCAGACTCACTAAAATTGAGAATAGCTGGTTGAGCTTGAAGGTCAGCCACCTAACGTTAGTGAGCCTGGACCGCTTCAGTTTGTCGCTAACGTCGGGGCTAACCCTGTCACTTTAAGCAGCAGGTAGAACTAAGCTTAGGTCTTCTGGAGTTGTTGCATTTATTCACTGAACAAACTGCATTCTTACATTCACATTTAATTTAATACTCCTGTCACACATGCTCTCTGTCTTTTTCTCTCTCTCTTCCGCTGACTGGCTTACATTATATACACAGCAATGAAGAATAACATCCTTTTAACAGAGAGAAACCTCGGACAGGACCTGGCTCTAGGTGGGCGGCCTAGTTGGGGGAGAGGTAGAAAGAGAAAGAGAGAGACATAGAGAAATATGACTTTATTGATGTCAATAACTGAAAAACAACCATGACAAACAACTCATTTTATGGCAGCTAAACAGTAAGAAGCCTGTTCCAAGAGAATTATTGGGTCCAAAGGTGGCCACTTGATAACAGTTCAGTAATAACAATAACAATAAAAATGTATGAAGAAGTCACATGATTTACACAAACTGAGCTGCCTGGTAAACTCCAGTGAAAGTGAAACTCAGCTACAGTCAGACAGAGCAACGGACAGGGAGATGGTCATCTTTCTTCCTTTTCAAACTTTATTTGAAAACAACACAAAGTGTGTCCAAGCTGTTTTCCACGGAGACTTTCAGAAACAGGTGCTGTATATTCAAATTACTTTATATTTAATGCTATTGAGGAGTTGATGTTCTTTGGTTGTAAAGATCTTTAGTCTATTTAAACGGCCACAGAGAAAGTTTGATCAACTTGTGTAACAAGCAGTGTGTCCTCTTGTGTGTAATAAGTATAGTGTGTGTCCCTGTGTGTGTAACAAGCATAGTGTGTGTTCCTGTGTGTAACAAGCATAGTGTGTGTCCCTGTGTGTAATAAGTATAGTGTGTCCCCCTGTGTGTAATAAGTATAGTGTGTCCCCCTGTGTGTGTAACAAGCATAGTGTGCGTTCCTGTGTGTAACAAGAATAGTGTGTGTCCCTGTGTGTAACAAGCATAGTGTGTGTCCCTGTGTGTGTAGAGCATAGTGTGTGTCCCTGTGTGTGTAACAAGCATAGTGTGTGTCCCTGTGTGTAACAAGAATAGTGTGTGTCCCTGTGTGTAACAAGCATAGTGTGCGTTCCTGTGTGTAACAAGCATAGTGTGTGTCCCTGTGTGTAATAAGTAGTGTGTGTCCCTGTGTGTGTAACAAGCATAGTGTGCGTCCTGTGTGTAACAAGCATAGCGTGTGTCCTGTGTGTAGAGCATAGTGTGTGTCCCTGTGTGTAACAAGCATAGTGTGCGTCCTGTGTGTAACAAGCAGAGTGTGTGTCCTGTGTGTGTAACAAGCATAGTGTGTGCCCCTGTGTGTAACAAGCATAGTGTGTGTCCCTGTGTGTAATAAGTATAGTGTGTCCCCTGTGTGTAATAAGTATAGTGTGTGTCCCTGTGTGTAACAAGCATAGTGTGCGTTCCTGTGTGTAACAAGCATAGTGTGTGTCCCTGTGTGTGTAACAAGCATAGTGTGCGTTCCTGTGTGTAACAAGCATAGTGTGTGTCCCTGTGTGTAATAAGTATAGTGTGTCCCCTGTGTGTAATAAGTATAGTGTGTGTCCCTGTGTGTGTAACAAGCATAGTGTGCGTTCCTGTGTGTAACAAGCATAGTGTGTGTCCCTGTGTGTAATAAGTATAGTGTGTGTCCCTGTGTGTGTAACAAGCATAGTGTGCGTCCCTGTGTGTAACAAGCGTGTGTCCCTGTGTGTGTAGAGCATAGTGTGTGTCCCTGTGTGTAACAAGCATAGTGTGCGTCCCTGTGTGTAACAAGCAGAGTGTGCGTCCCTGTGTGTGTAACAAGCATAGTGTGTGTCCTGTGTGTAACAAGCATAGTGTGTGTCCCTGTGTGTAACAAGAATAGTGTGTGTCCCTGTGTGTAACAAGCATAGTGTGTGTCCCTGTTTGTGTAACAAGAAAAGTGTGTGTCCCTGTGCACGATCCTAGGAGCATTTCACTGATTATCTGTTAAAATAACAATGAAATTCCGCTATTGACTTTAGAGGTTTTTGTTGGTCAATAGTGAGATCACTTCCTGCTGCCTCTAGATAGTAATACTCCTAGAATGCACCTGAACACACCTCCCTGTAAGACCAGCACGCCCCAAATGCACCTGAACACACCTCCCTGTAAGACCAGCACACCCAAAATGCACCTGAACACCTCCCTGTAAGACCAGGACTCCCAGAATGCACCTGAACACACCTCCTGAACGCTACCTACAGCTCTGAGAGCACCGCTACCTACAGCTCTGAGAGCACCGCTACCTACAGCTCTGAGAGTACCTGTCAGGGTGTGTGATTCTCTGCAGTGTGTGCTGCTGATGACAGGCCAGCAGCTGAGGCTGATCAGCTGATCAGTGCCCCACAGCTTAGGAGAGGGCAGCATGGCTATGTGCAGAAGAGAGAGGCTTCTGTGGAAGCCAACATAGAGAAAGCTGCTAGGAGCTGCTGGCTGCTGTGTGACCTGCTCTGAACCAAACCTTACGATACCTGTGCCTGTTGTCGTCTTCCTTTTAAGATTGTTTTTAGTTGCCTCTTGTTGTGCGGGCACAATACATTTGCCTTCTTTAAACATTTGCTTTCTCTCGAGTTTATTATTTTAAGCTGTTTGCGTCCTCCAACCCTAGACTACTTTGGGTAGTAACAGATTTGGGTGCTCGTCCGGGAGCTTTTGTTTGTACGGTTTTCATTGTCTGTTGCGGTAGGTTTTTCTGTTTGATATTTTTATATAGCCCTGTGTGCTGTCTCTGTGGCTTTGCTGGTGTGTGATTGTGAAACTGCTTCCTCAGTCTAGGTAGGGTAGTGTCCAGCTGGGCCTAATCAGCCTTTCCTTCGGACGCTAGTTTATGGTTTTGCGTTTTTTGTTTTCAGAGTCAATCCTAGGCGGAGGCTGCGTTCTCCAAAGGGGGCTGGCGTTTCGGGATTTCGGCCGCTGATGTGTTGCCTGTAAGTTGCCTCGAGCCTAGCACAGCTTCAGAAGATATTCAGGGTTTAGTATTGGTTAGGCAGGTTCTGGGGAAGATTTGTTTCCGTGAGTGCAAGGTTGGAGGCTTATTGTGTGGGCATATTATTGATATTGAACATTAAACTTACCGTGTTCAACGTGACTGTGCTTGTAGCGTACAATGGCCGCTTTTCAGTTAGGTGCGTTTGTGTGCAACCCTACTTTAGGTACATTTGACAAGTGTACAAAGAAGAATTTCGGTATATTATGGAATTTCTGTGTCTGTTTCCCTCTGTAAGGCCGAGCTGAAGGCTCTTGTGTTAGATGGTCTCGTTAGTCAGGGTTTTTTCTCTGTATCTGCACCTGTGTGCAGCCCTGATCTAGCGGTGAGTGCACCTAATATGACAGATCAGCCCGTTACTGTCACTCCTGTTGTTCGACATGAGGGGCGAACGACAGCCCGTCACTTTACCGCGGTTTGAACCAATGTCGGTAGATTAATCTCTGGGTTCTAAGCTGGATGCCAGGTTGAAGGTGCGGTTAATGCACCTTCAGGTAGAGAGGGAAGAGAAAGAAAGGGACTTTCAGCTCCACATAGAGTTAGTGTTGAAGAAATTGGAGGCGGAGACTGCCTTAAAGATGCGTCAGATGGAGATACAGGCTGGGTTGGGAGTTGCCCATAACATAACCACTGCTGGCACGCATTCTCGCAGTTCTGTCAATTTTGACGTGAGTAAGCACATTTCGCTGGTGCCTGTTTTCCGTGAGTCCGAGGTAGACGCATACTTTGGTGCATTTGAGCGTATTGCTGCTGCTCTACAGTGGCCTAAGGATGTGTGGGATATTTTATTGCAGTGTAAGTTAGTGGGTAAAGCTCAAGAGGCCTGATCCTCTTTGTCTGTGGAGGACGGGCTGGCTTATGATAAGGTAAACAGTGCTGTTCTGCAAGCATATGAGCTGGTGCCTGAGGCCTACCAACAGCGTTTCCGCAGTCTTAGGAAAAGTCAAAGCCATTGTATGTAGACTTTGCGAGAGAAATTCTTTTTGACAGGTGGTGTGCAGCGTGCAAGGTTGCCGATCTGTCTTCTTTGCGTGAGCTAATGTTGTTAGAGGAGTTTAAAAACTGCGTACCTGAGCGTACAACTGTGTTTTTAAATGAGCAGAAAGTGTCCACCCTACAGCAAGCTGCCACTCTGGCTGATGAGTTTACGCTTACTCATAAAATCGTTTTTAGCAAATGTGATACTTCCCCATGTGAAGTTCCCAAGGTGCTGATTTTCCAGTGCGTTATGAAAGCGCTCCTTCGCGTCCAAGGTCTGACAAACTATGCTTCTGCTGTCGCAAGTCATTTGATTGCTAACTTTGACGCTTGGAAGCGGAAGAAGCGGGGGTTGTTTCAGAAACAGCCGAAGGGTGTGGGATTGATTAAAACCTCTCCCAGAGTCCAATCCTTGGAATCTGTGGCTCCTGAGGTGCCTGATGACTGTTTTAAATCTTTCATCTTTAATGGTTTTGTGTCTGTTTCAGGGAAATCTGAGGATCAGCAGCCAGTGAAAATACTGCAAGACACGGCTTGTTCGCAGTCACTGATCCTGTCTGATGGTCTGCCGCTGGGACCTAGCTTAAGCGTGTGTGCAGTTGTGAGGGGCATTGAAATGGGTTTTGTGCCAGCACCGTTGTATCAGATTCATGTACAGTCTGACCTAGTGACAGGGTTTTTTACAGAAGGCGCTCGGTCAGGATTCCCTATTGATGGCATTGACTTCATCACGGGGAATAATATTGCAGGGGGGAAAGTGTATCCTGTTCCTGAGGTTGTGTGCACTCCCCTTCCTGACTCAGAAAGCAATGAGCTAGCTCGAGAACATCCTCATGTGTTTGTAGCTAGTGTAACTACTAGAGTGCAGGCTCGTAAGCAGGCTCAAGAGGTTAGTTTGTCTGACTCCTTGTTTGCTTCTGTACTTTCTGGGGAAAGTGTGACCTCTGGTAGTTCCGTAAGCTGTATTTCAGGCGAGTCTGGTGAAAAGGCTACAGTGTTGGTGCCTGACGCTGCTGCACCCTTGCCGCTTACTCGGGAGGCTCTCATTAAAGCTCAGAAAAATTATCCCTCGCTGGATAAGTGTTGGAAGTCAGTGGTCAAGTAATGGTCAACTGCCATTCTTTGTGGAGAATGGTGTGTTGATGCGGAGGTGGGTCTCACGGACAGGGTGGGTGGCGACTGATTCAGAGGAGGATTGGGGGGTGGTTCTTCAGGTAGGGATCCCTGTTGACTGTAGGCAGCATGTGTTAGCGCTGGCTCACGAGCACCTGTGGTCAGGTCACTTGGGCATCAACAAAACCTATGATCGTGTTCTTAGGCAGTTCTTTTGGCCAGGAATGAAGGCAGGCGTAGTGCGCTTCTGTAAAACCTGCAGTACTTGCCAGATGGTAGGTAAGCCTAATCAGCCTGTCCCCCCGCGCCACTGCGGCCTATTCCTGCAGTTGGTGAACCTTTTGAGCATGTTTTGGTCGACTGCATGGGTCCATTGCCCAAAGCCAAGTCTGGGAATCACCAAGTGTGAGTTTGGCAAGGCCACTGTGACTTACCTTGGTAAGCAGGTTGGCCAGGGGCAGGTTCGGCCTGTGGAAGCTAAGGTGGCTGTGGTTGTCTCTCTGCCAGTGCCCAGCACTAGACGAGAACTACGGCGTTTCTTAGGCATGACAGGTTACTATCGCTGTTTCTGCAAGAACTTATCGGTAGTAGTTGCTCCTCTGACCAGGTTGTGTAGTCCTGTGATTCCTTTTGTGTGGAATGAGTGCAACCATGCTTTTAACTCTACTAAGTCTCTCCTTTGTAGTGCTCCTGTACTGTGCTACCTACAGCTCTGAGAGCACCGCACTACCTACAGCTCTGAGAACACTGCGCTACCTACAGCTCTGAGAGCGTTGCGCTGCCTACAGCTCTGAGAGAACCGTTCTACCTACAGCTCTGAGAGCACCGTGCTACCTACAGCTCTGAGAGCACCACGCCACCTACAGCTCTGAGAGTACCGCTACCTACAGCTCTAAAAGCACCGTGCTACCTACAGCTCTGAGAGCACCTTGCTACCTACAGCTCTGAGAGCACCACGCTACCTACAGCTCTGAGAGCACTGCTACTACAGCTCTGAGAGCACTGTGCTACCTACAGCTTTGAGAGCACCGCGCTACCTACAGCTCTGAGAGCACCGCTACCTACAGTTCTGAGAGCACCGTGCTACCTACAGTTCTGAGAGCACCTCTACCTACAGCTCTGAGAGCACTGTGCTACCTACAGCTCTGAGAGCACTGTGCTACCTACAGCGGAAATAAAACACGGTAGTTTGATGGAAACAACCATGTTTGACTGTGAGCGCAGAAAACTAAATACTTGATAGTTCTTTCTTCATGGAGATGTATTGTTTAACCTCTGCCTTTGTTTTTCAGGCTTGATCTCTCTGCTGCAGTTTTCTGCTCTCTGATGCGAGGATTAGGAAGACACAGACTCCTCCATCATGGCCACTGCCGACCAGCTGCTGGAGTTGATGTTCTCCTGGATCGAGCAGAGGGAGCGCTGTGCAGAGCAGCTGAAGAAACTGGCCCAGGAGCTGGAATCGCTCAGGGAGAAATGCAACGGCAGTGAATATGTTGGCAGCACAGTGTATTCAGATGGAGCAGCTGCTCCATCTGACCTTTTTGCAGCTGGAGCAGCGTATTCAGAGTTAGGAGCTGCTGTATCTGTGGTAACTAAAATCACTGAGCACTTCTTATCCAGCCACACCCTGAAAAAGGCGCAGGAAATAGAACAGAAGAGCAACGAAATTACAGAAAGAATCCAGAAACTGTTCCAGCAACTGAAAGAGAAGGTGAAGAAAGTGTATAACATCTTAGACCCAGATGAACTGGACCGATGTTTTGTGACTGAATTCCTGGGAGCGGTGGCAGGACGGCAGATCGATTCCCACATTGCAGCTGCAGGACTGGGGCTCGACCACATCTACAGTGATCCTGCATTGATTGTTAGAGTTGCTGGTATTGTGGGAAATTTCACCCTTCAATCTAGTGGAGAAGAACTAACACCTTTAATTGCTGAAGGAGTGGAGAAACTTGTCAAAGAAATGTCTAAAACTACATTTAAAGCGGCCTTTAAAGGAGGAGCCATGGTAAGAATATACATCATGCATTGGTACATTGCTACGCAGTAAATCACACACACATATGCTATTTTTGGGGTATGCCTCTATAGCACAATCTTTTTTCCTGATTGACAATTACAGATTTACTGTATTTACAGTTTAGATAAATGTTCATGTAATTTCCTCGGAGTTTGCATTCTGATAACATCAAACATTAAATTATGTTGATCCATATTCATGGTCAGGTTGTGGGAGGAGCTGTTGGAATGTCGTTTGCTCTTTCTGAAGCGATTGACAACTGGAAAGAACTGATTGAGAAGAATCATGTGACTGAAGCGAGCCAATCACTGAGAGATACAGCCAACGCTATTCTGAAGATGACTCGGATACTGAGGGGACAGTTTGACGACGTGAAGTAGGAAGCTTTCTGTCTCCTTAAATGTATTAAAGTGATCCCCCCCCCAGAATCACCATTCTATCCAGAAAACATACATTAGATCTGATAATCACTTAATTTTTTTAAGGAAGTCTCATTTTATGTAAAAATTGTTCCTGGCCATCGTTGTTGTTGGGTTTTTTGAATGATTGTAAGCATATTCACTTATTTTATTCACAGGAGGATATTAAAGAGACAGGAAGAAGTAGAGCTCAGGAAGAAACAGGAAGAAAAAAAGCTCAAGAGGACATTAAAGAAACTGTTAGAAGAAGAAAAGCTCAGGAAGAAACAGGAAGAAGAAGAAGAAGAAAAGCTCAAGAGGATATTAAAGAAACTGCTAGAAGAAGAAAAGCTCAGGAAGAAACAAGAAGAACAAGAAGAAGAAAAGCTCAGGAGGATATTAAAGAAACTGTTAGAAGAAGAAAAGCTCAGGAAGAAACAGGAAGAAGAAGAAGAAGAAAAGCTCAGGAGGATATTAAAGAAACTGCTAGAAGAAGAAGAAGAAGAAGAAGAAGAAGAAGAAGAAGAAGAGCTCAGGAGAATATTAAAGAAACAGGAAGAAGAAGAAGAGCTCAGGAAGAAACAGGAAGAAGAAGAAGAAGAAGAAGAAAAGCTCAGGAGGATATTAAAGAAACTGTTAGAAGAAGAAGAAGAAGAAGAAGAAGAAGAAGAGCTCAGGAGAATATTAAAGAAACAGGAAGAAGAAGAAGAGCTCAGGAAGAAACAGGAAGAAGAAAAGTAAGTCTATGTATACAGTATGTAATGTGTATATGTATACACACAAATATATACACTCACCGGCCACTTTATTAGGTACACCTGTCCAACTGCTCGTTAACACTTAATTTCTAAGCAGCCAATCACATGGCGGCAACTCAGTGCATTTAGGCATGTAGACATGGTCAAGAGAATCTCCTGCAGTTCAAACCGAGCATCAGTATGGGGAAGAAAGGTGATTTGAGTGACTTTGAACGTGGCATGATTGTTGGTGCCAGAAGGGCTGGTCTGAGTATTTCAGAAACTGCTAATCTACTGGGATTTTCACGCACAACCATCTCTAGGGTTTACAGAGAATGGTCCGAAAAAGAAAAAACATCCAGTGAGCGGCAGTTCTGTGGGCGGAAATGCCTTGTTGATGCCAGAGGTCAGAGGAGAATGGCCAGACTGGTTCGAGCTGATAGAAGGGCAACAGTGACTCAAATAACCACCCGTTACAACCAAGGTGGGCAGAAGAGCATCTCTGAACGCACAGTACGTCGAACTTTGAGGCAGATGGGCTACAGCAGCAGAAGACCACATCGGGTGCCACTCCTTTCAGCTAAGAACAGGAAACTGAGACTACAATTTGCACAAGCTCATCGAAATTGGACAATAGAAGATTGGAAAACGTTGCCTGGTCTGATGAGTCTCGATTTCTGCTGCGACAGTCGGATGGTAGGGTCAGAATTTGGCGTCTACAACATGAAAGCATGGATCCATCCTGCCTTGTATCAACGGTTCAGGCTGGTGGTGGTGGTGTCATGGTGTGGGGAATATTTTCTTGGCACTCTTTGGGCCCCTTGGTACCAATTGAGCATCGTTGCAACGCCACAGCCTACCTGAGTATTGTTGCTGACCATGTCCATCCCTTTATGACCATAATGTACCCAACTTCTGATGGCTACTTTCAGCAGGATAATGCGCCATGTCATAAAGCTGGAATCATCACAGACTGGTTTCTTGAACATGACAATGAGTTCGCTGTACTCAAATGGCCTCCACAGTCACCAGATCTCAATCCAATAGAGCATCTTTGGGATGTGGTGGAACGGGAGATTCGCATTATGGATGTGCAGCCATCATGTCAATATGGACCAAACTCCCTGAGGAATGCTTCCAGCACCTTGTTGAATCTATGCCACGAAGAATTGAGGCAGTTCTGAAGGCAAAAGGGGGTCCAACCCGTTACTAGCATGGGGTACCTAATAAAGTGGCCGGTGAGTGTATATATACACACACATATACAGTATATATATATATATATATATATATATATATATATATATATATATATATATATATATATATATATATATATATATATATATATAAAATACTCAGGAAAGTACACTTCATTATGTATTTATGAGTGCAGTACTTGTGGTTCAACTTACAGTAAAAGCATAGCCTTGTTAAAGGTGACCTATTGTGTAGCATGTTCAGGTCCATATGTGTATTTAGTGATTGTACTAGAAGATGTTAACATGCTTGATGTTTCTCCTCCTGCCCCAGCGGCTGCTCCTGTATTCTCTCTGCTGGAGCGCTTGTCTCTTTAAGAAGAAGAAAAGCCACAAATAACTCACTGAAATGCAAAACAAAATAAATCAAAAACGTGACAAGAAGCATTAAAATGTAACAAAACTACAAAGCAGCCGTCTGAAACTGTGCTCTGATTTGAACAGGACAGCTGAAATGCTGCAGAACATCCTGCAGGATTTGACTGATGATGAGTTCACACGTTTCAAATGGTCCCTGGGAAACATGACGACAATCCCACGGTGTGAACTGGACCCTGCAGACAGGCTTAAGACCGTGGACCTGATGCTGTCATGTGACAGGCAGGAGGCCGTCAACAGGACCAGAGACTCTCTGGGGAAGATCCCGAGGAACGACCTGGTGGAGCGTTTGACTGCTACACAAGGTAGACACACACAGCACTTTATTTCAACTTTTTGGACAGTTTCACAAATGCTTGAGTCACTTTTACTCAAACTTTGCTGTAATGTAACTGAGTACATCTACTCCACTACTTAATAATGTGTGTGTGTATGTGTGTGTGTGTGTGTGTGTCTCTTTAATACTTTAACTACATTTTCCTGATGATACTTACAGAAGAAGAAAACCTCAAGAAGAAACAGGAAGAAGAAGAAAAGCTCAGGAAGAAACAGGAAGAAGAAGAAAAGGTCAGAAAGAAACAGAAAGAAGAAGAAAAGCTCAGGAAGAAACATGAAGAAGAAGAAAAGCTCAGAAAGAAACAGGAAGAAGAAGAGCAGCTCAGGAAGAAACAAGAAGAAGAAGAAAAGCTCAGAAAGAAACAGGAAGAAGAAGAAAAGCTCAGAAAGAAACAGGAAGAAGAAGAAAAGCTCAGGAAGAAACAGGAAGAAGAAGAAAAGCTCAGGAAGAAACAGGAAGAAGAAGAGAAGCACAGGAAGAAACATGAAGAAGAAGAAAAGCTCAGAAAAAAACAGGAAGAAGAAGAAAAGCTCAGGAAGAAAAAGGAAGAAGAAAAGCTCAGGAAGAAACAGGAAGAAGAAGAGAAGCTCAGGAAGAAACATGAAGAAGAAGAGAAGCTCAGGAAGAAACAGGAAGAAGAAGAAAAGCTCAGAAAGAAACAGGAAGAAGAAAAGCTCAGGAAGAAACATGAAGAAGAAGAGAAGCTCAGGAAGAAACATGAAGAAGAGAGAAGCTCAGGAAGAAACATGAAGAAGAAGAGAAGCTCAGGAAGAAACATGAAGAAGAAGAGAAGCTCAGGAAGAAACATGAAGAAGAAGAAAAGCTCAGGAAGAAACATGAAGAAGAAAAGCTCAGGAAGAAACATGAAGAAGAAAAGCTCAGAAAGAAACAGAAAGAAGAAGAAAAGCTCAGGAAGAAACATGAAGAAGAAAAGCTCAGGAAGAAACAGGAAGAAGAAGAAAAGGTCAGAAAGAAACAGAAAGAAGAAGAAAAGCTCAGGAAGAAACATGAAGAAGAAGAAAAGCTCAGAAAGAAACAGGAAGAAGAAGAGAAGCTCAGGAAGAAACATGAAGAAGAAGAAAAGCTCAGGAAGAAACAAGAAGAAGAAGAAAAGCTCAGAAAGAAACAGGAAGAAGAAAAGCTCAGAAAGAAACAGGAAGAAGAAGAAGAAAAGCTCAGGAAGAAACATGAAGAAGAAGAGAAGCTCAGGAAGAAACATGAAGAAGAAGAGAAGCTCAGGAAGAAACATGAAGAAGAAGAAAAGCTCAGGAAGAAACATGAAGAAGAAGAAGCTCAGGAAGAAACAGGAAGAAGAAGAGAAGCTCAGGAAGAAACATGAAGAAGAAGAGAAGCTCAGGAAGAAACAGGAAGAAGAAGAGAAGCTCAGGAAGAAACAGGAAGAAGAAGAAAAGCTCAGGAAGA
>JABXJD010000420.1:0-25000 GCA_013375575.1 Percina caprodes | reverse complement strand
ACAGTAAAAGCATAGCCTTGTTAAAGGTGACCTATTGTGTAGCATGTTCAGGTCCATATGTGTATTTAGTGATTGTACTAGAAGATGTTAACATGCTTGATGTTTCTCCTCCTGCCCCCGGCGGCTGCTCCTGTATTCTCTCTGCTGGAGCGCTTGTCTCTTTAAGAAGAAGAAAAGCCACAAATAACTCAATGAAATGCAAAACAAAATAAATCAAAAACGTGACAAGAAGCATTAAAATGTAAAAAAAAAACAAAGCCGCCGTCTGAAACTGTGCTCTGATTTGAACAGGACAGCTGAAATGCTGCAGAACATCCTGCAGGATTTGACTGATGATGAGTTCAAACGTTTCAAATGGTTCCTGGAAAACATGACGACAATCCCACGGTGTAAACTGGACCGTGCAGACAGGCTTAAGACCGTGGACCTGATGCTGTCATGTGACAGGCAGGAGGCCGTCAACTGGACCAGAGAATCTCTGGGGAAGATCCCGAGGAACGACCTGGTGGAGTGTTTGACTGATACACAAGGTAGACACACACAGCACTTTATTTCAACTTTTGGACAGTTTCACAAATGCTTGAGTCATTTTTACTCAAACTTCACAGCAAAGTACAATTTTAAGATACTTGTCCTTTACTCGAGTGCAATGCTGTAATGTAACTGAGTACATATACTCCACTACTTAATAGTGTGTGTGTGTGTGTGTGTGTGTGTGTGTGTGTGCGCGTGCGTGTGTCTGTGGGTGTCTCTTTAATACTTTAAATATATTTTCCTGATGATACTTACAGAAGAAGAAAAGCTCAGGAAGAAACCAGTAGAAGATGAAGAAATGCTCAGGAAGAAACCAGTAGAAGAAGAAGAAAAGCTCAGGAAGAAACCAGTAGAAGAAGAAGAAAAGCTCAGGAAGAAACAGGAAGAAGAAAAGCTCAGGAAGAAACAGGAAGAAGAAGAAAAGCTCAGGAAGAAACAGGAAGAAGAAGAAAAGCTCAGGAAGAAACCAGTAGAAGAAGAAATTTTCAGGAAGAAACAGGAAGAAGAAGAAAAGCTCAGGAAGAAACAGGAAGAAGAAGAAAAGCTCAGGAAGAAACAAGAAGAAGAAGAAAAGGTCAGAAATAAACAGAAAGAAGAAGAAAAGCTCAGGAAGAAACCAGTAGAAGAAGAAATTTTCAGGAAGAAACAGGAAGAAGAAGAAAAGCCCAGGAAGAAACAAGAAGAAGAAGAAAAGCTCAGGAAGAAACAAGAAGAAGAAGAAAAGCTCAGGAAGAAACAAGAAGAAGAAGAAAAGGTCAGAAATAAACAGAAAGAAGAAGAAAAGCTCAGGAAGAAACAGGAAGAAGAAGAAAAGATCAGGAAGAAACAGGAAGAAGAAGAGAAGCACAGGAAGAAACAGGAAAAAGAAGAAGAAAAGGTCAGGAAGAAACAGGAAGAAGAAGAAGAAAAGGTCAAGAAGAAACGAGAAGAAGAAGAAAAACTCAGGAAGAAACAAGAAGAAGAAGAAAAGCTCAGGAAGGAACAGGAAGAAGAAGAAAAGCTCAGGAAGAAACAAGAAGAGGAAGAAAAGGTCAGAAAGAAACAGAAATTAGAAGAAAAGCTCAGGAAGAAACAGGAAGAAGAAGAAAAGCTCAGGAAGAAACAGGAAGAAGAGGAGAAGCTCAGGAAGAAACATGAAGAAGAAGAGAAGCTCAGGAAGAAACAGGAAGAAGAAGAGAAGCTCAGGAAGAAACATGAAGAAGAAGAAAAGCTCAGAAAGAAACAGGAAGAAGAGGAGAAGCTCAGGAAGAAACATGAAGAAGAAGAAAAGCTCAGGAACAAACAGGAAGAAGAAGAGAAGCTCAGGAAGAAACAGGAAGAAGAAGAGAAGCTCAGGAAGAAACAGGAAGAAGAAGAAAAGCTCAGGAAGAAACAGGAAGAAGAAGAAAAGCTCAGGAAGAAACAGGAAGAAAAAGAAAAGCTCAGGAAGAAACAGGAAGAAAAAGAGAAGCTCAGGAAGAAACAAGAAGAAGAAGAAGAAAAGCCCAGGAAGAAACAGAGAGAAGAAAAGTAAGTTTATATATACAGTATATAATATATATATACACATATACAGTATATACACATATATATATATATATATATATATATATATATATATATATATATATATATATATACACTACCGTTCAAAAGTTTGGGGTCACCCAAACAATTTTGTGTTTTCCTGAAAAGTCACACTTATTCACCACCATACGTTGTGAAATGAATAGAAAATAGAGTCAAGACATTGACAAGGTTAGAAATAATGATTTGTATTTGAAATAAGATTTTTTTACATCAAACTTTGCTTTCAAAGAATCCTCCATTTGCAGCAATTACAGCATTGCAGACCTTTGGCATTCTAGCTGTTAATTTGTTGAGGTAATCTGGAGAAATTGCACCCCACGCTTCCAGAAGCAGCTCCCACAAGTTGGATTGGTTGGATGGGCACTTCTTGCGTACCATACGGTCAAGCTGCTCCCACAACAGCTCAATGGGGTTCAGATCTGGTGACTGCGCTGGCCACTCCATTACCGATAGAATACCAGCTGCCTGCTTCTGCTCTAAATAGTTCTTGCACAATTTGGAGGTGTGTTTAGGGTCATTGTCCTGTTGTAGGATGAAATTGGCTCCAATCAAGCGCTGTCCACTGGGTATGGCATGGCGTTGCAAAATGGAGTGATAGCCTTCCTTATTCAGAATCCCTTTTACCCTGTACAAATCTCCCACCTTACCAGCACCAAAGCAACCCCAGACCATCATATTACCTCCACCATGCTTAACAGATGGCGTCAGGCATTCTTCCAGCATCTTTTCATTTGTTCTGCATCTCACAAACGTTCTTCTTTGTGATCCAAACACCTCAAACTTGGATTCATCCGTCCACAACAATTTTTCCAGTCTTCCTCTGTCCAATGTCTGTGTTCTTTTGCCCATCTTAATCTTTTTCTTTTATTGGCCAGTCTCAGATATGGCTTTTCTTTGCCACTCTGCCCTGAAGCCCAGAATCCCGCAGCCGCCTCTTCACTGTACATGTTGACACTGGTGTTTTGCGGGTACTATTTAATGAAGATGCCAGTTGGGGACCTGTGAGGCGTCTGTTTCTCAAACTAGAGACTCTAATGTACTTATCTTCTTGCTCAGTTGTGCAACGCGGCCTCCCACTTCTTTTTCTACTCTGGTTAGAGCCTGTTTGTGCTGTCCTCTGAAGGGAGTAGTACACACAGTTGTAGGAAATCTTCAATTTCTTAGCAATGTCTCGCATGGAATAGCCTTCATTTCTAAGGACAAGAATAGACTGTCGAGTTTCAGATGAAAGTTCTCTTTTTCTGGCCATTTTGAGCGTTTAATTGACCCCACAAATGTGATGCTCCAGGAACTCAATCTGCTCAAAGGAAGGTCAGTTTTGTAGCTTCTGTAATGACCTAAACTGTTTTCAGATGTGTGAACATGATTGCACAAGGGTTTTCTAATCATCAATTAGCCTTCTGAGCCAATGAGCAAACACATTGTACCATTAGAACACTGGAGTGATAGTTGCTGGAAATGGGCCTCTATACACCTATGTACATATTGCACCAAAAACCAGACATTTGCAGCTAGAATAGTCATTTACCACATTAGCAATGTATAGAGTGTATTTCTTCAAAGTTAAGACTAGTTTAAAGTTATCTTGATTGAAAAGTACAGTGCTTTTCCTTCAAAAATAAGGACATTTCAATGTGACCCCAAAGTTTGGGGTCACCCAAACAATTTTGTGTTTTCCTGAAAAGTCACACTTATTCACCACCATACGTTGTGAAATGAATAGAAAATAGAGTCAAGACATTGACAAGGTTAGAAATAATGATTTGTATTTGAAATAAGATTTTTTTTACATCAAACTTTGCTTTCGTCAAAGAATCCTCCATTTGCAGCAATTACAGCATTGCAGACCTTTGGCATTCTAGCTGTTAATTTGTTGAGGTAATCTGGAGAAATTGCACCCCACGCTTCCAGAAGCAGCTCCCACAAGTTGGATTGGTTGGATGGGCACTTCTTGCGTACCATACGGTCAAGCTGCTCCCACAACAGCTCAATGGGGTTCAGATCTGGTGACTGCGCTGGCCACTCCATTACCGATAGAATACCAGCTGCCTGCTTCTGCTCTAAATAGTTCTTGCACAATTTGGAGGTGTGTTTAGGGTCATTGTCCTGTTGTAGGATGAAATTGGCTCCAATCAAGCGCTGTCCACTGGGTATGGCATGGCGTTGCAAAATGGAGTGATAGCCTTCCTTATTCAGAATCCCTTGACCCTGTACAAATCTCCCACCTTACCAGCACCAAAGCAACCCCAGACCATCATATTACCTCCACCATGCTTAACAGATGGCGTCAGGCATTCTTCCAGCATCTTTTCATTTGTTCTGCGTCTCACAAACGTTCTTCTTTGTGATCCAAACACCTCAAACTTGGATTCATCCGTCCACAACACTTTTTTCCAGTCTTCCTCTGTCCAATGTCTGTGTTCTTTTGCCCATCTTAATCTTTTTTTTTTATTGGCCAGTCTCAGATATGGCTTTTCTTTGCCACTCTGCCCTGAAGCCCAGAATCCCGCAGCCGCCTCTTCACTGTACATGTTGACACTGGTGTTTTGCGGGTACTATTTAATGAAGATGCCAGTTGGGGACCTGTGAGGCGTCTGTTTCTCAAACTAGAGACTCTAATGTACTTATCTTCTTGCTCAGTTGTGCAATGCGGCCTCCCACTTCTTTTTCTACTCTGGTTAGAGCCTGTTTGTGCTGTCCTCTGAAGGGAGTAGTACACACCGTTGTAGGAAATCTTCAATTTCTTAGCAATGTCTTGCATGGAATAGCCTTCATTTCTAAGGACAAGAATAGACTGTCAAGTTTCAGATGAAAGTTCTCTTTTTCTGGCCATTTTGAGCGTTTAATTGACCCCACAAATGTGATGCTCCAGAAACTCAATCTGCTCAAAGGAAGGTCAGTTTTGTAGCTTCTGTAACGACCTAAACTGTTTTCAGATGTGTGAACATGATTGCACAAGGGTTTTCTAATCATCAATTAGCCTTCTGAGCCAATGAGCAAACACATTGTACCATTAGAACACTGGAGTGATAGTTGCTGGAAATGGGCCTCTATACACCTATGTATATATTGCACCAAAAACCAGACATTTGCAGCTAGAATAGTCATTTACCACATTAGCAATGTATAGAGTGTATTTCTTCAAAGTTAAGACTAGTTTAAAGTTATCTTCATTGAAAAGTACAGTGCTTTTCCTTCAAAAATAAGAACATTTCAATGTGACCCCAAACTTTTGAACGGTAGTGTATATATATATATATATACACTACTTTTTACATTAAAATGTAAAAAAGCTACAAAGCCGCCGTCTGAAACTGTGCTCTGATTTGAACAGGACAGCTGAAATGCTGCAGAACATCCTGCAGGATTTGACTGATAATGAGTTCACACGTTTCAAATGGTTCCTGGGGAACATGAAGACAACCCCAAGGTGTGAACTGGACCCTGCAGACAGGCTTAAGACCGTGGCCCTGATGCTGTCACATGACAGGCAGGAGGCCGTCAACAGGACCAGAGACTCTCTGGGGAAGATCCCGAGGAACGACCTGGTGGAGCGTTTGACTGCTACACAAGGTAGACCCACACAGCACTTTATTTCAACTTTTTGGACAGTTTCACAAATGCTTGAGTCACTTTTACTCAAACTTCACAGCAAAGTACAATTTTAAGATACTTGTTCTTTACTCAAGTGCACCACTGTAATGTAACTCAGTACATCTACTCCACTACTTAATAATGTGTGTGTGTGTGTGTGTGTGTGTGTGTGTGTGTGTGTGTGTGTGTGTGTGTCTGTGTGCGCATGCGTGTGTCTGTGTGTGTGTCTCTTTAATACTTTAACTGCATTTTCCTGATGATACTTACAGAAGAAGAAAAGCGCAGGAAGAAACCAATAGAAGAAGAAGAAATGCTCAGGAAGAAACCAGTAGAAGAAGAAAAGCACAGGAAGAAACAGGAAGAAGAAGAAAAGCTCAGGAAGAAACCAGTAGAAGAAGAAAAGTTCAGGAAGAAACCAGTAGAGGAAGAAGATAAGCTCAGGAAGAAACAGGAAGAAGACGAAAAGCTCAGGAAGAAAAAGGAAGAAGAAGAAAAGCTCAGGAAGAAACAGGAAGAAGATGAAAAGCTCAGGAAGAAACCAGTAGAAGAAGAAGAAAAGCTCAGGAAGAAAAAGGAAGAAGAAGAAAAGCTCAGGAAGAAACAGGAAGAAGATAAAAAGCTCAGGAAGAACCAGGAAGAAGATGAAAAGCTCAGGAAGAAACCCGTAGAAGAAGAAAAGCTCAGGAAGAAACAGGAAGAAGAAGAGAAGCTCAGGAAGAAACAGGAATCACCACCAGTCCTCCCCTCCAGGCCACCACCAGTCCTCCTCCCATCCAGGCCACCACCAGTCCTCCTCCCATCCAGCTCACCACCAGTCCTCCCCTCCATCTCACCACCAGTCCTCCCCTCCATCTCACCACCAGTCCTCCACTCTATCCCACCACCAGTCCTCCCCTCCAGCCCACCACCAGTCCTCCTCCCATCCAGCCCACCACCAGTCCTCCTCCCATCCAGCTCACCACGAGTCCTCCTCCCATCCAGCTCACCACCAGTCCTCCCATCCGACCCATCACAGAACCAACTCAGCAGAAACGCGGAAAGTTCTGCTGATATTTTCAAATAGAATATAAATCATGATTCAGTTGGTAGTCATGTTTCTTTTTCATATGTTGTTTAATCTGTCCTTGTTAAACATGTAACCTGTCTCTCCTTAAACTGAAATAATACTCTAAATGAAGCAATACAAAATACAAAGTGAAAACAATACGTGACTGATTGGTGTGGGGTGACTTCTGAGGTGATAAACCAGTAACTACTGTAATATGTAGGTCTGAATAACTTTTACTAAAGGGAAATATAATGTTTAAAAATTCTGACAGGATGATTGACTGACGCTGAAGCAAAAACAAACTTTTGGCAAGTGCATTACTGAGGTGGTATGGGCCACAATGGGCCACCAGAACAGCTCCAATCTATGTAAGAACTGATGATGATGGAGAGCACTGTTGCACATCCAAAGTCTGCTGTAGGTTCCTCATTTTAAGCTGTATAGAATTCACTTCAGTCTACTTTGTATATGGACAAGCTGTTTGAGGTCGTTAGCTGCATAAAGACACCTGTCCATCCCATACAACCAGTAAGAATCCAACTACTAACATGGCCAAGACCAAAGAGCTGTCCAAAGACACTAGAGACTAAATTGTACACCTCCACAAGGCTGGAAAGGGCTACGGGGGAAATGGCCAAGCAGCTTGGTGAAAAAAGGTCCACTGTTGGAGAAATCATTAGAAAATGGAAGAAGCTAAACATGACTGTCAATCTCCCTCGGACTGGGGCTCCATGCAAGATCTCACCTCGGGGGTCTCAATGATCCTAAGAAAGGTGAGAAATCAGCCAAGAACTACACGGGAGGAGCTAGTCAATGACCTGAAATGAGCTGGGACCACCGTTTCCAAGGTTACTGTTGGTAATACACAAAGACGTCATGGTTTGAAATCATGCATGGCACGGAAGGTTCCCCTGCTTAAAGCAGCACATGTCAAGGCCCGTCTTAAGTTTGCCAATGACCATTTGGATGATCCAGAGGAGTCATGGGAGAAAGTCATGTGGTCAGATGAGACCAAAATAGAACTTTTTGGTCATAATTCCACACACCGTGTTTGGAGGAAGAAGAATGATGAGTACCATCCTGTTAGAGAGCTTGTTATGTATGTTTAAACATAAGTTAGAAAAACTTGTTATGCTTAGAGCTACTAGTTGTGTGATGTGAGTTCATATATGGTTTGATTATGTTATCATTTGATTAATTACTTTCTGTCCTTGTATCTTAACCGTTTCTCCAATTATATATGATTGAAACCTTCGTACCTAGCACAGGAACTCAGGCCTTAGTTTCTGTGTGTACATTTTTGTGTGTACCTTTAGTTTCTGTGTTATACATGTGTATGTATCTCTCACATGAGCAGAAGCAGACAAGTGACCTTCGGTACATTTGGTTAACGAACTGTGGGTAATTATCAGAAATAACCCAACACATCCCAAGAACACCATCCCTACTGTGAAGCATGGGGGTGGTAGCATCATGCTTTGGGGGTGTTTTTCTGCACATGGAACAGGGCGACTGCACTGTATTAAGGAGAGGAGGACCGGGGCCATGCACTGCGAGATTTTGGGGAACAACCTCCTTCCCTCAGAGCATTGAAGATGGGTTGAGGCTGGGTCTTCCAACATGACAATGACCCGAAGCACACAGCCAGGATAACCAAGGAGTGGCTCTGTAAGAAGCATATCAAAGTTCTGGCGTGGCCTAGCCAGTCTCCAGACCTAAACCCAATAGAGAATCTTTGGAGGGAGCTCAAACTCTGTGTTTCTCAGCGACAGCCCAGAAACCTGACTGATCTAGAGAAGATCTGTGTGGAGGAGTGGGCCAAAATCCCTTCTGCAGTGTGTCAAACCTGGTGAAAAACTACAGGAAACGTTTGACAAAACAAAGGCTACTGTACCAAATATTAACAGTGATTTTTCTCAAATTTTTCTTCTTTAAATACTTATTTGCAGCTGTGTCATACAAATAAATAGTTCAAAAATCATACATTGTGATTTCTGGATTTTTATTTTTTTTACATTATGTCTCTAACAGTGGACATGCACCTACGATGACAATTTCAGAACCTCCATGATTTCTAAGTGGGAGAACTTGCAAAATAGCAGGGTGTTCAAATACTTATTTTCCTCACTGTATGTGTCCTCATACCTGGCAAATAAAGCTGATTCTGACTATCCACCTATGTGGGGTCTCCATGAAAGACGTTAAATTCAAATATAGGCTACTATGGGACCTAGACCTGATCCAGTCAGTGACAGCACTCTCGCGCGCAAACACACACGTGCATACTCGCGCACATCCATTGATGCATTGATTAACACAAAGTTTAGAAGCACAATATAATGATTTAGTTTGAAGTTGTGTGACGTGATGTTTACAGTCTATGGGTCAGACTCAAACACACGGAGCTCTGAAGCAGACCTGTGGGTGTCTACTGCTGTAAACAGCTGTGCAGCTTCAGCAATACAGAGTACCTGAGAGATTACTGTAATATATTTAGGGTTCAAACCGCGGTAGAACCCTTCTGTTTGTCTGTCTTAGTTATTATTAGTATTTGTCTGCCGCGGCGGCTCAAATTCCCGTGAGCTGGAATGAGCTAGAAACATGAAACTTGGGGAATAACTGGAAATGGTGTGCATGTGCTTCTATAGAAATATGAAGCCAATCGGCCACATGGTGGTGCTGTCATTAAGGCTTCAAAATGCAAACTTTGAAAGGCCACGCCCCCCACACTGTAGGTCCGATTGACTTAATGTAGGTGAGAGAGACAGACAGCTTAGACAGGTTAGAGACAGACAGACAGGTTAGACACAGACAGACAGGTTAGAGACAGACAGGCAGGTTAGACACAGACAGACAGGTTAGAGACAGACAGACAGGTTAGAGACAGACAGACAGGTTAGAGACAGACAGGCAGGTTAGACACAGACAGACAGGTTAGACACAGACAGACAGGTTAGAGACAGACAGGCAGGTTAGACACAGACAGACAGGTTAGAGACAGACAGACAGGTTAGAGACAGACAGACAGGTGCAGTTCAATGTGCTCTACAAAAAAGCCTCAAGGACCATTAAGGTCCGCCTAGAAATTATTTCTAGGCCATTTAAAAATAAATTTAAAAACCCATTTCTCGTCCTACACCGTAGCTCCAATAGCCACCAACTTTTCAGTGAATCATCAATGTATGGAGCTTATTACAAGTTGTATAAAGCATGTCCATATCTATTTTCAAGTTATTGACCAATGAACTTCGAAAGGGGTGAAGCTCTGGACATAAATAAGGCCAATCATCACAAAACTCACAGGGTATGTTCAGATAAGTGCCCCACATATACCCAGACAGTTTTATATACATACCCCACTAGTACCCTAACCCACAAAACTCACAGGGTATGTTCAGATAAGTGCCCCAGATATACCCAGACAGTTTTATATACATACACCACTAGTACCCTAACCCACAAAACTCACAGGGTATGTCCAGATAAATGCCCCACATATACCCAGACAGTTTTATGTACATACCCCACTAGTACCCTAACCCACCAAACTCACAGGGTATGTTCAGATAAGTGCCCCAGATAATGATCTCCAGGAGTACCTACAAGCCTTCATGGGTGAGGCTTTAGAGGGAGGCATCCTATCCGTGTCCACGGTGCTCCACCAGAAAACCAACTAATGAGGAGCTACTAAAACATCAACAAATCTATCATCCAAATGAAAGTGGATTATCTATTGTGTGCGGACTAGAAAACTGTCCTAAAGAATATTTTTTCGGTAAAATCTTTACAAAATCACATCAGGAAGAAACATAGGCACCAAGCACCGGAATTGGAGTTCAACACTGACTCAAGAAACTGTTGTGTCTAAGTTGTGATGAGACAAGTTTATCTTCAGAACTTGATTATATTGAGAATTTTACAGACTATTAAAAAAAAACTGGCATTGTTCTCTTTGAACCTGCAGGAGACATTTTTTATTTTTTTGATTGAAAGTCAATTCTTAAGCATTTCATCAACATTTACAAGGATATTTGTCTAAATTATTGCACATTTTAAATGTTGATGTATCAAGTCTCCAGTTTCAGAATAGTGAAGACAATAATTTGGTCGAACATAGCTTCAGTGCAGTCAGTAGCACATACCAACTAGATAAATATTGTTTTGAGAAATTGAACTTAATTGAACCTGTTGAATATGTCTTGGGTGTAGATCCTTCTACTGGTAAACAGGACACTTTTTAGTACATCCCATTCAGAAAAGTTTTGACTTCAATTTTTAAAGCTTATAATGTTGTCAGGCAGAATTTCAGACCAGATACCCCTGTTTCTGACACCTTTACTGATTTCAACAATGGCAAAATATACCAAGAAAATCCTTTTTTCAACACTAATGAACCATGTTTGAGAATTCAGCTGTATAGTGATGAATTTCTTCTACATTAAGTATCTGCTTTTTATTTTACTGTAAGGAATATTCCACCAAAACACAGATCTGCTTTGAGGCATATTCATCTGTTGATACTTGTTAAACACAGACTGGTGAAATCATATGGATTTGAAAAAAAATGTAGAACCACTTATTTGTGACCTTCAAAGAGTGCAAGAGGGTGGATCACAACTGGATTTTGAGGGTAGGAACTATTGCATCAAAGGAGGTCTGTATCTAAAGTAAAGGTTAACTATCTGCAGACACTCTCACTGCTCACACACTTGCAGGTTTCAGTGGTTCATTCAGTAATGGTTGAATATGTAGATTCTGTATGTGTCATTACAAAGACCTGTTTATGACAATTAGTATGGAAAATTGTGTCCTAAGGACAGACACGACTCACGCATACCATTTAAAATGTGTTGAGGACGATCCAAGTTGTAAGTCAATATATGATGTAAATAGCCTGTGTATATTTAACAAGCTGAAACTACCAAGGCATTCCCGCCAGATGTTATGCATGACTTTCTAGAGGGCATCGCTCCTCTTCTTCTAAAGTCTGTTCTAATGGCCTTGCACAGGAATAAAACTCTAAGCATCCTGGTAGTTAATGACAGTTTAAGGAAGTTTTTGCTATGGACAGAATGATTGCCCTTTCAAACCTGTTCTGATACCTGAAAAGGTTTCACTGAATGGAAATATCTCTGGGACTGCTGTTGAAAAATGGACATTAGTCAGGACCCTCAGTTTCCTCATTGCACCTAAGGTTGAAAAGGACAATACGTTTTGGCAGATCATTCTTGCCCCAATCATCAGCACTCATTGGATAAGTCATCTACATGGACTGATTACTCTTTTTTTGACAGATTTTAACAAGATTAAGGTTGTATCTGTTTCCTGCTTGCTTCTCGCCTAAATTGCATTTCCTTGTGCATTATCCTCGGCTCATTCTTGAGTCATCAGTCTTACTGGTGCATGAGATATGAAGCTAAACATCAGTATTTCAAGAAAGTTGCAAGAATTACCAATAACTATGTAAATATATGTCGGACTCTTGCAAAGAGACATCAGCTCTGTCAGTGCTGGGAGTGGCAGCCTGAAAGTCCCATCAAAGACTAACACTCACGAGCCAGCGTCAGCGGGTCGGCCCCTGAAGAACTTCCAGTAAAATTACGGGCTTGTTTGCTGAACTTGGAGACAGTTATTGCCGTGGACAAGAAACTCCATGTGCAGAAAGTATACAATCTGAAATATCTTCATTCTGGATCTTGTACATGCAGAGCAGATACCACTGTTTGTGAAAATGATTGTGCATATTTGGTCAAACTGGATTCTAGTTGGAAAACCTTTCACAACAAAAGCCTTGTCAAAACACCCTTCATTCATACCATATCAGAGAAACTGATGAGCTGTTGTTCAAGGCTGGGGAGGAGGTGGACTTTCATGCTCTGGATGCATACAGATGTGAGGCTAAGGAAATCATAACACTCATCCATCGGCCTTTGAAAGAACTTCCCCAAGTAAGGTAAGAATAAGGTGTGCATTATATTTGGGGTGGAAAGATGCATCAAATTTGAAACATTAACATGATATGATCTGGGTTCAGTTCTAATGTTTTGTCTGTGTCACAGACAATGAAGTAGATGGATGCACACTAATGCAGATGACCGAACACATGAGTGAGCGGCTGTTTCCAAGAAGGAAAGACCAGGTGACATTCCTGGGCGGTTTACAGCAGCTGATAGGGTGAGTCATTTCTTGTATGTCATGGTTTTCCCTGCCAAGTGTTTTTGTGCCTAAACATATGAACGTAAAAACAATGTGGAGAGCAACTGGACAACAAGCTGACATTAGTTATTATTATACATCCATGGAGCCGATGCACGCCTCCGGTTCACACATGCCGCATGATAGTTCATGTACATGGCGGCAGAAACAGTGTCACAGCCACACACACACACACACACACACACACACTATGCATGTTTTTCACACAGCGGCCCGTGCAGCCGTCTCGTTTACGAGTGCGAGGTGTAAAGAAAGAGAGGATAGAAACGAGAGGGACGTGTTTGTTGTAACATTGATTTTTGGATTCATAATTATTTATTTATGTTGTATAAAGAATTCCACGATGATTTAAAAAAGCTTCTGGATGGGCTACAATTGTTGAGGAAGCACTTCTCTGGACCGTATTGATCTGGAGATATTAAACAAGACATTTGATGTTTGTGGTTTGCTAATGGTTATGCTAGGAATAGACTCAAAACCATGTTGATTCAAGCCCTGTTCGACCACTTAAGCCAGGAGAAAATGTAAGTCTTAGATAGGAAAAGGCAGAAGTTCAATAAAAAATGTGTATCAGAATGTAAGTTTCTCACTTAAAACTTGGAGGTATCCATCTCACATGCAGTATGTGGAACTCACACACACTAAGGTCTGTCCTTATCAGCTTCCCTTTCTTAAAGGAAAGTTATGGATCTGGATATGTAAGTGGAATTGTCAAAAACATCTGTACGGGACTTCAATGTCCTAAAACATGGGCACAGACGAAAGATGCAGTTAATCAGATTTAGAACTTTACATTTTCTTCAACTAACCTTTCCTTTCTTTTTAGGATACGTTTTAAAAGGAATTTAAAAAGGACAGAAGGCATTTTGTGAATAACAGTGAGATTGAAAAAAATGAGACCGAACTACTCAGCACCAAACACTGGCAGATAAAGATCATCCGATCTTCAACCTACTGTCCTTCTTAAAAAAGATACGGTATGTTTCAAAGTGCTATTTTCAGTTCTTGATGGCTTTGTTTAAGCATAGAGATATATGTTTGATTTGGTTTCTTAATCTGTGCCAAAAATGTTCAATTATCATATGATTTTTCTACCAAGAAAACTGATGGTATGGATGATGATAGCCGACTTCTATATATCAGTAACACTTTGTAGAAGTTGCACACAGTCTACAGCTTTTCTAACGTTATTCCTATACTCCTTGAATCTGGAGTTACAATTCTAAACCAAAAATCATTAAATATTTTAAAATGATCAAAAGTTAAATAAACTGTGTTCAAATTCATTATGTAAACTGTATTTTTCATCATTATATTTTTGGGATGTTGTGACGAAGAATCTGGAGAAGGTTGATTTTATGTACTATAAAAAGAACGAGCTTGAATTTAACTTAAAATGCCTGTTTATCTAATGGTACGATTGGCTTGTTTTTTTATTGTGGTTTACTTGAGCTGAAACTAAAATAATTAATCAATTAATCTGGAAAACAATTGGCATGTTAAATAAATTGTAGCAATAGTCTAGATAAGGATAAATGAATAATTCTTAAAAAGTTATATACAACTGTAAAACAATTGAATTAGTGTACACCTGTACCAGTGCTTGTGCAATTTTGCTTTTGTTTGCGGTATGATTCTTAAATATGGATTAGCAAATGTCAGTGGCCCCGAGGACGCTCCCTGCTGCTTTTCCCCCGTCTTACGTTTCTATTTTGCAAGTTTTCAGGTCAGTTCCTGATTCAGTGAAACTTTTCTTTGGAAAACCTTTGTCTGCTTTACCAACTGTCACCAACTAATGGAACCAAAAATGATTCTTTGTTCATTTTAAATCATGTTTTTGGTTTACAATCCAGCTCCATCTCCAATTTCTTCTCTAACTGGTGTTTGCTTTGTCCTCTTCCACAGGTCTTCATTTGAGATCTTGTCTGGCCAATAGATTTTCATTTTCTGTTCTCACCTGCCCAAACCAACCGCACCAAGGGGGCGAACCAAATCTGGCGATTCAACCAAACTAAACGAGGCAGGTGTGAAAGTGTCTTTAGAACAGATCTTTACAGTGTTGTGACTGTTCTTGCTTTTAACCGGCGACCCATAAAACAACCATTTGAATGAAAAAGTTAAGAGACTTCCAAAATAAAAAGGATTGATAAAAGAGTTCAGCTTCTGCGTCAAGTGGATTGTTTGTTGTCCTTGTTAGACATGTATTCATGTGTGTGTGAAAGAGAAAATCCACTTGTCCCACTATTGGACATTGATAAAATGTGTTTTTGTGTGTGTAGTAAACATAAATTAGCTAACAAAACATTCCCATGTTTGTGTTTTGTATTCGACAGCAGGGAAACTGTGAGATGAAGACGAGGAAGAGGAGACGCGTCCTGAAATCCCGTACCTTTGTAGATGACGAAGGATGCATCGGTAGGAAAAGCACAGAGACAATTAAAAGCTCCCCCCTCTGAAGCAAACTTTATTTCTATGGCAAAATGTACAAAACACAATGTGCTTTGTACAAAAACGACATGAAATGAAACTTTGTTCAATAAAATATATATACAAAACATGTAGAGAACGCACACGCTTGCTTATACACATATGCTGTGGCTCAGTGGTAGAGCGGTTAATCAGATTCAAGCAGTCAACAAGTGCTTCTTTGCTATACTTTTTCAGCAAACTGATTCTTATAGCCCTATGGCAAGTGAGCACTGCTTTCTTTGTTTTCAAGTACGTTTTTTGACTATCAGTATTAAAATCTCCTATCACGATAACGTTCGATGTAACAAAGTCCATACACTTTGAGCAGACTTGTTCCAGAAGTTCTTAAAACAGTGTCTGGTCAGGTGGCCTGCAGCATGCTCCAAATAAGATAGGCTTGCCCTTCGGCTACAGAATGTTTCACCAGATTGCTTCAATTTGGTCATTATCCAAGTCCGTTTTCTCATTAAAACCAATGTCAATTGTATTAAGAAATAGTTCTTGATTTCAATTTCAGCGTCTTTAATGGAGTCGTCCAGCCACGTTTCAGCAAAACAAAAAAGTCCCACCTTATTGATGTTACTGAAGAGATGTATCTCGGTGATTTACTTAAGGGCAGAACTTGAGAAAATGAGTTTTGACACTTTTTATCAATCTTTTTTTTTTTTTACTTTTTCTTACGTATTTGTCCCTTTTTCAACACTACGTAACATTTATTAACTTTAGTTTTACAGTTACTTTTGGAATTTATGGTCAATAAACCTCATTTATTGGAAATTATACCTAATGTTTGAGTTAGAAAAGCAGAAATTAGGAATTATTTCGACTAAAATTAAAGGAATGGATGTTGATGGATAATCACAGACTGGAATATGTCAACTTTTACTCAATACTATTTCAAAAACACTTCTATTTTTTTTTCCAAATGCTAAAAAGATTTAATAAGATGCCCCAAAATTAATGAAAGTAGAGATTTGTACTTGCAAAAGAGCATTGTGTGGAATCAATCATGTTATTTTGGGTAGTTAAAAAGAACGTTGATATGGGACAACGGGTCCATTTGACCCGAGGACAACATGAGGGTTAATGACATTCCACCACTGGTTTTTAGTTTTTATGTAGTCATATGACAACTAGACAGCATTCCAAATCAGTTTGAATCATTTTAATATTTGCATGTACTACTGAAACATTTGACTAAAACCTAAAATGGAGATTATCAAAGTGAGTACTTTCAGGTGCTTAATTAAAAATGACCAATCCTAGGCCGGAGTAATCTACAGCATGTTAAACAGTTTGACAAATGATTAATTAGTGTGGCTTCAACCCACATTCAAACATCTGTGCACATCTGGAGAGAAGGGCATTGTCACCACAGTCGTAAGAGCTAGGGTTGGGATGCAACTACTGGTTATTTTCATTATAAAAGAAATATAAATCAGATAACTATATAATGTCAGTGTCAAATAGCTTTTGTCTGACCAATAACCCTGACCCCCAAGGTATTCAATTTGTAATTATATAGGCCAGCACAATCTTCAATTCATCCCCAGAGGCCTGATTGATCTATTTATCGAAAAAATAATTCATTAATGTAATTTACGCAGTAATTTGAGCTTGGTATCAGTGAAATCTCGGCGTTATACCACATTTATTGCTAGAAGCTCATATGACCGCTGTGATGTCTAGGTAACGTAACTTTGCAGTTCGACCGTCGCCTCCCCCCCTTTCAGTTTTCCGCTTTCCGTTTGCAAGGCTGCATCAAAGAATGGACAAACGCTGGAATAAAAAAGAAAAGTAAGTAAGCTTTTACACAACTGTTATCATGAGAACATAGGGCTTGACAATATATTGATAGCAATGTACAGTATAAGGCTAGATATCGTCTTAAATATTGGGTTTCGTAAGTGTTTTTTTTCTAGTTTTAAAGGCTACATACCATTACTGATGATTATTTATCACTAATGTCATTGTGTGAACATTTTATGGAAGCACCGTCTGTCAACTAGGCATGGGCCAGTTACCAGTTTCAAGGTATACCGAGGTTTGAATAAGTCCCTGTTTCAAAACCACTACAATTATCATACCGTTCCTAAGGTATGGGTTGTCATGGACAGACTGTGCAGTTTAGAAGTCCCTCTCCCTGCCAGTGTGCAGTGTGTTTCAAGATAAAATACATTGTGTTCAGTGGAATAACAGTTTTACCCAGACATTTCAAAAATAATGCCTTTATAGCTGTCATTGCAATACAGTAATTGTCAATGGTGAGTCTGACCACTCACCATTGACAAGAGTTAACTTCCTTGAAGGTGGGTACCAGGGCATGAAGTTAACTTTTTTGACCACCAGCCACTTTTTTTGCCTCATAAAGGTGAAAAACAGGAATTGATGTGTCTCTATGAGCCTACTTGTGGATATTATGCCGTCATCACGTGCTGTAGCAGGGGGGCCGGGCTGGGACACACAATCATGCAGTTTGATAAAGTACTTATTGGATTTTAACGTATCAATGCACCTTCAATAATGTAGCTGTCCTCAATTTAGGTCACCCTGGACATCTCATCTGCGGTTTTTCCTGCATCCACGATTGTGTGTGTTTGCGCGTCAGTAGCTGGGAGAACGGAGCATCAGCCCCCCCCCGCAGCGAGCAGACAGGATTGAAACAGCAGAAACTTTCAGCGACTTTATAGGTTATAGTTATTGGTGAGATTTTCGAGTCACACACGTCTCGTCCTCATATCAGAAAGAAGGAAATTAATTTGACCCGTTCTCACTCCCGCTTGGTCAGTGGTGGCACGTGGGACTGCTGGGATTGTTGCAAGTACTGAAAATGCGATATGGGGCCCCGGCTGACAATCAATGTCTTCCTGTGATGTGGGCCCCTGATTGGTCCGGGCTAGCAAGCAACTGCGTACTCAGCTTACCGATAGTTACGTGTGTAAATCACTCAATTCTCATTGGCTACCAGCCAACGTGGCAGGTAGATTGACAGTGTTACCCGCCAATTGTAAAATTCACCTGCATTTGGCGGGTGGGCGGGTGTTCATTTCATGCCCTGGTGGGTACTCTTTAATTTTAAAACTACTGGATCTGCCATAACAAATGCTAAATTTTGGCTTAGCATCACTAGCGTTCACTTTAGCTAACTCCTTCATCACTAATGGAGCTAGCTGGAAAATCAAACTTTTCCCGAACCCCGTGGGGAGGAGGGCCACAACATCATGGCCACCAACAAAACTCCGGCTCTAACTTGTGGATATTAGGCAGCATTGCCACAACGGATCAAATGGCTTTGCTCGCATCTTTATATTATTGGTTTTCTGTGTATGTTTCTCACATTGTATATGATCTACAACTGTTCTTTGAACATTGACCTGTCTGAAGGTTCCTGCTGTCAAACACATCTGTCCAGCTGCACACAGTGGCACCATTAGAACAGAGGAGAGGGTCATGGTCCATCCTAGAGCGTACGCCCAGTCAGGGTAAACATATCAGTCATTGATCCTTAGGTGTTGGTAATAAAACAAGTACAGGATAAAGTAACTCTGTGAAGGTGCAGAGAGTCACGTTACGTTTTTTTAAGGTGGGGAAATTGAGTAAAGAGTTTATCTTATAAAGAAATATTAGTACAGAGACCATTTCCTATGGCTTCAGTTATTCTGCATGAATATGTCACGCATTGTTGCTGAAAGAAAACAGGAAAACTGGAGAAAAGCAAGACTAGTCTACTTTTGCTGGGCTATTTTGAACAGACTATACAATTACAAAACATTACAAAACATCGCCCAGGGCATATTCTGCATATATTAATGTTAACAGTCTATAGTCCAGAGACGTAATGTGTCATTCACTGAATAACAAAGTGAGGACACTCAACACAAAAAACACGGTAAAGGGGCAAGTTAATGGAGGGACTTTAAAAGAAGAAAATTATGAAACTGCATAATTGTGGACTCAATATAAATTAGAAAAAACTAGCTCAATGCATTTTAGTGTATGACCATAGAGCAGGAAATTAGGTAAGAGTGCTATCAGAGGTTGGTTATAAAACTTAACATGCAAATGAATCCAATTCAGCTGTACTGTATACACTGGAAGGCATATTCAAGTTGATTTAGTGAGGAAACTACTACATTTCAGGGAACTATGTGTAGTCATTGGCGACTAGTGAGGAGCAAACAAAGTTTTGCTGACTCACCAGTGACAGCAGAGGGACGATGTAATTCCAGCATAGTTTGAAGAAAACTGATGGTCTCTGTCCTGTCATGTCTTTAATGAGGTTAAATATGTGGTCAGCACCTGATGGTAGTAAAAAAAAAAAAAATAATGTATTTGCATTTTCACATTATGTTCAAGTATTTGAATTGTACTGCAAAATACTGACATTGAGACAAGTTGATCATTTTGTTTTGCACACTAGACACTTTCAAAATAAAAAAAAAAAAAGACAGCTTGGGATCTCCGTGTCAAAAAAACTCCACCTAAAATGTCTTTCAGTAAGGTTAACAACAATTAAATTAGTGTTACAAAACAATTACAAAATGATGTCAATCCAAAAGTCCAACAACAATTAGGCTGAATCCCATTTCTCCATCTTACCCCTTACCCCCTACTCCTTACCCCTTACCCCTAGCCCTTGAAACCAAGTGGTAAGGGCTAGGGGTGAAAACATCCCCCTATGAAATGGGACACCACTTGGTTACATCACCATTCAGTATTGATCAAAAACTTCCAAGATGCCATCTGCAAGTGTATCTATATGTTAATTACGTGGGTTTTGACAACAGTGTCATATGCATTTATATATTTTATAGTTATTTTATGTTCACTTTGGTGGTGCAGAGGCAGATGTTCTTATCTGTGTAGTACTGTGTACGGTGTGTTGTATATCTGTTTCAGTTATCTCACCAATTGTATCTCACTGCTTTTCCCAGTTCTTTGTGTGCTTGTATTTCTCTTCTTACAAACTTTAATATCTGGATGATCAAAAATAGAAAACATGGACATCCAAACCTGGAAACTGGAATACGTAAATTCCTCCCGAGAGGAAAGAGACAAGTAACATTTTTCAAAACAACACTGTGATTTTATGTGTAAATATGCTTCAGAAATGTTGCTTTTACGTCAAGATTTTGTTTACCTCAGTGACCAGGGTCAGGTGCATGAGGAAGAAGGACGAACAGATGGCTTCACTGGTGCACGCAACAGCTTCGGAAACAAGGCGCTCACAGAGGTGATAAGACTCTCTACTGTCACAAACTGGGGGCAAAAAGAGAGCAGTTGTATGATTTCTTTGTCTACCTGTGAGTGTGCCGACGCCGCCATTCCACTAGGTGGGCCGGTTTTGCTTATTACAGACAATTACAGTAGTTGGTGCAACAATCGTACATGCGTGTCGACACACAGCAGAAGGAGCATCAGGAAGAAGCAGACAGTCCAGAACTGTGGAAAAAGCATCATAGCTGTCGCCTGAGGGTAAGCAATGAAGGCCAAACCTGGACCTGTGTATTGGAAATAAACATGGAGAAAGTAAATACTGATACATACAGTATATTTTTTGCTTTTTTAAAGAGTTATACTGTACCTGACTCAGCCACAGTGTCAACACTAACACCTTGTTTCTGAGCCATGAATCCAAGACCAAAACTGGTCCCAGTGTTCAGCAGACAGAGCCAAAAGAAGTCCCTAGAGGCCACAGAAAGAGAGACAATAGGTGATGTTTTGTTGCTAACAAAACAGGATAGAAACGGGAAATATGAGGACAAAAATAAAGAACCCCTGAGAGGCAAGTGATCTGAATTATTTTTTCTCCTGTGTTCATGACTTAAAAACAGGTTTTGCCAGTTTACGTGCATTATTGTTTTCTTTCAGCTTAGTCTTCATTTCCCCTGCCAAACATTTCACCTTTTCCACAGAAAAAAAGTAACTAACCCCCATTTTATAGGTAGAATGTATGGCACTTAGATCATCCTGGCAAACCCTCATCTGTTAACCCTTGTGACTTATTTGGGGTTTTAAAAACAATTCTGAAATAAAATTGTACTTCATAATCTATTAACAAATATTGTCTTAATCTCAATTTCAGACAATTGAGATAACATATGTTTATGGAATGCAATCAGTCATTCTTAATGTGAAACAAAGGCAAAATGAAACATTATTTCCACCTTCCTTTCCAGAGGATCTGACACCTTACCAGATGCTGAAGTAGAAGATCACCCAGCAGGCCAGAAGATACAAAGCCAGCTCCCATCTCACACTGCCCAGCTCCTCAATGCCCCCAGACATGCCCAGCACACGCCGCCTGAGGAGAGGGGGAATACGGCAAATGCCAAATGGAGTCCTGTAGATCTGTCAGTAAAAAGAGAAAACCTGATTTTGAAATGTCAAAATAATAGCTTAAAGGACACAGCGCAAAGACTTGCTGCCCAGCTAAAAATAACAGGCATGTATGTTCTGTGCCCGCAGTAGATGAGAAAGTATTTAGCAGTCTGTAATTCCACTTTAAATACATACATATTTAATAATGACCTAGGAAAAGCTGAAACAAACTATTTCTAACCTAGCATTGCAGACTAGCATTGCATTGCAAAATACTAGTCTGCAGTGACGGAGAGAACAGTGAGAGTGCAGAATCTGTACACACCATTAAATAAAATGACACTGAACAATGGTGTCACGGGTAAATTTATGATGATGAAATTTTCATTTAGCAGGAATTATTTTACATCGTTTTTACTGGCGCAACACAGGATATTGCATATTAGGGACACAGTGTTGAACTATTATAGGTCATTAGAAGAAAAACACTCACTCCCAGAACTCAGCAGAGGTGGTGTTGGTCTGATTTGTAGTCACATTAGATGAATTTAAAGTCTGAAGACCAAGGCAGTTAGCTGGGTTTGGATACAAACACAGATTTTATATTGGTAAATGTGAGAGGGATGACAGCCATACAATATTTTCCAACAATGTATCTCCAATACCTGGTCATCTAATTCACCAGGACACATTTATCTTGTAAGTGAGCTCATTTTCCATTAGGTAAGTATCAACCATATGAAAACAAATTAACATGCAGTTATATTTACAACTGAAACCAGTCTGGTACAGATTCAAAATTTATTTTGAATGAAATCTTCTTCTTCTAATCTTACCCGTGTTCCAGGTATTGTTACAGCTGGGATCTAAATGAGAACACCAGGTACAAGAGAGCCCAGACTTGGACTAACTGAAGTCACAAAGTTTCATAATGAAATGTCCATATCCAATTCCTTAAACAATAAGCAAGGTCTAAAATGTTTAAACCTGTGGTAGTTATTCAAATGTAGCTTGTCCGAAGGAACAATATATGGAATATATGGTCTAACAATCCAGACCATCAGCAGATTCACTACAATTTCATTCATAGGACATATCTCACCCCTGTGAAAATGCACCACACGAAAAATAATTAACAGCTCTGTATGCACTTACTGCACAAGGCACAAATCTTCACATGATCTGGGAGTGCTCTCCCGTTGGTCAGTTCTGGAACAATATTGCATCCAAAATGTCCATCTTGATTAATGTTGCTGTGCCTGTTACTGTCAATGTCTTGATTCTGAATGACCTGTCAGCCTTTCAGCTCTCTGGAACTCAGAAACGTGCTGGATTTGCTGGACTTACAGCTGCAAAGAGGATGATTGCAAACCGTTGGAAACCACCTCATGATCTGTTTATCTAGGCATGGATCCTTGCCTTCTTGGATGTGGTGTATATGGAGCTCTCTACGGCGCACGTTCATGGAGCGCCATAAAGGACTCTTTATTTATTTTTTGGGCCCTGGCACAATCACAAAAAAAACTGTAAACGCATTCATTACATAAAGAAATAACAAGAGGTACATTTAAACACAAATTCATATTTAGTCAGAGGTTTAGGGGGGAAAAGCTATCCAGTTTAATAAGTTTTTTTTTTATTAAGGGACTTGAGTAAAGATTTAAGTTCACAATTACACAATACACAATTAGGAAATGAAAATTTCTGCTTATGAATATAAAATGTGGCATATTGAATGATGAAATTACTTAAATATTCAAGTGCACCATTACCTGAATTATCATAGGAACAGATCATATCTTTAAAGTTAAAGGTGTAGATGAAGTTGGCGGGACTCTTTTTGGTATTTCACAATAAAAAAACGAAAGATAAATACCGAGACATGCACACTCATGGAAATGACACCTTACATCATAAGCTTTACTCATCTCCCATTACCAAAGAGAGACTTGAGTTGTGGTTTGTATGACTCACCTCCACCGTTCTTGTTGCAAAGGTAAGGAAATCTCCACACGTTGCCCAGGCAGACCACATTTCCTGCAACAACCAGAATATATTCTGTTTTACTGGCCCATTGTCCTCTTTCTGCAGTACTTCTCTGATTTCCTCTTCTTCTTCTTCTTTATCCGTCCATCCTGACATCCAAGGACTTAATCCGTTGTGTACTCAGTATTCAGAATACTGCAATTTATTATGTATCTTTTCTTTATTTGACTATTAACTGCTGTTTGCAAGAGCCAGAGGGAGCTATTTAAAGTCATCAATCATGACTTTGTATAAATATATTTATATCCAACTGATCATTTCTGCTTTTAGTATGTGTCTTTTCTGAATGTGTCTACATCCTGCTCTGAAGCCAGCAATAATTAAATATAATCATAAAACCAGTCATTCTAGTATTTAGGTCTAATGTTGAGTAGAGTTGACTTGAGTTGAGTTGAGGAGTCATTTTGTATCTATCTGCTTTGGAAGTGCCAGAGGAGCTCTTAAATTAAATGTCACCATGTTTTGCAGTCATAACTCATCAGTCATTTCTCAACATGTTCAAATAATTCCATAAAAAGGACATTCAAACAACTAGTGTCACAAAAGGGTATTCAGAATTCATACATTCTAGTCTTGGGTTGGATTGGGGATAAGATTAGAGGTTATCTTAAGTTTGTTTGACTATTTTATATAACTGTGCCTCATATGTTCTTTCAATGGTGTTTCAAGAAGGTGCATTTTTTTACTCCAATGTTCTTTACAGTGGTCTAAATGCACAATGCATTAGACACTGATATCTGTCCAAACGATCAATAAAAAAAGAATAAGAAAAGTACAAATTAAAGAGAAAGACACTCCCTATTATTTTGTATTAGTATTTTCATTTATTTTCAATGACTTCATCACTTGTGTAAATATATTGCATATTAAGTCACTACATTAGTAGTTCACATTCAGGTCTAGAATAGTTTTGCTGACAAGTACAGAGGAAGAATAAATCCTTCTGCCCTGGAGGTAACACCGGCTCAACGTACAGTATGTGTCTCCTCTGTTCTTTGACAGCACATCTAGTATTCCTTATAACAGCACAGGCCGGATTGACAACTTGCTGTCCCCGTTAGGGAGGCAACCATTTTGAGATGATGAGACTGTCAGTTAGGGAGGACACAGAGAGGCAAAACCATTTAGGGCTGCAGAATAGGACAGACAGAGTGCTGTTCAGATGCAAGCAGAGGTCCAGTAAACAGTCAACTCATGTCCTGA
>JABXJD010001464.1:0-87215 GCA_013375575.1 Percina caprodes | reverse complement strand
TTAGGAACTGCCAAAAGCCATTATCCACAAGCTGTTCACACAAGCACATGCACACACACACACCTCAGTTTTAGCTTGTTGTGAAGTTAATGACTTGTTCTCTGCTGGTTTCCTGTTTTCTGAACTAAGCCGATTCACAACACTTGACATATTGACACACATACACAGCCAGGTATGTAGGCAAAAAGACTCTGTCCCTCATCCACTCCTTCCTAGATTAAATCACTTCTTTACAAAAACAGACAAACATCAACAGGCAGGATAAACAAACAGCATAAACAAGCAGAAAAATGGCATTCCCATACCTATCTGGAGGGAAATCGTATTCCTATGTGTTTACTATTCACATTGTATGTGTGTGGGAGGTGATCTGGCTACATGAACACAACGTTAATGTAAATATACCGTTAAAAAGAAGAAAGTGTGGAGAGTAATTGGCCAGACCGCTTTTGATCACGCAATAAGCATTCCACTCAACAGCTCAACAAAATGATCAGAAAACTTCCGATGGGGTTGCTATTGTATTGATGCTGTGCCAACAGACATGTGAGTATATTCAGGACCTGCAGACACTATGAATTTGTTAACAAATACCTTCAAAGTCAATTAATAAGCAGTTTCCTGATTAGTGGGGAAAAAGTGGCAGGAATTACTGCTAGTTAGGTTCAACATGTTTAGTCAGATGGTATAAAAGTCAACAAGTTGTCAACAGTCACGGTTTTTGCCAAGCAGCAGCAGAGGAAGTTACAGCAGCAGAACCACTGAGGAGGCACGCGCTGGGGTTTCTGGCCAGTTAAAAGTGAGATATGTAATACACACTATATTATTTCATGTATCATTTTTACTTTGTCATACAACAACAACAAAAACATGGACATAGCTTCTGTGGTGTCACATACAGTGCGTATTAAGGTGTATGAAAGAACACTGCAATGCATAGTTTAATGCTGGTGGCCATCTTGGCGTTACAGGAGCCACAACAATTTTAATTTGGGCAAAGAATGGGTAGCCTAGGTGGGGAAGAGGTGGGATGAGCAATCAGACAATCAGCATGATTGAGTGTGTTAAGCTGCTAATTTGCTTTAGAACTGCTTGTCAGAGCTTCAGGGACACACCCAAACCTTTTGATGATGAATTGCGGGGCTGTGTCAGACAATTTCTGTAACTATTCTGAAACAACAATCTGGCATCCACCGCTACTTCTTGCTGTCACTGACCAGCTGTGCAGAGGTGAGAAAGAGCCAGGCTTTAAATTAATGTCTTCCAGTGTGCGCCATTATCCCCATATTAATTGATATTGCATCTCCGCTATCTATGATGGACGTATTTTCTCTTCACCTTCCAGTGTTGCCACTCAGAAGAACTATTTACACTTTTAATTTCCAACTTCGTCAGACAACACGTCCTTCTAACCACTTGCTTTTTAACTGTCAGCCAACAAAATGCATGTCCGTATCGCTCTTGTCTTTTCTTTTAACTAAAAATATTCCACAAACTAAAACTTTAAAATTGTTTTAAACAATTTTTTGTTTTGTTTTGTAGCAGAGATGTTGGGAGTTTCCCAATGCAAATGAATTCAGTTTTTCTTGGAGCCAGTATCTGAAGGCCTTCAGGGGGATTCCTCAATTACAAACCTCATGAAAGACAACCAATTTTCTCCATTCAGGAAACGTTTCCAATTAGTGGAGGTGGGTATGTGCTGTTAAACACAATCAGAAAACATGATGGGCTCAGTTTTAACAAATTTACAATGGCAGTGGCCCAGACAGACACAAGCTTGTACACAGATGTTCATGAGTTCACATCTGCATTAAAGGTAAAAATGGAGGTGAATAATTGGGCATTCCAATGGAGCTGCTGACTGCTGAGTTTAAAACACTCTACTTGGCATGTTTGACTAAACCAGGCATTTTTTTCTGTTCTATGTTCTTTTTCTAGCTGCATACTGAATACGGGTTTGAAATCAAAGACCGAGAGCCAATACACTGCTTAATTTCCTTTACTTGTTAAATCATCAGTTGGAGGGAAAGGAGAGGTTAAAGGAGGGGTGAAATGTTAAAAACTTCCACCAGTGTGACAGGTTATCGCGGCAAACCTGTCTGGCTCACCGCTTTTTTTTTCCCGCCTCTTTTGCCCTCTCTTCTTCCCCAAGTTATCTTATATCTGTTTTTCTTTTTTCCAATGCCTCCAGGGAGCTGCCGCCCCTCCCACCAACTATTCCAGTGAAACATTAGCCCTGGCTGATGCCTTAAACCTGTGAGTGTGAGAGTGCCTGTGTGTAGACTAATGAAGGTATGTCTTCAACAACAAAAGAGCAACAACAAAGCGGCGACTGGCTCCACAGTGTACACACACGGTGTAGTCACGCTACTGACGCACGTGTCCTGCCGCAACCCAGGGAGGCTTGATATAACCCTGTCCTCCTCGTGACAAGTAGAGATGACTAACACATGCACGCGCACACACACATATACATATAACTGCTTAGGAGCTGTTTGTTTAGAGAGAAACAGTTGCTACACTCAACAGAGACATGCACACGGATGGAAAGTATATCATCAACACATTTTATCGCTGTCACTCAGCATCACTCTGTTTATACATTTAACATTGCAGTACACTACCAACACTTAAAAGGTCCCCCTAATACTAGGAAGACTAAGAAATCAATTGGTGAGTGTTTTGTCAAATAGAGATTGAAAAGTAGTCCTTCAATTACTTTTTCAGGACCCTGTGTATAGATTTGTTTACTACATTTTTAAACACAACCCAAGGACGTTCTAGTGAAGAAAGAATTACATAAACACTGTTTTCCATCAACCAAAAAAAAGACACTAAAAGTTCACATGGACCTATGCTAAAAAAAAAAAAAACGTGTCGAAAGCTTATGGTCACAACAAAATGATAACCTTCACGTGTGAAATATAAATCAAGAGTTATCGCTGAGTCTGGCTTATTTTGCTCTGAATACAGTATTCACTTTTCCTTTATTACTTTGAGATTGTATATAGCCTAAATTCCAATTCTGCCATCTCTAATTGCTGTCTTTACCACGTTAGACCACAGGATTTTGTAGTAAAAACATAATTCATATTTAATAGGTTATTACTGAGTGATTACTGAGTAATTATTGAGTAATTAAGTTATTACTTAAATCTTTTCATGTGAGAATGTAGAAGACATGTCACGTTGGTTGTAACCTGAAAACATGCTATTTTGAAATGGTTGTGATATACTATTAGAACAAGGGCACGGTGGTTTGGTCTTCTTTCTAACCAAATGCTACATAAGTGAGAAAAAGTGTTATCATTTCATCAATAAAATTATTAATCATGTCACATGGCATCTTTTGGGTGGCATGGCATACAAACCATATGGTAAAGTGCAAGATTTGAACCCACTATTTTTGTGACTAGAAGGTATGAATATAAGCTCTATGAACCACCAGGGTGTTTTGACTCACTGCACATTTAAAAATGTGTGAAGGGATCACATGTTCTTTATAGCTCTTTATAGATAAGAGCTAGTGCCTTTAAAGCTAGACTAACATGTGCTGAACAATCCAGAGACCACCCAGAGACATGGCATGGTTGCAGATTGTGTGTATCTACTGAAAGTTTTGGAACAAAATTCCTCCTGAGCGAGACAAAAGAGACAATATCCATTTAATAGCTCTTTCTCTGATGTATAATCTGACAATTAAGACAATATAAAACAGAACCTCAATTGTAATTGTAGATCGTTAAATTACACCAGGTGCAGATATAAGAATGTTTTTGCACGCAATCTGTTACAAGGGTGAACAGGTTGAAATTTTAAAAGAGAGGACAGAAAAGACAGAATGCCGTATTTCTTTGAAAAGTGGCGATGTTAAAGGTCACAGTGATTTTATTAATAGCAGTATGCAAGCCCAACACAACTCATGAAAACACTTAAAAATAATTTTATTTCTTAAAGTGCAATATGTAATACTGGCAGCTAGTGTTTAAAATAGTTAGTGCATTACAAATTCAAAATACTGGAGAGACTTGTGTCCGGGGGAGGAGGGACGGGGCCTTCCTCCCCAGACTCAAGTTCACAGAGGTTGGCCGGCTGAGACCGCAGCTTCCACAACAACGTTGCTAGACCCGGAGGTAAAATGGTTGCCCCACAACCACAAGGTTGGTGGATCAATCCCAGGTCATCCAGCCACATGCCAAAGTGTCCCTGAGCAAGACACTGAATACCAAGTTGCTCTTCTGACGCTGTATGTATGCATCCTAATACCTAGGATGGGTTAAATGCAGTAATAGAATTTCACTAAATTGTACAGTGTGGGTGTGTGTGACGATTAAGATTAAAGTTTGATTCTTTGATCCTTTTTATTGACAGTCATGAAGGCCTGAGCCCACGTAGAGCTCTGTACCCAAATGACATTTTTAGGCTTAGAATTACAGTAGGGGGCACCCAGATAGCTCAGCTGGTAGAGCAGGCGCCCATGTAGAGGTTTTCTCCTCGACACAGTGGGCCTGGGTTTGACTCCAACCTGCGGCCCTTTGCTGCCTGAAATTCCCCCTCCCTCCTTTAATTTCTTCAGCTATCCTGTCAATAAAGGCATAAAATGCCCCAAAAAAAACAAGTAGGAACGGCTAAAACACATTTCTGGCAACCCAGCCTGGCTGTCAAACTGGGCAGTTGATAACCACACACAGGCCAAAACACAAACAGAAATTCCGTCACAGAATGGGAATTTCAAAAAGGAGAAAATATTGGCATTTGCATTGTTGTCAGAAAAGATAGTATTTAAGCTTAGCATGTTTCCTTAATATCTGGTGACGCATTGGGGTAATTTTTGGATTTATTACAGTAAATACATTATATATTAGACCTTTACTACTTTAACCAATGCCCTGAGACACGTTTTTATATTCCAGTTTTTTGCCTGTGGTTTGTGATTTTCCGTAATTTGTAGAATAAAAACCAAGAACATTTCATCACAAAAAAAAAAAAAATACTTAAACCAATGAAGCAATGGAGTAAAACATGGCAGAGTGGTGACCAAATGCTCAAATGGAGATTGAATGGGGAGTGCTGGGTTCCCATAGGTCATATTGGAGGTCAAGGGTCATTGCATCAATCAGCTGCTGAGAGGACACAGATTAATCATCTGTTGATCTCATAAAAAAAAAAAACCTGGATACAACATTCAAGAAAGTGCCCTGTTCATTCTTATGAGAGTTGCTCAGTGGCTCATGAAGCCAAAAAAGTTTATCTTCCTCGTATAATCGTCGCTACTTCCGCACTATGGGGCCCACAGTTGGACATGCCCTTAGCATTGTGTTAACTTCAATAATATCAGTCAAGTTGCTTTCCCTCTTGCCTGAGAGCTAGAGTCTTTGCCTGGGAGAAGGACCTCTATGGCCTGAGATTGACAGAGTTTTCAAAGGTCAGGAACACATAACGCCCAGGAAACCAACCTGAGGGAAAACTGCAGAAGGTCTGAGGGTTGCTGAATGCCCAGCCCCCCTCTATCAACAATCCCTTTTTTGGTTACATGATAGCTCCTTTCTGCTCAACTCAACTAAGCCTAAAATTCAACATTAATACCGCCAGACTCTGCTCCTCTGCACAACCAATCCCCAACCCACAGATTCATTACTATTTTTTTTTCCAGGCGTTTCATCTTTTGCCCCAGTGAATCAAAGAAACGTAATCCTTGAGAGTAGTTGAGGGAACATCAGCCCAGATATTATGACAAACTACGGAATAACCGTAGAAAATCCTCTGACCACGTTCACTCACTCTGTAACAGCTTTATTCCACCATAACAGGATTTTCTTCATACATCGTTGCGTAAAGACTGTACTTCATTATGTGATTTTAATTGATAGAAGCAGAGAGAAAAGGGTGCACAAATATGGTCTGTGTTGGCAGACAAGGACAAATTAACCATTTTAATGAAATAATTATTCTACTGATTGTTCAAATTATGCATGGCAGAAAACAATGTAGTTCTAACAACTTGGAAAAATTAGTTATGTCATTAAAAAAAAGTATATTTAATGCATTTTTTCTCTCTGGATATGGGGGACTTTAGTATTTGCAGGGTGAATTAGGCTCAATATTACAGCAGAGAACAATGGAATAATACTGAATATTAAAAAAACGCCAGCATGGAAGAATGAAAAACGTGCAATGAAGAAATGAATAGACTGTAGCAGATGAACATTCTAAAACCTACACTCAGAGTCAATATTGTTCAAACACAGGATGTGCCCTAAATTGAACTTAATCAGTTATACCAATAGCTCTTTATGTTGCAGTGGTTCTTTTAATATTCTCCAGCACACCCACAGTATGAACAGCAGTCTGTCTTTCATAATGAACACAATCCTAGGCAACACAGAATTGATTTTCTTCCACCGATTCCTCTTCAATAAGGGTCAGAGAAGCCTTGGTTTGCCACTAGCTTTGATAAGTCTGAATGAGCTTCCAATGACAGGCGATCTGGGCATTCAACCTTCAAGAGACCTTTACACTCTACATGTTTTAGAGTGGAACACATCAAACCGTTGAACGAGCTCTGCCGTATGGTCATCAGTGTGAAAAATTAACTTTTCCTTTTTCTCCCCAGAGTGCAGTGTTTGGTTGGTTTCTAGGAAAATTGCAAATGCATAATTAATTAGTGTGACTAGTTTATTTTACTTTCCACTGCTGGAAACTCTCTGCGTTGTTCTACAGAAAAAAGCATGGTGGCTTTTTGTGCTGTAATATTTTCCAGTTGTTTAGATGTAACATATGTAGCTTCGATTACTGTGATGGTAACATGTACTGCTTCATGCTTCGTAAGGCTGTTTTATGCTTTATGTGTAGCTACGCCATTGCTCCAACGGCGTTGTGACCCTATCGGAGTTCTGCGTTGGTGTTGCTTTGCATCGCGGTGCATTTCACCGCCATAACGCTAGGAGGAATAGAACTGTTATTTAATATTAAAATATTAATCTCATTTGTCATTTTCTTGCTTAGATTTTGTAAAAAATATAGAGAAATAGACACATTAAAATCCATTGACCTAGTTACTGTAACCAGAAAATAAATCTGAGGTTATTTGCAAGGTGTCTGCTAGTTTATGTTATGTTAGCAAGCAAACATTAGCACAACTGTCCACAAAATACTGCTTGCTGGCGAAGTGCTATTTTCAAAACGTACTGACATATAGACACTTTACAAACGGATAACCCCTACATTGTAACCAACATATGTCTGAGTTTATTAGAACTAGTGAGTGTCATTCATTCATATTTATTATACAGGAAAGTTAAAAGTAACATTACATTACAACATAAACGGGCCTGACTCAGTTTAAAAACTGGTTTTCAGCAGGTTCCTGTTCTGTAGAAACATAAAACATGGTACAGCATGTTGGGACAAACATTTGTATGGGACATTGATATGGACTAGACAAATTTAGATGACTAAAACAACAATACACAAAGATATTTATGCAAGGCGTCAGCTGGGCTAGACAAATACGAACAGTGCAAACATGGCTTGGATAATACATGAGCAATTTAATGTGTGCAAGTGTAACTGTTAAGAAGGAGCTGTTTGTATGCCATTTTGAAATATGTGATGGATGATAGTGTTCTGATGTGATGCTTTTACATGGAGGAAGTGGAATAAGTGCCTGTGAGACTGACCTAGTGAGGCGTCCTGGTCTCATGTGTGTCGGAAGAAGTGCAGCAAGTGCTGGTAAGGTGGCATTTTTAATCTGAAAATAAAATTCAATTGCGTGGCTGTTTGTAAAGTTTTCATAAGTCAGTGAACGAGCATATTGCTATTCACAGTGCTGCTTGAAACACTGACTATAAACACACAGGACGAGTTGACCAATCACAGTCCTTACGGTCTGCGTTGCCTCGATGCAAATTTACAGATTTTTGGAGGTGCATGTCGAGCTACGACGGAGGGCTTGGAGAGGGTTTGCAACGACGCAGAGGGTACATTGTTGATTCGACGCAGAAGCATAAAACAGCCTTTGTGACCAGAAATACAACATTAACTTCAGAAAGACTGCAGTGTAAAGTATCATTAGTGATAAACTCCCACAGATCCCCTACTGAGGAGCAGCAGGGGCTGCCGTCTCACAGGACTCCTAGTCATTGAAGGCATTTTATATTTCATGGGCTGTCTTTGAACATGTTTGTCAAGACTGATAATAATCCACTGATCTTAATAATCTCTCATTTTAATAATGCATGCTCTTTTGGTTTCCACATTACCCGGAGTTGTTTATTTCCTCTAGTTTCAGGAGTAGTTATAATCCCACCAAGCCTTTCTGGGACCAGGTGACTTCACTCACTCAGTAGTGATGTCTGTTTGCATAGAAAACACAGGACAAGGGCGCCTGGGTAGCTCACCTGGTAGAGCGTGCGCCAACATAGAGGTTTACTCCTCAACCTAGTGGTCAGAGGTTCAATGCTGACCTGCCGCCCTTTACTGCATATCATTCCCCCTCTTTCTCCCCTTTCATGTAAATATCTGTCTGGATTAGATAAAATAACAAAAAGGCTACCAACATTAGATACCTTTTAAAAAATGACTCAAATGTTGCCTTAAGTCCATAATCAAAATGCTCAGCCATGAAGGTTGTCAAGGAAGGAGGTCTGATGTGTCGTGCATGTATGAGCGTGTGCTGGTTTAATCTGATAAGAAAGGCCAGAGGCATTTGGACCCTCATGACCTCTGCAGTGTTGGTGGCATTACGCTGTTTGTAAAGAGAAATACATTAGTCTTCTGCTGTGTGTCTGTCAGTCAGATAAGCTCTGACCCTTACACATACCTGCACAAGGTTCCTGTTTGTCACAACCGCTTTGCATGAGTGCACCAGTGCATAAGTAGAGTGAATCAGTAAAGACACTTTATGACATTCATTCATTCATTCATTCTCACACACACACACACACACACACACACACACACACACACACACACACACACACACACACACACACACACACACACACACACACACACACACACACACACACACACACACACACACACACACACACACACACACACACACACACACCGAGAGCATGGTGTACAGCCTTCTTACCACGTTAAGTGTTTGAAAGAAAATAAGATAAAAACAACAAAAGATAGAAACAGGTCCATGTAGCCTGTGGCTAAACAAATACAAAGTTCTATGGTGACTATCTCTGTAAAAGTAAAAAAAGCAGAATAACAGATTAATCAGAGGTTCAGCAAAGGAGACAAATCCCTGGACATACTCTATTAAAAAAAACAAAAACAATCTGTATGTCAGTGTATATATTTATATTGCTATCAAGGGAAAGTTGGCAAAGGATGCAATTATCTTTTATTAACAATTATGTTGTTGTTAATACCACATTCATCCCTGAAAGTTCTCAAATTCTTTCCTCAAAAGTAATCAAACAATAAGCAAACAATACTAATTAACCATCAAACATCAACAAAAATACTTGTACTTTACCAAGATTTTTTATTTAACCTTTATTTAACCAGATAGGCCGTTGAGAACAGGTTCTCATTTGCAACAACGACCTATGTTGTTCAGAACATGCCTCATCACTATCTCTTCCTTTTATATATCTCTATCATTCCTTAAACGTTACTGTAGGAGCCATGTATCAGGATTAGGGGAATTTAAAAAGGCTCCCCTAAACAAAAAAACACATCGTTTTACACACAATGTTTTTTGGCTTGTCCAAAGCCCTGGCCTTTCTCCCAGTACCTGAAATGCACCCCAGCCATTACGGATGCAGCCAAATGGGTCAGACCACTGAATGTTTACTGGTATTGATTTTATACAACGGACTACACCAGTGCGTGTTTAAATGTGCGTGTTTGTGCCAGAAATTGAGTAACACCCCACACACACACACACACACACACACACACACACACACACACACACACACACACAAGCGTAGCCAGACAGATTATGTAAACAAGATCTTATGACATGCTACCCTGTTTGCGAGAGAGACAGTGTGCATGCGCAAGCGTGTGTGTGCGTGTGTGTGTGTGTGTGTGTATGTGTGTGTGGGGGGGGGGGTGTGTGTGGGTGTGTGTGTGTGTGTGTGTGTGTGGGTGGATGTGTGTGTTGGTGGGTGTGTGTGTGGGTGGGTGGGTGTGTGTGTGGGTGGGTGGGTGTGTGTGTGGGTGGGTGGGTGGGTGTAGAGTCTTTTGTGTCTCCCATGACCATTTGCACAGTGTGTTATGATTTTGGCCAGATCAGTGTCACTGTTTGAACTACCATTGAACACTAAAAAAAACAACTGGAGACGGGGATGGAGACATCTACTCCAGGCTAAACAACTGTCTAGAAAGCAATGCAGCATACACACACACGCACAAAGATAAGCATCTGAGTCAGTGTTTAAGCAAACACAGCAGTATCACTCCTCAACTTAAGGCCCCCTCAGAAGGAACTTAAAAGAGAAGATTTAAAGGAACGGCAAAGTCTCTCGTGGAAGAAATGGCACAGTGCGCCCAATCAGAAACTTTTAGTGCCAAAAGATACTTGAGTGCTGAGAGAAAGACAGGCAGGCACGTTCCTATTTCAAGTTATGGATGCCACCCACATTAGCACACATGTACACACAAAAGAAAAAGACCTGAACATTAAAAAAATAGACTAGTAAAAAGAAGACAGATGGAGAGAGAGAAAAACAAGTGGCAGGAGTCAGTGAGAAACAAGAAACCCATGTAGATAAAGAGAGAGAATCCAAAGAGAAAAATAGGATTATAAAACTCTTGAAGGGTAACTTTGTTTATTTTAAACCTGGACACTATTTTCCTCTATTTCTGTGTCTGAGTGACTGATGAGACCAATAATCTTTGAAACTGGTCCAGAAGTCAGCAATACAGCTGCAGCAGGCAGCAGCAAAACAAGCAATAATATAAATGATTGGGCAATTGTGCATCCTTTATTTATATCCACAAAAACTTCTTGTTTTGCCACTGACATGCTCAGATTATTATAAGTGTCTGACAACATTTTGGAAAGGACCCTATCAGAGGTCTTTTTAAGGATAAGATCCATTTTGTTTAACATGGAACATCACCAAAATTGCTATTGCCAACCCACCTACTCTATTTAAATAAACAGCAATTATAACAGTCTGCTGTTTTTTTCAGTATTTTGAGTACAGTTTTGGGTAGCCTAAATAAGTTAATGGCACAAAAGTAGAAAAAGCTGCTGTTCTTCCAAAAGAAATTGGAGTTGCTTATCGTGATAGATGGAATCAGAAGTAACACCACACAAACTGAACAATAACAACCTTCCTGAATAGGAAACGCTTTTTAGAGAATTGCTATTGTTAATCCAATTCAACAAGAAAAAAGCAAGTCAAACACAGAAAAATAATAGGGAGGTAGGGAAGAATGTGAGGGAGAAGTGTGTGGAGAGAAAGGTGATGTGAGAAAGAGAGAGCAAGTGTGTCGAGAGTGATCTAAAGAGACATACTGACTCACATAGTGACCAATGCACAAACACCACACAACCCCCACACACACACACACACACACACACACACACACAGTGGATACACTTAAATACACAACGCTTTACATGTAGGTAGCTGTAGAGTGAAAATAGAAGTCTTGTTCACCTATATTTACATATTATATAGTGTATTGAAGCTTGACTGTTGACCTACCTGAAGCAGTTACATGAAATTGACTGCTGGAACACATGGATCTTACAGCAAACTATGGTAACAAGATGAATTTAATCTGCAACATCATTCTGTAAAAATATAAATATTAATATCTGCATCATTTCTTATTATACTGAACATGAGCTCAAATCCAAGAATTATGTACATTTCAGGATATACAGTACATCCGGAAAGCACAGGTTTAGCTCTATGGAAGAGGATTATGTGAAAAAATGTAATGACTTCTGACATTAAAGTCAGAATTCTGAGATTAAAGTCAGCATTTTGAGTAAAAAGTAAGAATTCAGACTTTATTCTCAGAATGCTGACTTTTTTTCTATTAAGTCCATGTTTGAAATGTGTAACCTTGTAAAGAACTGATGAATGAGAACTGACATAAAGACTCCAGCAAAAGAACACTGCCATCATTCAAAACCTAATTTTGTGCAGCTAAAAAAACAGCTATTTTGTAAAAAGCTTGCATTTGCTATATATGACAGCAAAACTAATCACACCTTATAATATTTTTGCTTAGCTATACATTATTTGAAGCAGTACTTCTTAGATTAAAAAAGTCTAGCTAATCATTCATCATGTTCACTACATAGTTCCACATTCGATAATTCCAAGATGTAGTGTTACATCCCATATGGCACTAAGGAACATCTTATTATAATGTTAAGACAGATAAGCAGTTTGCATAACCAAAAACATTAATGCACAACTCAAATTAAACATTCACTCATATTTAGTCTCACCCATTTGAGTCTAAAACAGAGCGATGCTAGCCAGAGAGAGGGAGGTTCTCTAAATAAACACCTATGAGCTGTCATGAGAACTCAGACACAGAGGCAAACGCTTAGACACAGCACATACTGTACTGTACACATCTGAAACAATGGTGTGTACAAGTATCCATATGAAGGTGAAGTTTACAGTGTGCTTACAAATATGCATGCACACTCACAGCATTGTAATTTGGAAAGGTTATTCACAAAGGTATGCTCAAAAAAAGATGTGAGAGAAGAACAACATGTAACACTTGGGTTTTTGTCATCAGGACCCGCATCATCCTGGCTCAATGGTGTTTTAAGCCCCCAACCGTTGACTTCAAGGCACCTAACCCTAACCCAAACCATTGCCTAATCCCAGTGCCTTCCAAGCAGCGCTGCCTGGAAGGAGACGTTGGGGTTTAAAACACTGCTAATCATCATCATGAGTTAGGACTCCATATCCTATCTTACCTCTCTTTGAGGAAGTCCACCACTTTTTTGAAGTCATCAATGCAATACTCTCTCTTCATGTCCATCAGGACGCTGTCAGAGGCCGACTGCACAGGAACATGAAGGAAGGCATAGACGCGTGGATGATTCAATATCTTAGCCATCTCCTAATGAGACACAAAGAAGAGACAGAGAGAGAAAAATAGATGAGGGAGACAAGAAAAAAAAATGTGTATGTTAGATTTTCAATATGTTTGGAGAAGAAAGGCAATAGTTGTTGTGCATGCTACATGTCAATCTGAGTCTCAACTACTGTTGCTCATTTGTTTGCTCAAAATGAGTGCTAACAGAGAATGGCAACTCTAGGTTCAATTTTAATATAAAGGTATTTCTAATGTCTCTAATGCAGTTTTCTGTTAATTGACTAAATTAATTATTAGCAATTAGTTTACCAATGATGGAGGAAAGGGCAAACATTCTGAACGAGTGCCGTCCATTAGCCATAGGAGTTGCGAGTTCGAGGTCAGAATGTAACCTATGTCGGTACTTTTATGGGACTACGTGGTTTAGTCAATGTAAACAGAAAGAAGAGGCAAAATCTCACAGTGATTGATTGCATCTAGCTAGAAAAAAAATGAAGGTTCCATTAACATTCCTGCTTCTTTCTGTACTCTTTTCTCTCCAGACCTTCACCAAATGCACTGCCACTTTCTCTGGTTTTCTATGTCTCTTATATTTGAAAAAGAAAAGAAAAGCACCTTGTAAAATGCATCACGTACCCACTAGATCCAAAGTCAAAGGAGTAGTTATTTATAGTATGTCTGAAAAGTCAAGAGCATTTACCAAAACATGGAAGACTAAATCTCAGATCAAAATGGTGAGAGAAAAAAAAAATCTTTCTGGACACTATGTACCTTTCTGATTTCACTAAAGGAGTTTTACAAATGCTTGGGGTGCAGTAAGTGCTCGCTATAATAATGCAGAAAGCAGGTTTTAAGTGTTCCTTTAAAGAAAATGCTATTATCAGATACTCATTGGACTGTGATGTTCCAGGAGATGTGTTTTGAAAACATCTCCTGGAACTGCATCATGAAATGAAGAGACATTAAAAATCTGCATTTGATCTGAATTGAGCAACACAGAAGTGTGCCTTTTTTGTCCCAGCTCTTAAACTTTCACCAAGAACAATTGCCCAAGACATTAATTGGGAGAGTTGCAGGTTTTTCTTCTTTTCTTTCATTCTCACTTTCATTTCCTCAGTAAAAGAACAGGAGAGAGCACAGATGATGGACATAATCAGGATGCTATCATTACCTTGCTAATCACCACAAGAAGGAGAAGAAGTATGAGAACAAGAGGGGAGGAAGAAATTATTTAATGATTTTCTACAAGTATATGCTGATTGCAGTCCGTTTTCTCAATTAAGATCTATTGTAGAGTGCTCCCTACTTCATACACAGACACAAGACCATATGAGCGTGTGCGTCTGTGTGTTTGCATCGTGCGCACACACACACGCGCACACCCCGCACCCACACACACACCCCGCACCCACCCACCCCACTCAGTGGCAGCACACCATAGGAGGTTGACTGGAAGTTCCAAATTAGAAAGAATTAATTTGGTTGGAAAAAGGAGCTTGATTGGTGACAGACATCAGCTTGCTGCATGTGTGTGTGTGTGTGAGAGAAAGAGAGACATTGAGTGAAAGAAAAATTAGTTTTTACTGTAAATGCTTTCAAAGGTAAAACAATGGTAGTGATTAGGTGCCCAAGTTCTTACAAGTTACTCCTCTGATAGTTATGCTCTTCTTTTCTCAGCGTAGATGTTTTAATGAGTGTATTTTAACATTCTGGAGAAAAAGCGTTTAGAGCCCACAACCACAGAATTGCAATACAGGGAGGTACAAAACAAATTAAAAACTATGTCCAAATTATACAGGACATAATCCCAAGTCATCAGTTAATTAAGTAACTGACAATGCAAACAAAAATACTATCAATAAATATCTATTATGCTACATTAAGGGAAATATACTGTATTTCAGGCAGGTTTAGCCATATAGATACTTTTTCTCTGTATTTACCTTTCCAAAACATGTTTGAAGACCAACCTTTTTATATTTTGTGCATTGTGCTGCAAGCCCTAAGTGAGCTCTTCAACTATTGAAGAAATCATTAACAACATACAGTAGTTGATAGTGTATTCTAATACATAGAATAGATCCGGTTTGCTAATACACTTCCCCATTCTTAGTATACATGTCTATTAGCTACCAACCAGGAGTAATTAATAATAATTAGGTGCAGGTCACAATAGGTACATTAAGGTAAGGTCCCAAGTCTCATTAGATTCACTGACAGTGACAACTCCCCAATGGCGGCAGGTGAGCCCACAGATTGTGAGCAGGCATATATTAACGTGTGTTGCAAGGCAGAAATCTTTGTTGTAAGTAGTACAACAATACATAATACAATTTTGGGCAGCACGGTGGCTAAGTAGTTAGCACTTCTGCCTCACAGCAAGAAGGTTTTTGGTACGAATCCAGGTCGTTCCGTGTAGAGTTTCTATGTCTCCCGGTGTTTGCGTGGGTTTCCTCCTGGTGCTCCAGTTTCTTCCCATCATAAAGACATGCATAACTAGGACTACAGTTGAAAAATAGCCGATTGGCTAACACTGGCGCATTTACAGAAATGTTGATTAACGTACATTTTCCTAATCAAATAAATAAATTAAATACAAATGCAAAAAAAAATAAAATAATAATATTAGAAACATTTGAGTCCCCCTCCTGGCCTCACAATGGTTTGGTCCATTGATAACAAGTCCGGTGGGAGAGCACAGTTGGATAGTGCATTTCATTTGCCTCCGAATTTGGAAGCCGCCGCTGTCAATGAAGTCGAGTTGAATGCGTTCTATTTGCAAGTTTTCATTAGCTCTGGTAAGGTTAATGTTAATTTATAACAATTATGCTGTTTTCTGTGCATACAAACAGCGTAACAACATGTCCACAGATATAATATGGACAGCACTGTGTGTACAACTGATTTAGTGAGACATAAATGACACAGAAGTGCTTATAACTATATATTACTACAGATTTCACAGTAGATGCACGGAGCTGCCATGTTGGATGTTTAGCTTGGGGTACCAATACTTGGTGGTTGCCTGAGTTCCGAGCAAGGGTATTTTATTCACAACAAACACTGGATGAAGTCATTCTTTTCTCTAATACCACTATGCAAGTGATTATAAGGCGCTATATGGTAGCATGTCATATAAGTCACCCACTACAACTAACAATAAGCCTTTGTGTAAATGGATATTAGGCTCATATTGTAGATCTACCTTTGTGCTCAATATGATGAGTGGCAGATAAGTGGGCTTAATGCAGTTGAATATCTGTTCTCTGTCTCAGACAAAACCTCATCTTTATATGGGGGACGCAAGATAATTTAATAATATGACCGCTTGGTAAACCTATGAACCTAGCTCATATTTAAACAACTATCGCTTGAGAAATGTTACGTTTATTGTGACCACAATTAGATGGAACTTACGTCCATAGTTGCAAGGGTGGATGGTCTCAACAGAGGGCATACTAGTCTGAGTAGCAGGGCACTGTTGATGGCAAAGTAGGATTAATCTATAAGGGCAGGACTTTTCATTTACACAAGCCATTTATCATGTGTGTGACACAAAGCGTCCCATCCTCCAATCAGTATACAGTACACTGATATCAATCTCTCTAGTTACTGATCCCTGTGGAGTTGAGGTATTTTCTATATTTGACTGCTGCTGACAGACAGTTTAGTGAGTCTGAAGTGAAAATGATGGCGTGATGAAGATATCGCTCAGCAGTGCCCGGTAGCAATAATTTCCGTGCTACTTTAATGCCTTCAATCCTGTGTGGATGAACTATTCAGCTCAAGGCAGAAATCAACAAGCTTAAACAAGTGGTATTTTTTGTTTTGTTTTTAATCAGTCTTGACAGCCTTTAAAGCAGTATGATATTGTTTCTCTATCTCAGTGCCCCTTTCTACTTCCCCCCTATCTCTCCCATTCACACAAACAGACACACAATCTTTTCATCTTTGGTTGATCAACTCAGATAAACACACAAACCAGAAAGGACATATTTTAACTGGCTTAGCTCAAAAGACCCAATATCTACCACCTCAAATCAGATAGGATTGAAAAGAGCATATGAGAGAGAGAGAGAGAGAGAGAGAGAGAGAGAGAGAGAGACACGGTAAAGCTGGTTTGGCTCCAAGCAGCCTCAATAATTATACTCTTTTAACTCTCCTTTGAAATCTTTTAAATATTCTATGTGAGGATTGTGTCTATTGCTCTCTGCTCTGTTTCATGCCTTTTCATTAGCACCATCCTTTTTGTATTTTAAGCGTGTGTGGGTTTCATCCCTTATTTTTACTTGTGTTGTAGGTGGAAAGAAAATGTTTCTGACTCACTCTCTCTAAGGAGGTTGCATAAACTTATTGAGGGGTAAAGTTCTGCTGATTTGTTTGGATCAAGTAGTCTCTGTTTGTGTCGCAAGTAGCTGCATACAAGTTGTTAAGCAGGGATGTCACGCAAAAAATATCGAAGAAAAAAATTAAACAATTAAGGAAAAAGGGAATTACACTTTGCTTGAGCTGAAATCCCAGAGAACCTACATCAAAACTCATTTACAGCACTTAAATATCAAAGCAGAAGAAACCAGATAGAGGAAAATGCAGAATGTGGAATTTTGAAAGTAATACAAAATATGTTTATACTTGTACAAAACATCTTTCATAAAAAAACACCAGTTGATAATAGACCAAATACTGGCAAGAAACACTGTCTTGAACTTATTCCATGTGTGTTTTGAGTGTTTGCCGTACACTCACACTGGAAAAAATGACTACATGAAGTGTATTCTTAAAACTGACTACATGCCAACATGGTTTGAGTGTGGTGTTGGTCTATTGTGTCAGAATGCAACAACCTTGATTGAGAGGAGCTACTCATAGCTAGAAAAAAGTTGTATTAAATGTTGCCAAACATGTGTTTTACTTGTAACGTGATATCTTCAATTATGCAGTTGGTGTTAATGTTTTGACATTGCAGCTTCATGACATTCACCAATTCCTATTTGTTAAAAAAGCAATTATACACTAACTGCTAAAGTAGCGCACTATCATTATTAGTACAGTATATGGCACACACTTTATCATATTAGGATACTGTATGGACTAAAGACACATTGATGATTGCAACACAGACACACACACACACACACACACACACACACACACACACACACACACACACACACACACACACACACACAGAGTGCCAACAAAGACAGAAAGAGTTACAGTCTGGTTTAAGTTCCGAAACAAACACAGAATAAGTAGCATCTAACTGCATTGGCACACACTCACAGACAAATACACATACCCACACATAACAGAATTAGCAGGGTTCACCCAAGGGAGTCTGTAAAGAAAATGATCATACAAGCTGTTCCCAGGATTATAAGTCAGGTCCCCATGTGTGTGCACTAGCACAGAGTCGGTGCGAACTGTATCCCGCAGCAGATAGAGAAACCGAGCTCCCAACGGTATTAAACATTTCAAACACTACAGGCTTCACTTGATTTTCCCTGGAGGCTATACCCAGCCTGCAGTACCTCACACAGCGCAGATGTAATCTATGTACTGCACAGTAAAATGGAAATTAAGTGCATGTGTACATTTGAACGTCACACTGTATTGTTTTGCATGTATCAGCCGACTGTTGTGAGCTAGAAAGAAATAACTATACTATACAAATACTATACTATCAAACGCATTTTGGCATTTTCCATTTTGTTTCCTCGTTAAAATGACGGTGTCGGGTTTGTTTTCAGTGATTTAAATAGTGAAACAACCCAACCAAAACCATAATGCATGGATCCATTATGTGGACAAATGTTTTTGCTGCAGCTGTTGATTACATTGACAAATTGCATATACTGTATTAAGTATACTCCATTGACATTATTGCTGCCTTAATTCTTTTTGCCTCTCAAAAGAAAAAGCCACAACAAAAGGCACAACAAATGAGTTTTGAATAGGCAGTCAGCATTTACATCTATCCTTCAGAACTCATTAAATGATTTCTGAAAATATAATTCACCGCAGTAAGTCAGGACTCATAATTTAGAGGGACATCTGACTAGCCTTACTATGAGCATTCGTTTGGAGTTGGATCCCTCACACAATGCTACATTAGGTCTCTAATGTGAAGAGGCTCCCAAAGGCTTCATTTAAAATGCAAATGGCCTGAGAGGGTGTGTCTAAGTGTGGGCCCATACAGCTGTGCTTGTGTGCACATCTGAGTGTGAAGGTGAGAAATGTGTGTGTATTCATGTGTGTAAATGCTTGTGTCCTGGTATGACAAATATCCGCAGACACAGAGGATGGAATAGAGGTTTACACTTTGTTACGGGTTTTTGGTAGTTTGGCAACCTTCCCAAGGCCTGGTGCAGCTTCATAGGACTGAGAACAGTCAGACACCTCTCAGTGTCTCTGGAAAGTAAAAGAAAAAGAAAAGAAAAAAAACCTAGAAAATGTCTAAAAAAAATCTCTATCTAATCTAAAAAATCTATCTATCTATCTATCTATCTATCTATCTATCTATCTATCTATCTATCTATCTATCTATCTATCTATCTATCTATCTATCTATCTATCTATCTATTCTCCAGTCCCGTGTCACACAGTGTCAGAATATATATATATATTATATAATAATATTATATTTAAATTGATGAATCTTTAAGACAGAGGAAATGCATTTTGTCACAGGAAATGCTAACCAGTAATTATTTTTGTCATTCAGCAAAATTACATACACAAACATTTTTGTGTCTCTGACTGTATTCATCAAAAAGCTGAGCAAAATGTTACGTTAAATCACTCTTTGCTTGCAACTACAGTCTCACACCACTGTTTCCCGGAGCTAACTGTGGAGAGATTGCGAGCGGCATATCTCATGTATCTTTAGTCAAACTGAAATGAGCTCTATAGAGGATGGTTAATGGACAACTGCTATTTCATTCATCCCAGCCTGACTGATTGCTACGTACCTTTACACCTCATTTACTGAGTCTGCGAGCATGCTAGATTCAATCACACAAAGGCTTACACAGGCACATGCACAGGTACTGTACCTGCACGTGCCATGCGCACACACACACACACACACACACACACACACACACACACACACACACACACACACACACACACACACACACACACACACACACACACACACACACACACACACACACACACACACACACACACACACACACACACACACACCTGACGATTTAATTCAGACGGAAATGATTCAATTCTAAACCGATCATCAATGCATCTCGATAGAATTCTTTTATGTACATTTCCATGCGTGATTTTAAAAGTCTACATATAAATCTGAGTTTGTTAGATTTTGACATATACGGTATTTGTCACACACAAGTTTTAAGGAATCTTTTTTGTCTACTGAGGTTTTAATTGTGTTGTCATTCCATACTTAAGCCTTAAACATGCTTGTGAAAGTCACCTTCTCACAGTAGTCTTCCATGTCAGAGGCTCACTCGTGTTTAAAGGTGGAGAACATGAAACATGAGGTGGTCAGATGTAATGTGATGAAGTAGATCAACAGCCTTTATGTGTTTTGCCTAATTATTTTATGTACTGTATGTCTCATTAGATCATGTGTATATAATACTTTTTTTTGCTCCTTTTGGCCATATGAGTGTGTGGTTTTTTTTCTGCACTCTTGCCTAAACTAAGTTGTTGTCTATTATCCCGTCATCTTTCAGTCACTCTGTTTTTTTGATTTGTACATGTCTGGAGACAGTAACTTTTAAAGAAAAATCAACACAATAATTAACTTATCAGAATTGAGCATCGAATTGTTCTAGAGAATTGCGATGCATCTTAAGAATCAATTATTTTTCCCACCCCTACTATTTATTGACAAATGGATAGATGGATGGATATACGCATATAAGACCATATCAAGTCTAAAGGGAAGACATTGTTTTAATATTGTAACATTGTTCTAGAGATTTTTTACTTGCAACTACTCAAGTAAAAATGTCCATTGATGGTACAATGCAATCAACTAAAATGTCAAAGACAAGTGGCCCATGAGAGGTGATTGAGTCTTTAACTGATCCAATCAGCAAATGGTGCTACTGTATAAGGCTGTCTACATCTGTCGGGAAAAACAGGCTGCACATTGGAGGAAACTGTGTGTTCTTGTGTGACAGAGGGAGACAGTGCAAAAGCGTTGATCTGAGTGAGTATGTATGAGAAAGGGTGATCTTTCAGTGGGAAGTGGAGAGGTTAGTTGGCCTTTTCAGCTTCAATCACAGCCATTCAGTATGATGCAGTTATATAAGCGCTGCTGTTCTTCGAACAAAAAGACAACGGGATATAATTTGGCCTTTACTTAAGATGGAGGATAAAGCTACTTCAGAGTTTTGGCTTTAATCATCATCACCACCACACCGTTCTTATTGCTGTGATTGCCACCGACATGAGGGGAGTTTAAAGGTGGAGGAAAGATGAAAAAAATAAAACCGTGACAAAAAGAATATGCAGAATTGCAGGTAAGAAAGAACTGGAAGAAGAAAACTTTCAAAGAATTTCAAAAGAAAGTTTCTCTGTTAGATGTTGGAATCAAAACAACAAAAAGTAGGACTAGAAAGAGAAACGCGTGCGTGCGTGCGTGCGTGCGTGCGTGCGTGCGTGCGTGCGTGCGTGCGTGCGTGCGTGCGTGCAGAGGTTGGGCTGACGGGAGAAAAGAGGAAAGAGTAAATGGGGGACAGGAGCAACAAAAGACAATGATAAGTTAAAGAACAGCACTCTTATCTGTCCTTATGTAGGTTAATTGACTGAGGAATTAAAGCAAAAAAAGATATAATTCAATTCAATGGACATTAACAATAAAAGGGCCGGTAGCATATGAAATGATTCTTAACATACACACACACAGACCAAGCTAGTGTGTCGTCCTAGTATATTTCTAATTATCAGTTAATTGTTATTCCCTATCATTAGAAGGGTGGTTTTTTAATTGTAATGTAGCCAAGCAGAAAGCCTACCTATACATGTGGGGGACAATTAGCCACCTCCATTAACCCCTGGTTAATTACAACCTCCATTGCTGCTTCCCACAGCACTTTCCCACTTCTTTTTAGCCCTCATCTCTATCCCCGGGCCTTCATCCCCATTTTTTTTCCATTTCTGCCCTCATTTCATTCATCTCTGATCTTCTATCTTCCTTGATTCAAAAGTACATCTGTTGTGAGGTACACGGTCTTTTTTTATTTTACTAAAAGTTTTGTTTCATTATAGTTTTCTAGGTTACCATTACCCTATTTCAGCCCTCAATTTCCTCCCTAAATATGTCCCTCCTTTATTCTTTCCAAACTATTCTCCTCAATGATAACACTGGGACTGTTAGTAGGCAAGCAAAACTACAGTAAAATATGGTTTCAGAAGAATCAAATCAGAAGAATCAAATTCCCTTACTTGTGTCTTTATCACTTTCTTTATTTTCTTATAATTATCCTCCATTTATCCACTTAAAGCAACACCAAAGATTCTTTTGTATCTTAAAATAATGTTTCCAAAATCCTTTCAGTGGTTTATCAACTTGTAACAGGGTGAACAACACTTCTGCATTCGCTTTGCAACTCTTTATCACCTAAAACCGCACTATGCAAGTCTGCCAGATCGCATAGCGGATCTGTAGTTCCAATGAGCGAATTCCGCTTCCAACCTGTAGGTGGACCGAAGAGGAAAAGTGCTTTGGTGTTGCTTTAACCCTTGTATTGTCTTCACTTCACCCTCTCGTATCCCTCGGGTCAAATTGACCCGTGACTTATTGGGGTTTTAAAAACAATTCTGAAATAAAATTTTACATTATAATCTATTACCAAATATTGTGTTTATCTCAATTTCAAACAATTGAGATAACATATGTTAAGGGAATGCAATCAGTCTCTACTAAAACAAAATTAAAAAGTGTGATTCGTTTTTTGTCATAAGGTTATAATTCATGTTAAAAATCCACTATGTGATCATTCTAATCTTAGAAAAAACATAAGTGGTCATATCCAGAATAATTTTCTGAATTGAGTCAGGAATACATGTTTATCACGGAAAATAAGGTAAGGCCATTTATTTTCAGGTAGAAAAACCTGTAACTTGTACCATTTTTCTTCTTGTAAAAATTTGAAATGGGTCAATTTGACCCAAATACCATACAAGGGTTAAGTTGCCACCTCAAATGTACAAAACCACAGCACTACTGCCGGGGTAAGTGGAAGCAACTATGTATGCCATACCATTATTTTATAGTGGACCAACTTCTCTACCTCACCACACCAAAGAAATAAGAGCTACATGTATGCCCTTTTACATAGAGCCAATGATGCAGGTCTACTGACAAATGGTCAACCCATGTTACCAAAAACTCCACTCTGCAGTGCAGTTCCATACTAAAAAAGAAACAGAGAATTATACAGAATTACATAATATAATTAAAGCTGCAAGCAGCGTTGGACGACCCTCGCTCCTCTGTGCACTTCGGGGTTACTGGGGGACTCTGCTGACTTTAATGATCACACAAGGGTAGACAAGGGTCTACCTTAAATGGTTCAAATGTTAGGAAATGGGGTTGGCTTAAGCATAGGGCGCAGCCCAAATCATCAACAATGAAAGGGAACTCTGTTGAGTTCTGTTGTGACAACTTACGCAGTAGTGTACATCAGACGGGTCAATAGTTATTAAAAAGGCATTGGTATGGCTCCAATGAGCTTTTTTGTACGTCTTGACATGTTACATATGTGTGCCACGTTTCGTTAATCTACATCAAATGTACTTTTGTAGGGTGCTAGTGAGCCATTTTAGTGTGCCTATTCCACAAACCCTTAAAATACGTACATTTTCACCAGACTTGATGCAAACGCCAAGTTTTGGCATATGTTAAGACGAATTTTGGCATATGTTAAGCCCTTCAAAAGGCGATTCATTTTCCCGATAAAGGATAATAATTCCTTCAGTTTCAATAGGGTCTTCTCCACTGTTGAGGCTGGGCCTAATTACAAAATAAAATCTTGCATGTGTAATATATATTCCTCTCTGATAGTTGGTATCCAAGTGTATGGAGTATATGACCCCTATTGACACTAATGTGCAAGCATACAAAAATTGGAAAATTGTGTACGCAGCTTCAAAGTTGAAAAAAAGATCCTTATGCATTCAATATTAAAAAGGTGATAGTTCCGAGAATAGGGCCGAACTTCGATTTGAGACGCCCACTTTCAGCATGTCTAAGTTTAAAGTTTATCATTGAGTGAGAATCAGACGCAGCATTTAACCCACTCTATCAGGAGCGGCGGCTGTTACAGCGTATGCACAGTGTGGGTTAAAACAGCTTTTTCTGCTCAAAATTGGCTTTCATGTGTCTGCCTGGATTTAGTTGAGCAGAATTCCCTGACCTCTCCTTAACCATGGTGGAATAGGCAAGTCCCTGAAGTAAATCACAGCACTGAGCTGTGGTTACTCAGCCTCCCCTGTGTGTCCTAACCCTTTGCGTCACACACTCCTCCGTTGTATTATTTAAATAAGCTAGCAGAATTTGAGGGTGTAGTTACCCTTTAAGCTCACTTTGGACATGGTTATGTTACTGAAGCTCAGTTACACAGCAACACAAAGTTACAGCAACCAAAAACACTTTCATCAGAAACATTAGGTCAAGAAGGGTTTTAAGTGCTACTGCTGCTGCTTTAAGTGCAATGTGTCTGCCCAAGGAAATCGTGGACAACCCTCAAAATAATTTAGACAAATGAAAATGATGTGTCTGAAAGCAGAGGCCGGACATGCCTATTAAATGATAACATGTCATAGTATGTTGTTATTCTAACACTTCCAGAAACAAGATTTTTTATTATTTAAATTTTAGAAAATGCATGTCTTACAGAGACAGACATCCAAAAACAAAAAAGAGCAAAAAAGAGAGAGAGTGCGAGAAAGAGTGAGAGAGGCGTGCGGCGAGAGTGCAAGAAAGACAGAGAGAGAGAAAAGACAGAGAGAGAGAGAGAGAGAGAGAGAGAGAGAGAGAGAGAGGGATAACAATGTCCATTGTTCCATTAGAGAAGGCAATAATGACTGATAAAATGAGGTTGCTAAAGAGGACACAATGGTCCTTAATTGACTCATTAGGGAGAGAAGAGAATGAACTGCACTAATGAATGGAGTATGAGCGCCGCAGCTAAACTGCTTGGTAAGCAAAATAGAAAGACATTAGTTTATTAAATCTAGGCAAAGCAATATTATTTGTTCACAGAAAGGGATAGTACAAGAGACTATAGGGACAAAAACAAAACGGTGAAAAGGAAAAACTCTGGAGTGCCTAAGTATTTTAGTTTTATTTATCAGTGATGTATTATTATCTTAAATGGAAATGATTGGTAAAATGGGTGACTGTGTACTGTGCTTACCTCTAGGTGTTCCAGGATATATGGTGGGTTGGTCATACCCAGCCTCAGCATGGCTCCTTCAGGAATCTCCTCCACCAATCTCCACAGCAATGTGGGCAGGTCTGTCCCTATGTCTCTACCGTAAGCTCCTGTGTCTTCACTCGTCAACCAGATCTCACACACTCCCTCTAGTAAAAGACACAAAGACAAAGATTAAACATGCTTAATATTTAATTCCAGATGCTATTTTGTTTCCAATATTTAAATTCTGCACAGTGATAATCTGTAGCACAATCACATCAATGCACAGCATTACGCTAATATGACATAACAGTGCTGCCACCGATAATCAGTTTAAGATTTTTCATACAGTATGCTTTTCCAAAAACAAACTGCCCAGTATATTAGCAATAAGCAATAGTTCCCACATGCTAAAGTACTGCTCATCCAACTGGATATTAGAGTTGGGCGGTATCCAAATTGTGATACCGTCAAACCTCCTCCCTATTTTACCACGGTATACGGTATTATTGTGACTAATTAAAAATTATGACGTAAGGTTCAGACGGTTCAAACTGTTGGCTTGTGCCTACACCGTTCAGAAACTAAAAACCAAACACCAATACTGAAACACCTTCTCCCTTCTCATTAGGTCGGAGCCTGAAATGCTGCCAAACTGCAACAACTGTCACTTGATGACAACCACACATAAGCATTTTTGGGCATTTAATAAATTACTGGTATATTTAATATTTAGCCCTCGTCTCCTATATAAGTGGATTGCCTTTTTTGAAATGACTATTGAAACGTTGCTATTTTTAAGACCCCGCGGGATACCCTATTACAGTATTACCGTTGTCTTGTTGCCATTGCCTAAATGCGCCAAGGCTTTGGCAGAACCCCGCTCATAACAGTCACTGACAAGTATTAAAAATACCCGTCCGATAAACATAAACTCCAGAAGTGTGAAGGTCACATACAGCAAGAGGGGACCATCTACCGGCTTCATGCTAAATTAGAGCAACGCTCACTGCTAGAGCTTAATGATCTAACTGTCATTTGGCTGTAGGTCTGGAAATGGTTGAGTGTCTGCTTAAGCTATGTGTTACGACTTATCATATCATGCAGGCGCACAGAAATACATTTGCACTTGCAGGTGCACAAGCTCAAGTACACATAGATGAACACATACACACACACACACACACACAGAAAACCACACAATCTTCATTATCATTAGCTGTGCAGAGACAGACAGAAAGGAGCATGTGGTCATTCAGAGAGTAAAGATGTTGTTTGGCTAATTGGATTGTGTGTGTGTGTGTGTGTGTGTGTGTGTGTGTGTGTGTGTGTGTGTGTGTGTGTGTGTGTGTGTTGTGAGTGTATGTAGGACAGAAAGAGACAGCGAGATAGTAAAACTGTGTTTTAAAGACATTTATGGGCCAGATAGATTAAAGATGATGGCAGTATAATTGTCCGGAGTGAAAGAGTTTCCAAAGATCATCATTGCTGACATTAAGATGCACTAATGATTTCTGGAGCCAGCCATGTCTAAAAGCACCATCAAAAACAACCATCAATCACACGCAATCACAGATCTAAAGGCAAACACACACTATACAAGAATGCATTCAGGATATGTTTCAGTATGCAATTAATGAAAAGCATAATTCACCTTGCTCCAATACTCAGTAATAGCCTTGTACATCAAATGTTCTCATCATTTATTTATCATTTATTAACTGGTTCAAATGGATTTACTTGGAATCTAGGCTCTCTTTTAGCAATGTCTCCCTTCACAGACATAGAAGAGCTAACCATCAACTGTTAACAGCTTCAGTGGGGGTCAGGCTCTATGCAGAGACATGATATCATCAGCTACCATTGGTTTATGGTGAAATAATGTCTTGGTTTAGCAACATTAATACAATGGTTGATTTGCTTCAGTATCAGATGTTTTGTGACAGCAAACAAGGCAGGGCAGCTAATGTCAGCTTGTTTGGGCTGAATTATACCAATTCCTCTGCCAAGGTTCCAATGCCTGCTTCATCTGCCTCCCAGGAGTGAATCTTTTCCTACACCCACTATAACAGCATCATCACTTTCTACGTCATAGCTCAGTCCCAGGATACTCTTCGCCAAGTGGCCTCTTAATACAGGGCCAGACCTTAATAAAATTGGCCTAGGAGCTAAATTGGTTCCTTCCAAAACAACATTCCTGTGATTCCACAAGCATAATGCTGCCAAGCCAGTAAGCTTGTGTGCTGTCTGCTATGAAATACATCTTGTGATTCCTGTGTTAATTATGTTTTGAATAGGGTGATGCTTTGGAAAAAGTCTCAAGGCCACAGTCACACGTAGATCTCCAGATAAACTCAATAACCTGCCCAGTAATTTGGCCCTTTGGCCTATCTCTCTGTCTCTTTTGTATTAGCTGTGCCAATGGTGTTATTGTTGGCCAAAGCGAGAGTGAAGTTGGCCGTTTCATCAGGAAATGTTAGCTTGCTCTCACTTCACTATCTGCTGGGATACACACTACGCACCTGCTTCCTCTGGTTTTGGTATGTGTGCAGTAGAGAGAGAGTGGTCCCACTGGTGCAGGGCTAAAATGTGTCTGTGTATCAGCCATGTCGAGATTACTACAAAGAAACTCATCACCACAGGCATATTTTACAGGGCGAAGTTTTGCTTTTAATATTGTGCTTTACATTTGGAAGGTTTGTGAGAATGAAGGCCTTTTAATCAACATAGAAAGCCAAATGGTGAAATCAACAGCATATTATAAAAAAAACTGTTTTTAATGCGGGATCTTTTTTCTTTTTTTTTTTAATTAAGGTGGTCTAATAAATAAGATAGCAAATGTATCCTTGAGCGTGCAAGACACTGAGCATGTATCAATTTAAAGAGGTGCTGTTCTGTAGCTGACCGCTTACCCTCAAATTAAAGGGAGACAGCTCAAGGAGAATTTCATCATATAATATGCAGGGCTCGACTGTCCCACAAACATTCGGCCTTGGTAGATGAGCAGGACAATTGATGCCATTATGAATAGTTTTGATGTGAAATATTCGCAGGCGAGTATACCACATTTTCGTGTTGTTCATTCGTCACGCCTCAGTGTATAAAGGCCTTCAGTTTGTTAAAAGAGAAAAACCTGAATTCAGAAGGTGTATGGTTGAATTTTTCTGTTGGAAAATTTCCTTTTTTTGACATTTTGTAAATTTATACTAGCAATCGCTGGTTTGATAATGGATAAGGTACAGCAACCTCACAAGCTGATTGTGTCATTTATTGTAATTAGTCATAAAGTGGTTAAAAATAGGAATAAAAAATAATGCCTCATAGTATTATCATTTTTAGTGTTATGTCATTCTAGATAGATAAAGGCTTTTATAATATGCATATTATCAGCAAATCCTCCTTGTAGGCTATATTAACAATGTTGTTCAGGTACAACATTCCAAGCTCATAACAGCAAAAGGCAAAACCCTGCATAATAGCTGAAAAAGCCAGAGGCCCTGAAGCACCTGTTCCTCCAGTAATTGAAGAAATAACTTCATCATCCCAGCTATGTAATTGCTAGGGGTTAATTGCATGTTTTGTACGGTAATAAATTATAATAATTGTCCAAATACCTGTTACATTTGCCCTACATTTTCCATTTAGGGCAAGTAAGTTTAGCCATCGGGCAAATAAAACATAAAAAACACATCAGGCTTAATGTCAAGCCCTGATATGAATATTGATAATGTGTTATTGTAACTGTTAACCAAAACATGTAATCGGCAAGTTTCCACTCTGCTTCGACCTGTGAGTGTTCAGATTACAAAGCATTAACCTGACCCCATTTTTCCATGTCACCTGATGATGTAGTATGTCGGAGCAGTTGTAAACAAGGGTGGGGAGCAGAACACTTTCCCTAAAAGCTATTAACATTCCCTGAACTCTGACACAGCAGTGCAAACACAGCACAGGGAGGAGTGAACACCACTGCAGATGGAAAGAGGGCAGGACAGAATGATATTTAAGATGAATGTAAGCTTTGGGTTTAAGCTTTCAGGAGGGCTATAGGTAGCTAGGTAGGGAGAGGAGAGAGAGAGAGAGAGAGAGAGAGAACGCAAGACAAAACAGCTGTGTGTATGTCTAAGCTGCATTTGTCTTTGTCCAAGACTAACACCATTGCCATGGCTGACAAATGTCATTCATCGCCAAATACTTGTTTGAAGTGTGTGCGTGCCCATGGGTTTTCATAAGCAATGCCTCTAACCTGAACTGAAAACAGAGTTTTAAGTGTGGTGGATGTGTTGGTCGTTTCTTTACCTGTCCTCATGATAAATTCAGGTCAATGTACACTTTAATGTATGTTTTGCTTTTGCCAATATAACCACTTTGTGCTCTTAGTCACTTTCTTGTTCGTAAGTCAACAAGCAAAAAGTAAAACGCAAACACAGAATCCAAAAAAAAACTTGAGGAGAGTGCAATAAAATCTCACGCCTAGAACCAAAAGTATTGTAGTGATATTCTAGTGACCCTGAAGAAAACTGGTGGGTTTATGTTGTGTCAACTAATCCAGTTTAGACTGATTAATTCGGGATTCACAAAATTACTTAAACAAGGAGTAAATAAAAAGTGACATTTTCAACTTTTAGATTTTCCTTGTGTCTCTCTAAAGACCTTAATTCAATCATACATAGAATGAAACCTTTTCAAGTATAAGCGTGAAAGTATGTCTATATGTTGTCTATATATGTCTGAGTACAGATTATAATAAAAATGTTTCCGTTCATTCATCATCACTAGTATGATGTTTCCAAGTGAACAATGCCTATAAACTGGAGTGCTTCCATATACTGTGGCAGACCTTTATATAGCATCATATTGTTTACATATTCTCTATAACGTCTTGTGGCCCTGTGTCTCGGCTCAGCCTCTGAATGAAAGGATGGGAAGAGTGGGAGGAGAAAAGAGAGGAGGTCTTTGAAGTGGTTGCCTTGAAGAAGCGTGACAGAACCAATTGATTCAGGTGATTGGGAGCTTTAGTAAAAGCCACTGTTGAAACAGTAAAAGGGTCTTATATTATAAATGAGACACATGCAGCACAACATGACCACACATTTTCAACGCCATGCTTGTTTCTATTAGTTGGTACATTCTGGCTCTGATTCGTTTAATAGTACATACATCTTTTATTTCACTGATATTACCATTCAAAATAATAGCTGGTTTATGTCATAACTTCAACTAAATATCCAACTGGAAACCAAAATGAAAATGTACTGTATATCTAGTTTTGTTATTTTATCTGATTATGACTTGTTGTTTGTTGTTTATCTTTATCACTGTTCTTTCTTCCAATAAGCTATTATAGATACAAAAAAAGCAAACTATTTTTCTATGGGTGGAAATATCCACACTTATAGTACCCATTTTTCATACAAACAATGTTTATAAAAAATTCAAATAATAGCTTTAATAGTAACATATACAGGTGTTATTTATAAAGATTAAGGTCACTGTGTTTTAAAAGGATGGTTGACTTTAACATATTCTAATCACTCACTGGCACTCATCACTTTCACATTGCTTCATGATCCTCTAGTGGCTTTAGTGGTAACAGCGGCAAAGTTCTCTGCCTAGCAGGCACTAGGACAGGTGTCAAAGGACATCATTAGCATATGGCGTGATGTCACCAGCAGTGGATGAACAATATGGAAACTGATGCATATCTGTTTAATACTGTGCATTTTTATCAACTGTTTGCTTAATAGATTCTCAATCAAATGACTACCATTGCCTCCTTTACAAGCACATTCTATTGTCTTGTGGCAAGAAGCATTGTCATCAACAAGTGCATGCAACAAGCGTAAACACACATTGAATCATTTTGGTCGCTCGGCCATGTCTAATGTGTTTGTTTTGGCTGCTGCTTGTCCTGAGAATGTTTGTGTGAGCAAAGAGCTGCCCCTGATGTGAATTATAGAGAGGGGGATTCCCAAACATTTTAAAGTTTCACGTACACCGACAGCAGAGCCATCGTGTTTTTATGCATTGTTTTGTTCCTGACTTGACACTACTCCATCATGCATGTGTGTATACCCAAAACAATATTTTTATTTACAATATGAGCATGTTAACAACTCTGTTTTTGTGCATGTTTGTGCCCAAGTGTGCATAAATACACACTTTGCAAGTAACCCTTCAATTTTTATCCTACACATATGGGTTCAGTATTCCTATTTATCTTAATCTCTTCAGCATGATATACATTTTGATTGGCTGCCACAGGCTATGTTTAGCAGATTTTAGATTAGATGAGCCTATTAAACTGTATTAAAACCCTATTTTCCATTACACAAGTCAACACATGGCTAAGCATGTTACAGTACATACAAGGAAAAGAGCGTGAAAGAGAGAGCGACAGGGAAACAGTTCAAGCTTAGTTCAAGATTATCTACATAAACTTTTGTTGATATTTTAACTTTCAACTAATGTTAAACAGTTTTAAAAATGATGTAGTATTTCAATATTGATCCATTATAGTTTATTGGATTATGAGTACCCTTTCATGTGACAGCCTGATAGTCTGGATATACATCTATACGCCCCCTCATGCATCATGGCAGCTTAATGTACAGTACACAACATGCTTAGCTACGAGTTGCTTTGTGTCATGTAAAAGAAATAATTTAACGCAGTGTAATAGGATCATCTGTATGTGCATATAATCTATAATCTCTTAAACATTAAACCCTTGCAACGAATCACAATGTGCATGACCTTATATACAGCAATAACAGCATGGACCCCTTTGAGCAAATTTGCTTGTTAACTCAAAGACTGATGTCATGAAATATTTTGTACTGCATTCACGGTAATGATGTTATTCTTAGAGCTCTTTGTCCACAGAGTTTTACTATTCATATGACTACCTTAAAACCAACAAAAAAATATACACTGCATATTCTGCTACAGAAAAATTGTAATTAGCACAGCAGGTTTCCCTTCTCCAGGCACACTGGAATCAACGATTTTCAAGGTGTACGCATTTTCACACATCTCACACACTCATATATTCAGTAGTGAACATCCAACTTAGCTAGCTAGCACATAACGTTTTGCAGTTTGCAATTCACTAATAATGAGGCAGAATATAAATATGCACAAACGCATATCTATAGTATAATATTACCACATACAAGTATGCAAGATACACAACACATCTATTGATTTTGTTTCATGTTGTACGTAGTGTGTCACTATTGCATGTCCCTGCCATTATCTCCAATTGTCCATCTCTGTAACATTCTTGCCTAAAAAGCACATTTGTGTGTTACGAGTAGGGTTTTGAGGGTGGATTAATTCTTCCACTACATTTCAGTTGGGAAGCCTATCACTGCAAACTTAAACTTAAAAATAAAGCCGTTAAAAATGAGTTAACACCTCAGCAAAAATGTTAACTCTTGGATGACTTGCACTGCCTACTGCAATTCAACATCAACCAATACCCTTTATCTCTTCACTACATGGAGAGAACACACACACACACACACACACACACACACACACACACACACACACACACACACACACACACACACACACACACACACACACACACACACACACACACACACACACACACACACACACACACACACACACACACTTCATCAACATGTATCCATCCAGCACTTTTGTACAGAGCCATTGACTGGAAGGCCTGTCTAACCTTTAATCACATTAGTCCTTTGCCTGTCCTCCACCATCAGCCAACCCCCCTCTAGCTGTCTGCCTCCACAGTAAACCTCCCACCCAACACGAGACAGTAAAAATGATAGGGCAGATGTCAACAACAGCAACTTGAGAAACAAAATGATGAATTTGAAGGGAGAGAGAAAAAATAGTGTGTCATTGTGTGAATTAAGGTTAATTAATGTTAGGAAGGGACACAGAAACAGTGCATGGGATTTAAGAAATGTATTGTGTTTGAATAACTGTACTCATTTGTATTAACATAGCAATACATAATTTGCCATTGTCAAAATCACACACACAACACTAACTAAATCTGCTTATTCTAAATTTTAACATGAAAACCACTTTATTTGATGTGGTACTCCTCGATTTCCCGCAATGCATGATACCTTTCCCACAGACAGTTGTCTGTCTGATGCAGGTTTCCATGTGATTAGCAAGCACAAAACAAATTTTCAACAATTACCATGTACAGGTTTACTGAAATGATAGAGTTTGACTACCACAGTTTATACTGGTGTTTTCATTCTGTTAATACTAGCCACCCCTGCATGACATGTGACTGACATTAGCTTATATAAAAAAAATGACAGCTTGTCCAATATCAAGAACTTCTTTAAAAAATCTTAGCATATTTTTTGCAACACCCACTTACTGAAATTCTTGAAGTTTGCTTATCTCTGATCCACAGGCATGTAGGAGATAAACATTTTCCACAAATACAAGCAGAAACATATTAATACACATTTACACATAAACACAAGTCCTCCTTCAATCCCAGACACACTTTCTCACAGGTTTAAACACTATAACCCATGCATAACACAACACACAGAGTTTAATTGCAGTAATTAAGCAGCTTAATTTAGAGCAACAACTGTTGATGTGGCATGTAGGCGTCTTGGCAGGTAGCATCATCATCATCATGGATTAACCCAACACACACACTTGTATATATGCAAATATTCTCTCAGGCATGTTTACACCAAATACATGCATGTGTGCTTGCACATCGCCGTGTATGTTGCACGTGCATGTGTCTGAGTGCATGCATATGCATGGCTTTAATGAACAGCCTACACAATCCCTTAAACAGCAACATGTCAGCTTTAACCTACTTTCAAATAGTTTCTGAGCTACAGACTTGAACTTCTGCGCACGCCTGTGAATGAGATGGGGTTTCTGGAAACATCAAAGCAAGTGTGTGTGTGTGTGTGTGTGTATATATATATATATATATATATATATATATATATATATATATATATATATATATATATATATGCACGCGCAATGTATGTGGTACATAAGAAAAACATGGCATAGCATATATGGGTCAGACATATTGTATGGATATATCAAAAGTAAAGTAATTGGCAGAGAGCCTCCATGTACTGTGTGTGTGTGTGTGTTTTTTCTAGGTAGATGTGTGCGCGTGTGTATAAATGTATAGGGAATAACTGAAAGATAAGTTAAATAGCCTCTTTCATCTTTTTTTGTGTGTGTGTGTGTGTGTGTGTGTGTGTGTGTGTGTGTGTGTGTGTGAGGAAGCATCTTGTGAAGCTTCCAAAGCAAATGGACTGCTGCATATAAAAGAAAAGGGGATCTGTAGGGACCAAAAAGAGCCCTTTAACTGTCCATAGTGCTGCATTCTTCTGGTACTTCCTATGAACTGAGAGTTAGACTGAATAATGGACAGAGAAAGAGAGATTTTTGCAGCCTGAGTCTGACTAACTTTATGAGATTAACTGCAAAAATCCATTTTCATTTAATAATTCCTGTCTGGCTGAACTACAGTTACAGATTCCACGTGTACTTACTTGGGAAAGTTCGCAAATATTAGCCCTAATCAACAGTTAAATGGTTCAAAGATCTTTTCCTTTCCTGCTACGGTTTAAGTGCAACATAACACAAGGAATTCAGAGTCTATTTCCTGGCGATTTAGTGTGAAATAATCAAACCGAGTACCTACTTTAAAATGAGACCCAATTCTCCGCCTGCATCCCTAACAACAGAAGAAATGGAAATAATCTAAAAAGTGTAAAAGGTTAACAGTAAAAGCTGCAAATACAGAGTGATTGAAAGAGAAATTAATGAATATTTGTCAGTTTCTAAGCATACCACTCCTTACCATTTTTCCACACAATAGCATTTTGCAGAGGCAAATATGAGCTGCTCAGCCATCGCCATGGATTGCTAAAGGCCATTTTATGGTTGTGCGTAGAATCGACGGCGTACCCCTCGCAGACCCCTCTGGGTCTACGCCGGACCCTACGCTGTAGAAAATGTAACTACATGTCGCAACGACGCACCTTTGTCAGAAAGAACAAGGGAGACACTATGTCTCACTATGACTCTAGAGTCGGTACTCGCTCCAAAGCTAATCGCTGTCACTCTGACTTCTCCCTCGCTCTATCATCCACTCCCCCATATAAACATCAGGCTACTTAGGTAGGCTATGGCGAAAGTTCTGAGTGGAGCCTCCGCACAACCATAAAACGGCCTTAAGAGCTATACAGGCAATGTGGTCAAGTGGTTAGCAATGTCACTGACAAGTTAGCGTGGGTCTTCTCTGAATGTAGCCCTATGATGGTCTGCAGCCTCTCCACATCGAGGGTTGCCTCTCAATAAGTGCACAGGACAAGCAGGTCTAACAAATTGGATGGGTGGATGAACCGCAGAAATATGCCTTGAATATATGCTAGTTCACCACCTCTAAATGTAGGTTATTTAGATTTGAATGTATGAGCAAAAGGTAACTGTGTAGGACTATAACTATCGCATTGAATTGTCCCTATATAACTGTGCATGGCTATTACAAAACAACATCTCATAAACAGATGAGGATCAGGATAGATAACGAATAAACAGGAGATAACAAGTGGGATAGAATGTGCAAGATTTCTTCACTGAGATTGTTTTAGGAGTGAGACTAATGTTATTAGTGATTTTGTTAGCAATAAACAGGCCTTATTGTCTGCTCTAATAAGATATACTCTCATTAATGTCACTTAACAAGCAATGAGTGCAATTAAACAGGAGAGTGAAGTAAAAGATGTTGTCAGAGTAGGTCAAATTCAGCGGTTGGTAAGTTGTATGTTAATGACGACTGTCCCTGAGTTCATCATCACATCTTAAAGGCTGCACGTTTGGCATTTTAACTTGGTAAATGACTTAAAAGTTCAGTTGATTATCAAAATGACCTGTCAATCTACTGATTATTTAAAGCTGTATGTTACTGCGAATTATAACATCGTATGAAGCAGGGCATATCTATCATATAGGGATTATCCATACTGTCTTGAGATTTGACCCAATGTTCGTCTATCAAGATAATGAACTTGTACTGTACGTCATTAAAAGCACACGAGTGGAGCCGAGAGAAAGATGAATGGCTGATGGGGTGCGTGGATTAGAGGACAGGGAGTCTGAGACACAGAGCGTGTGAGGGGGGAAGAGTCAAAGGAAGCTATAAGAGGCATATCTCATTTCTGTATGCTTCAGAGACTCCAAGAACTGCAAGGCACTAAGGGCATTACATACACGCGCGCACACTCACACACCTCAACACTGAGATTACATATGGAAATGAGTTCCTATTAAAAGACCATTGAGGTGGTAATGGTTAATATCAGCTGTCAAAGAAGTCAAGGCAGAGGACATGCACATAAAAATGTATGAACCCAAATATTCTCACATAGACACAGACATAGTGTTTGTTGTGTTATTAATCAAGCATAATAAGGTTTAATTCAAGGCTGTTGACCCAATTTCCTTACACGCTGTGTGTGTGTGTGTGTGTGTGTGTGTGTGTGTGTGTGTGTGTGTGTGTGTGTGCACTCGCCTGTGTGCTTGTGCAGCCACTAATTTGATAAATAATAATATGTCTGGTCAGTATTTATGCTAATATATTCATGACCCCCCCCAGCAGGCAGGCATCATGTTTGTGTTTGTTAATTCACTTAGCCCTGTGTTTGTGTGTGTGTGTGTGTGTGTGTGTGTGTGTGTTAATTAAGTTAGTGACCCTATGATATATTATGTGTGTTTATAACTGTATTTGGAAATTTGCAACTACAGTGTATGTGTGTGCATCTTCATTTAGTCAGTGGCTTTGTAAACATTATCTTATTATGTAAATGCTAGTATTTTTATGTAAACATATGGGATATTTTCTGTTTTAAAGCTTTGAACTAATGACTGTGGTTTGTTTACCAAGTTAACAAGCTATGGTACAGATAAGCCATATGCAGGGCTCCTGATCCCAATCTACCCATCCTTCCTTTCTCTACCTTCCTCTTCCTCATTTAGTCCTCTCCAACTTCACATAGCAACACCACTTTCACATATAAACTCTGTGACACTTGGTACTATAAAGCCATTAGACCCACATCAGACGAGATCACAAGTCACTAGTAAATATCTGATTGTTGTCAGTCGCAAGACACTTGGTTTAAGACTTCTTGTTTAATTAATTACAACAAACAGTCAAAACTCTCATTTTAAATGTAAAATACTTGTAGTGCAGGTCAATTATTGATGACTAACATTATATACTGGACACTCATTCGAATATATTGTACATACACATTAATGCTTGGACCCTGTTTAGTCAAACGACGTTCTACATGAGAATTCTACAAAGAGAGAGCAGAGACAAAGATATACAGTACAGTTCTGTAACAAAGGGACAGGGAGAGAGGCAGGAAGAAAAAGGTGAAAAAGGAGAGGAAAAAGGGAGTGAACCGCAAGAGAGCTGACCCCTTACAAAAGCTGTTCTTGACACTGGTTGATTTATGTCAGCCACACACACACACACACACACACACACACACACACACACACACACACACACACACACACACACACACACACACACACACACACACACACACACACAGGAATGTTTGCCATTCTCAGGTACTTTACCATTAACACACCATTGTCCTTTCACACACACATCCTCTATGGTCTCGCCAGGATAGAGTGGCTTAAAGGGTACAGAAATGTGTGCTTATTACTGTAACTAACAGCTTCATTGAGTGATGGACAATAATATCGTCTATCTCTCTCTGTCTCTTCCTCTCTGAGGAATGAAGAAGCTTTTTGGACTGCGTGAGTGCAGGTAAGCACATACATCTGGATATCTCATGAGAGTTAAGGCTACTACTGCAGACACACAAAGCTGACGAGCAAAACGATGCACGCACACAAGTCGTGCTACTAGGCAAGGGGCGGAACAGCAAAGCGGACTTCTGCCCCTAACACATATACATACAATGGCAGTCGAAGGGAATCAGGCATAGGGTTTTGTGCAAAGTGACAGATGTGGCAGCAGGCCATCCAGTCAGGCAGAAACACTCAACGGCTTCTTCAGCTGAAGACCGGGAGTGACATCCACTGAGGCAAGAGAGAAAAGTGCCAGCTCTCTCTTACTCACTCTCTCACACACACACACACACACACACACACACACACACACACACACACACACACACACACACACACACACACACACACACACACACACACACACACACACACACACACACACACACACACACACACACACACACACAAAATTTCAAAGAGTTACTGTAATGCCTAAAACATTTCCAACACATTACCATTCACATTAGCAAACTTAGTTTTACATTATCCATTAGCTCTGTTAATACATGTTAAACTGGAAAGTTTAGGGCAGTGGTTTCTCTGTTCAGGCTCTGTATTTTCCAGTACTATTTTTTCAAGTATTTCAAAGCTTTGCTCCATCTATGAACTCTCTTCTGCCAATCGTGTCCATCATGTCAATGTTGTATCATAGAAAAAAATGCTATAAATGTCCATTGCTGTAAGAGACTGTCCACTCCAAATCATATTCCATAGTCCACACACTATGGTACACTAAACTAATATTCTGAATATTAAGACATTAAAACATAATCCCAAAATATATCTTTAGCTCACAAAGCAGGATTGACATTTTAGGTTTCGGACTTAACATGGTACAGATCTAATAGGAGATGGGTGGTCTGAGCAAAAGAAGTAAATAAACTGTGGATAAAATGATGGATTCTAACATACATTATCCAATAGTTTTTGTAACATAGAAAATGTAATGAGTCACTATGAGAATCTTTCACTTTCTAAGTTTCCTATTGATTGGGCATGCACTCATGCTGTGAACTTCCCATTTCACTTCATATCAAAAATGAGAACAATTAATTTCTTCTTCTTCTTCTTCTCTCATGCATGTTTTACAAAGGAACACAGCCGTGTTTTTGTTTGAGCTGCAACCTTTTCAGAGCTGCACAGCTGAAACTTGTGGTGTGGTGTGTTCATGTGATGTAGAAATTAACTTCTCAGACTTGATTCACCCCGCTCAGACCAATTCCATTCATCTATTCTGGGTCTTAGCATCTAGAAGTAAAGCCATCAGTAAAAACTGAATTTCAACCAAATGTGCATTAAAATGTTATTCTATATCCTGTTGCAGTTTAAAGTAAACAAGGTACTCAGAATGCTAATACATATAGACATTGAAAAGAAAACATAAAAGAGTCACTTATGTGTGCTGTTGATCAGCAAACAGAGAACAATGTAATAGAGTTTGTACTGTAGTGTTAGATATTCAGATTTATTATAAAATCCTAGATTTTTACTTTTAAACTGAAAATAAAGATATTTATATTCAGCTTAGGCCTGGAAAAATATGTTTCTCTTCCACATCAATAGAAAAGTAAATCCTGTGGCTGTAGAGTAGTACATGCACACAAGTAACCCTACACCTGCTTGGTTGGGATGACAATACGAGCTCCCCACCCACTTACTTGATTTGCATATTGTGCATGCCATCTGATTAAACTGCAGACAAAATATACACAATGAGTAGGCACGGACTCATTATTTGGATAGCATATGGGATGCAGATCAGATTGTAACGTAAGATTCAAATATCACACATCTTTAGAAACAAACTAAAACATTAAAAATTGCTGCATACCTGAATGCAATCAACATGAGGTTTCCAGCTATGTTAGTTGGCTTGTCATCATACTGTAACGTTGTAACATGAAATGAATATGATTAAAACATGCTAAATAAAGCACATTCAGTTCCTGTTTTTGAAGGAGGGAGATTTAAAACTTTGTAATGTCAGTCAGCGCTCATCTATCAAACAATGCTGTATCCACAAGGAAAAGTGATTATTTTTACTCTGTGTAGTAGCATGCCCTTTTGAAACTGATCATCTCCCACATCATCTCCATACACACACACACACTTGAATGTGCATTTCAAAGTGCATTGTCTATTTTCTAGTTGTGTATGAAAACATTATCTAGTTGTGTATGAAAATTGAGAATTATTAATTTTAGAATGCAGTGTGACAAAACAAGGCTCGTCTGTCAAGGGGCAATGCCAAGTACAACCTGAAGCACAGAGAGTTAAAAGTTGAGTTAAAACAGTTTGAGGCAACATTTACTAGAGGGCATACTCTGTTGTTTCCAGCATTTGCACACCATTTCCCTGAGCAAGTGTCTGTCTCTTAGTGTGCATATGTATTTGTTTGTGTGAGTATGTGCATGTGCATCAGCTGTCCCCCCCGTAGCCCTTTTATGTCACCCAACACCGGGGGCTCTTGGCTCTGGCTACGGGTGGTCCACTATGTGAGAAATGGTTCCTGCAGGGGGTGTGAAGAGACCCCCTGATGGTATCAAAATATATTCCACAGGGGGACAAACAACACAAACACACACAAGAATGTACGCACACACAAACACCGTTTTCTAGATATACTCCCAGAGATTTTTGCAAAATGAAGGCTGTTTCTTTTGTAATGCCTGTCATTGCTGTTAGCTTCCAAGACAAGAATGATTGGGATGATTAAACAGAACAGGTACACTACCGTTCAAAAGTTTGGGGTCACCCAAACAATTTTGTGTTTTCCTGATTTTCCTTATTTTGTGTTTTCCTTATTCACCACCATACGTTGTGAAATTAATAAAATAGAGAAAATAGAAAATAGAGTCAAGACATTGACAATGTTAGAAATAATGATTTGTATTTGAAATAAGATTTTTTTTTTTTACATCAAACTTTGCTTTCGTCAAAGAATCCTCCATTTGCAGCAATTACAGCATTGCAGACCTTTGGCATTCTAGCTGTTAATTTGTTGAGGTAATCTGGAGAAATTGCACCCCACGCTTCCAGAAGCAGCTCCCACAAGTTGGATTGGTTGGATGGGCACTTCTTGCGTACCATACGGCCAAGCTGCTCCCACAACAGCTCAATGGGGTTCAGATCTGGTGACTGCGCTGGCCACTCCATTACCGATAGAATACTTGCTGCCTGCTTCTGCTCTAAATAGTTCTTGCACAATTTGGAGGTGTGTTTAGGGTCATTGTCCTGTTGTAGGATGAAATTGGCTCCAATCAAGCGCTGTCCACTGGGTATGACATGGCGTTGCAAAATGGAGTGATAGCCTTCCTTATTCAGAATCCCTTTTACCCTGTACAAATCTCCCACCTTACCAGCACCAAAGCAACCCCAGACCATCATATTACCTCCACCATGCTTAACAGATGGCGTCAGGCATTCTTCCAGCATCTTTTCATTTGTTCTGCGTCTCACAAACGTTCTTCTTTGTGATCCAAACACCTCAAACTTGGATTCATCCGTCCACAACACTTTTTCCAGTCTTCCTCTGTCCAATGTCTGTGTTCTTTTGCCCATCTTAATCTTTTTCTTTTATTGGCCAGTCTCAGATATGGCTTTTCTTTGCCACTCTGCCCTGAAGCCCAGAATCCCGCAGCCGCCTCTTCACTGTACATGTTGACACTGGTGTTTTGCGGGTACTATTTAATGAAGATGCCAGTTGGGGACCTGTGAGGCGTCTGTTTCTCAAACTAGAGACTCTAATGTACTTATCTTCTTGCTCAGTTGTGCAACGCGGCCTCCCACTTCTTTTTCTACTCTGGTTAGAGCCTGTTTGTGCTGTCCTCTGAAGGGAGTAGTACACACCGTTGTTGGAAATCTTCAATTTCTTAGCAATGTCTCGCATGGAATAGCCTTCATTTCTAAGGACAAGAATAGACTGTCGAGTTTCAGATGAAAGTTCTCTTTTTCTGGCCATTTTGAGCGTTTAATTGACCCCACAAATATGATGCTCCAGAAACTCAATCTGCTCAAAGGAAGGTCAGTTTTGTAGCTTCTGTAACGACCTAAACTGTTTTCAGATGTGTGAACATGATTGCACAAGGGTTTTCTAATCATCAATTAGCCTTCTGAGCCAATGAGCAAACACATTGTACCATTAGAACACTGGAGTGATAGTTGCTGGAAATGGGCCTCTATACACCTATGTACATATTGCACCAAAAACCAGACATTTGCAGCTAGAATAGTCATTTACCACATTAGCAATGTATAAAGTGTATTTCTTCAAAGTTAAGACTAGTTTAAAGTTATTTTCATTGAACAGTGCTTTTCCTTCAAAAATAAGGACATTTCAATGTGACCCCAAACTTTTGAACGGTAGTGTACGTAATTAAAAGGAATTTGCAAGGGTGGTAATCCATAGGAAATTCACAATGTTTATCCTTGGTGTCACCATTTAATTCAGAAATGATTCTTGATTCAATAAACAAAAAAAAGGAACTATATTCTGCTTCCTCCTCCAATTCAATGTGCCCAACTGCTCGCCTAACTTTATGTCTTTAGTTCACTGACAGCAAAACAGAACTGGCAGTAAGCTTTTAATAGTAAGACCAGCACACACATTCTAACATTGTGTAACAGCACCAAAACAGCTAAAATACAGTTTTCTACATATCATGACACAATTTTATCATAAAATTACCTTAAATATAAATAAATAAATAAATATTAAACATAAATGAAGCAAAAATAAATGCTTTTGCAAATAACCAGAAGGCTGACAGTATATTGTGCTGCTTTGTTTCCCTGTTCACTCATCTGAACAGGAGATCAGTGACTTGCTGATGGTACAGTATGTACATTGAGAAATTAACTGGGGTTTAGCCTTTCAAAAGCAATGATTTTATCTATCCATCTGAATTCAGGTAAAAGTGACTCAACATCAGAAAGTAAAATAAGTGAGAGAAAGATAAAAAGAACAACAGTGGTTGACACAGACGGAAAGAAAGAGTGAGAAATCATGTGAGAACATGTTGATGAAGACAATGGTGAGACTGATAAGACAAACAGGTTGTGATAAATTAAGAGAGATGTACACAGAAAGAGATGGGGCTAGTAGAATTGATTTGAATCAGAATAGAAAGATGAGAATGCGAGGGAGATGGAACTGATTGGAAATCAGAGAAGATAAGAGAAGGTGAAGTCGTAATAACAGAGGGAGAGAGGAAAGTGGGGAAAGGAAAAAAACATTAACAGGGAGTGAAGTGATGGAATGGATTCAGAAAGGAAAACAGACAAACACCACAGCAAAAGTGGGGCAGTTGCGTAATGTTTTAGATTGAGCAGGACCAAATAATCTCAATATCTGCTTGACTTCCCATGCATTTGTCTTCTCAAGGGGCTATCCTTGTTAAAAACAAAAGGGGAAAGCTTGCTCAATAAGGTTACTACATTTTTATCAAGACTGTAAAAAGGCTAGATAAGGGAACTTAATCAAAATATCTTTTAACAATGTACAACTGCTGTTTCCATCGCATTCTCTTTCAGTCTCACTCCTCAGGCTTCCAGTAGTCTGTCGCTTATGCTTCCTCTCTCTTTTACAGGTAATGAGTAGAGTTGATCACAACATTGATGTAAGGTTCAGGTTAATTACAGGTAGAATAACCAATTAATTGTGATGTGTGTGTTAAGGGGGTGTACATGTGATGTGTGTGGTAAAAGATAGAACTAGAAAACTGACAACAGAGAATGAGTTCTAATTGTGCTTGTGTGTCAGACTATTATAGGGATCACCTTTAAACAAGTTATCTTTAAACCAAATGTACATGTGATTATAAATGTGTTAAATATGTCTGTTAACAGTACATAGTGACTCTAAAGATTGGCTGTTTATACTAATGCTTGCAGTAGAAAGGAAGGGGTTTCTCCATAAAGGTAATTGGTATTGTCCATTGTATTTGTCCAATATGACCATTGTTTAATTGGTATAATGTAAACTAAGAGGATCTATAAATTCAGTCTAATGAAACATGGGATTGAAAGATATTTACAGAGGTGTCATAAGTGCATTACATTGTGGATATGCTTATTGTCATGACAAACCCTGCTTTTATCATCAACCTCTTGCTGATCTGGTCTTCTACAGTACACAAATATGCCACATGGCAGAAACTTTAATCCATGCAAGTATCTAAAGGGCATTCTTTTTTGACATTGCCAAAAAGCTGAAAGGGTTCAAACAAGGGACTGTGTAGATTTAACGGCCCAATTAATCTCTCCTCCTCCAGCCTCTCAAGATCCTAGTCTAGACTTCAAAGCAGACACAAACTTTGAGTCTTGAGCCACTTGTAGCTTTTTTTTCTCTTCCCTTTACATTGGTCTATGTGTTTCATGAGTCATTTGAGTTTATGGAAACAACCTTGTAGTCATGTAGTTATTTCTAATTGTAGTTACTGGTTATGAACCAGTCGGGGCAAAGACCAAAGGCTTCCCTGTGGGGTATAAAAAAAAAAAAAAAAAAAAAAGAAAAAAACCCAGTGGAAATGGGGCCTAGTGCAAGGAATCTGTATTAGGTCAGTCTCCTTGTTTTAAGAAAAAGATATGGGGCACCAATGTTTCACACGTGAAAGCAACCAAAGAAGCAGTGCAGAAAGATAGGATGGGACAAGAGAAGGAGAAACAGATGAACGTTATAGCGATGAAGAGAATGATTGGGAATGAAAATGGGAGGAAAACATGGCATATACAGAAAATAATGTTTTCTTGGAAGATTAGCAACTTAAGGTATAAAGTGATACACAATGTAACCTTGACTTAAGTAATACATACGTCCCTCTCTATTTAGTGAATATGATGTAACACTATACAAAAAAACAAAAGTATAGTTTTGTTTTGTTTTTTAACAGCAAAAGAATCACGGGATGATTGAAAGGGGACCTCCAAAATAATTGTGGAAATTGTTTCTTTGAGTGAGCAATCATTACAAATATTTACTAGGATACTGTAACAAAGTAGAGGGTGTCTTTTTTTTCTTATCTTTTGTGACTCGCACGGACTAACAATATGGAAGTTAGTATGTAGACAACGGAGCAGTAGTGTGCTTTACAGCTTGGGAAAGGGAACACTTATACACAGTGGTGTTTGGGGAGGAAGAACTAAAAGCCAAATGTGAGTCAGAGGACTTACAGCAGATAAACATTTCAACAGGCACGAGCCCACTCTCGGGGTGTGTGTGTGTGTGTGTGTGTGTGTGTGTGTGTGTGTGTGTACACATGATGTGTAAAGCCACACAGACAATAACAAGGCCAGTAAGCCGAGCACATGGTCTGGGTGTGAATCTAAGTGTCCTACTGCCACCTATTGACTGAAGGTAAAACTGCTTTCCCCTCCCCCCTTGTGCAGCAGGAAAATACACATGGCCTTTTTTGTGAGAGACAAAAAAAACACAAAAGAGGAACAGAAGAAATACAGTATGTAATGAAACAAAATAGTAAGTAATGGGAAGAAAGATGTTAAATAGAGAGAAAAATTTATATTTAGACTCTTACTTTCAGTAACTTAAAAACACCTTTAGGATCTGTATTGCATCTTCATCTGTTGCTCATGTCCACTTTTGCTGTTCTTTAGCGGTTTTAATTTATCTGATCATATACCCTCATGCTATTAAGTCCCATAGTGGATGTAGCTCTCTTACACTGTAGTTAAGTGTTAAGAGTTCTAGATTTGGTATAGGGCTTTTACATATACAGTAGTAGAATACAGGGGTAGTAAAATAGGGCACTAAAACAGCGGAACTATGTAAAACTATTTACAGCTGTGGATATACTGTACATTTAGCAGTATAACTGCAGTAGTACTACAACATTTGGTGTTTATTAAAGGCTTTAACATATTCTGATATAGTGAAGTGGAGAAGGGAGGGAGGAGAGTTGTGGACACAAGTTCACAGAGGACAGAGCAGATGGTGTCTGCTGGACTAACATAATCTCACACACAAACACACACACTGGTGACATAATAGCAGCATGCCAGGTGTGCAGTTGGTGGCCTGCAGTCTGGCATTGACTGTGTGTGTGTGTGTGTGTGTGTGTGTGTGTGTGTGTGTGTGTGTGTGTGTGTGTGTGTGTGTGTGTGTGTGTGTGTGTGTGTGTGTGTGTGTGTCCCATGCTCTCTTTGTGTGAAAGGGGCCCCCTATTCGCTTGGCACTAAATCACAGGACAAGACGGTACACACGTGCACACGCACACGCACACACACACACCCCCACCCTCTCTTTCCTTTTTGTCCAGCCTATGGACAGAATGAATGAATGAGGTCAAACAATAAGACAGAAGCAGAGAAACAAATGAAGGACGATGACAGTTTAGTTGAACTTTAAGAGAAAGCGAAAATAACTGTCCTCTCTTTTTTTAGTGTGTGAGTTTCTCTCATCCCACCAGTGAGCTGACTAAAATTGAGAACACACACACACACACACACACACACATATTTATATACATACATACACACACACACATATATATACACACATACACATATATATACACATATATATATATATATATATATATATATATATATATATACACATATACATACACACATACATACATATATATATATATATATACACACATACACACACACATACATACATATATATATATATATACACACATACACACACACATACATATATATATATATATATATATACACACATACACACACACACACACACACACACACACACACCCACCCACCCACCCACCAAGAGTAGGCTTGTATCTAGTGTTTCCTCAGGCAATCTCTTCAGGCAAGGTTTAAACAACCCAGCTGCAGTCTCACCTCTACCACTACTCATTATGCATGACAATGATGCTGTTTCTGTGTGTGTGTCTGTGTGTGTGTGTGTGTGTGTGCATACACTTTATATTATGTATAACATGAATATGTGTGTTTAAAGACAGGCGAGTAGTAGTTAAACAGCTTAAGAGTCCGCTCTGTATCAAGCTAGGGACAATAATGACCCAACCAATGAAGTATTTACACAGAGACAAGAAGATAGATATATCAGACACAAGCAGTAACAAGCATACTGAGAGGTGGAGAACAGCACAAAACTAAGGATTCTCTACTCTATCTCAATTGTGGCTACCTTGAATGATAAACATAACCTGTGTACAACTGGTTTTCAATCACTCCCCAGCAACATTCCATGGCAGCAGCACCTACACAAGCGACCTGCTGCGGTAACGTATGTCAACCTACTGATAGATACGCTACATGTTGATAAATATTATATGGTTGCAATAAGCCAGTGCATAGAGCACAAATAATCAGACCAAGTTGTGAGCTTATTGGCTCTTCTGGGTCTATCCAGATGATAAAATAACTTCAATGACAATACACCTTTTTTTAAAGCACATATTTTCATATCTGCTACATTTCAAAGCAAGAAAAGCACAGGCAGAACTAATAACAATGGCTCAGTTCCTTTTTGGTGTCTCAGTGAGCAATGCCACTGAGCCAGCATGCACAACACAGGGTAATAACACAAGAACACCTGAATAACTGTAAATGCAGTCATGTAAATGTTATTAATTACACATTCATTTGACAAGTCAAAATACCTATTATGGAAGAGCTCTACTGATCCAAATTACTGATGTGACTACTGAACTAATGCAAAGACTGTATTCATATTCACTGGGATTGTGTATTTTAATTATAAACAATAACTTGTACCAATGGAGTGATTTGACATAATCACAAAATAATCTTAAAGTTGATAGACACCGTTTTTTTTTTTTGGTCAAAGAGTATTATTTGGATTTTGACAAAGTGAATTAGTAAAGCATTAAAAGCTGACCCAAATGTCCCTGTTCAACTACAGATTGTTCACCATAAAAGTCAGAGTCCAAAGTCTCAGTCTTCTTAATATGTTGATAAAGAATTATACACCATAACCACAGAAGCAGCTAGAAGCTTCCGTGAGTCTGTTGGATATTTTCACATAATCTTGCATTCAGCACAAGCCTTTCTTCTGTACAAACCATTTATTGGATGTTTAACAAAATATATGACTGACATTGGCGACGTCCTGCAAACTCATTTTAAGTTTGGTTGGAGAAGAAAATCTCAAACCTTTTCGGTGGTGTGCTTCTTCCACAGAGCTAAACTGGGAGATGAATTAGTGTCGTGTTCAACGCATAAAATGAGACCTAGATTTTAACAAATTCAGTCAAGAAATGGAAGACTTGTAATCAGGTTATAATGCTTTGGTGACATACACTTGAACTTTGGTGCATGTGTATATGTGACAGAGGTCTGTTTTGAGTTTATTGGCTACACAACAGCCAGATTATGAAAAACTGTTGCTGGAGTCTGAACCATTGCTCAGTGCAGAAGAGCACACATGGAGAAACTTTTGTCTGTGTGAAAAATATCAGCAACTTATCGGCCTGGAGGAGATTCAGAAAATCCATTTTTAGCTTCTCTCTGAAAGCCTTCCCAGAGGATAATGAATTTGACTGCTTCCGCACAGATGCATGCACACTTACACACACAGGAAATTTGTGTTAGTGCTTGCATGCTCAGCAGTTTTCCACATGGTCTTTCCAATAGACAGCACTTTGATGGCGGTGACTCAACCATGATCAATGTGGTCCTATCAATATTTCAGCCTCTCTGCTCATCTGCCAGTGTCTCGAGTTCCACTGTTGCTCATCTCTCAATCAATGAGAGACAAATGAGAGGTGAGCTTTCTTTTAATCTTTTTACCTTCAGATCTTTTACTTGAATAAATCCCAAGTACACAATTCACATTGGCACATATACATACACATCTGCACCTATACGTTTTCCTATATGCAGAAAAAATAAGTGATTATGTTCCAGCTACTGAACATGTGGTTTTGACCCGGTAAATCTCTGAAATGACACATTGCATTGCCTTATTCTAAATATTAAAATGTTGCTGTGATGGCCAACTGTCACAGGCTTCATTTACCATTCTGGTAGTTTAATCTAAACTAATCAAAGCTTTAATCTCAACTTCAACACCCAACCTGGAGGGACCACCGACCCAGAGAGCATCATTCCTGGCAAACTTTGGCAGCCTCGTCTGTCCATGTGTCATGTAGCTGCAGCAGCAGAGGTAAACAGGAGCTGACACCTGTCACAGATGTTGGAGCTAGCCAACATGCTAGCCCACATATATGTCTGTCTATCTGTGGCTACCTGTCATATGTCATTGAGTGGGAGCCAGAAAACTAAGCAGTGTCATTTCTGCTAATATCTGTGTTTGACACTGATGCCATCAGTCATGTGGAAATGAGAGGGGGAAAAACAGATGATATCTGTGAATATTAGTGGATATATTTGTCTTCAATGTAGGATGTTATCATAAAAAAGAACTTAAACTGTAACAAGAGTCAGTTTAATGTGCAAAAAAGTAAAGTAGCTCATGTTGACATTTGCTTAGAAGCTTGTGCAACAAACATTGTTATATAAAGGAGAAAAGCACCAGCTGTAAGGTATAAAAAAGCAGAACTAGTGATACGAGATTTCAGTTGTGTGTTGTCATTATGCAATTACTTGCTAGAGCCCAAAATTCAAGCTGTGTTGTAATGGCTGAGACGCATGTCGCACACTAATGTAGTATGTCACGTGTGAGTGATAGTAGTGTGTCTGTATCTATGAAGCGTCACATCCTGTTTTCGACGGGGCCATTTCAAAAACATCCTCCTGACAGTTTAAAATGACAAGACGACAGCCACAGTGGGGGTTAGATGAACACAGTACAGTACAGTACACCTGGCACCCCGTTCTGTGTGACTGGTCCCTTGCCTCCTATCACATTTCTCAGGCACCCAGCATGTTTACAGGACAGGGCACCTGCAGGATCTAGAGGCTAAATCCTTTTTAAAATTTGAATACTGCCTTGAATGTGAAAGGAGAAAGCAGCCAATTTCCAAATAAAACATATAACCTACTTTTGTACACATTAATATTCAAGCATTGTACTGCTCTGTAATGCACAGCAGAAAAATCTCATGAGGCATTCATTTATATTGGAACTGAACATTTGCCATAGCAATTCCCCAAACAGAAACACATACTTAATTAAAGGCTTGGTCATATATCATGCGTCATCACATGACTGAGAGCAGCATTTGGTAGAATTTGATAATTGTTATTATTTTTATAATTTGGAGATAACAGTACCCAATACTGCAATTTTGAGGTTTTATAGATAGATTGGCATATTATGGCACAAAGTTTGATATAAATACTACCACTACTGTTGATCTCAAAGAATTCAACAGACCAAAGAAAAGAGGACAGAGAGGAACAGAAAATAAGTTGTTTGTTGTTGTGTTCTTCACCTTTTAGCTAGCTTGCACCTGGCTGTTGATTCGATATAATAGTGATTGTTGAATGCCCTTGCTCACGTTTGTATTTTTGGTGCATTGTTTACATGCTACAGTTACACTGTATTAAGATAATGTAATTATGGGTTTATTGTTATTATTTGCTGGCATATACAGTATTTACTTCCTATGCATTGTGTATGGTAGCCTTTACAATGTTATTTATTTCTTTGCAGAACCACACACACACACACACACACACACACACACACACACGCACAGCAGAGCTGCCCACGCCCATGTTTGTATGCTACAGTTGCTTGATTCTAATAAAGCATCAACAGAGAGAAGTTGTTTTAACAGACACACCTGGGGCAAAGGCGGAAACCAGAATCAGCTTTAAATACAGTCCTAATCTAGCCCTCACTAACTAGTTCCAAATAATTTCACTGGAGTTACCGTTATTATTTCTCGCAAATTCAATCTAATTGGATGAGAATATACACAGAATTCTCACAGAATCATAACTGAATTCATATATTGCTGCTCAGTCAGAATAGTATTAACCTGGGGTCCCAGTCTATGTCTCAATAATCATATATGTGATGTTTTAGGCTTCTTGGCAGACATCCATTTAAAAAATTAGACAATGGCATATAAAGAATAAAGAGCTTTTTTCCATGTCTAGTGAAGTTTCTCAGCTTGCACTCTATTAATATTCATGTGGTGCAGGTAGCTTTGCATAAAAAATGGTTGTCATTCGCAAGGCTACTTTTACTTTTATACTTTAAGTACATTTCCAATTCAGTAATTTGTTACTTTTACTTGAGTAAAGAAGTTAAATCAGTACTTCTACTTTTATCAGAGTATTTTTTTAACACAAGTATCTGTACTTCTACTTGAGTATCGGAAGTGAATACTTTTGCCATCTCTGCTGACAAGGCAAGGGCCATCAGAGAGAGAAAGAAGAGCAACAGAAAGAAGTGAGAGATGACAGGAAGGGTAAGGAAAAAGTATGAAGACAGAGAGTTTAAGTTCAGAGGACTAAGGAAAAACGACGAGGAGAACAGTCAGTTTGTTGGCAGACAGCTGGTGGGTGGAGGTTGTTTAACTTCTATCTCCTGTATTCACCAAATGGAGATGATGAGCTGCCCGCCCAGAGTAAGACGGTAAAACATTTCTCTCCTTCTGGCTGTTTCACACACACCTAACGATACACACTTCAGTGCAAACACACAGACCAACCCACACTTAATCACTGTTTCCCAGCATGACTCTGACATGCAGAAAACTATGCATATGAACCCCTACACTCCCCACCCATATACTCTCTCTCTCTCTCTCTCTCTCTCTCTCACTCTCACACACACACACACACACACACACACACACAACCTTGTCATTTCCTATGACATTCTTAGCATTCATTACCTGCATACATTAACAAACCTCTCTGATGTTAAAAATCATACATTTGAATAATTCAGATTATTTTGAAAGCTGTGCACTCACTTACTCTCTTTTTTCCAGATGGAAAGAGTGCTATTTACCTCAAATCGCATTTGAATAAATCCCATAAATCCTTTCAAAGTTCCCTGAGATAAACCAATCAAATACCCCCAACGCTGGCTGACTGGTCAATCAAAATTAGCATTCATACTTGCAGCCTTTTTTTATTCAAAAGACATTAAATAGCAAATCAAATTGCATGGCCTATTTGTGAGGCTCAATTTGTTTGAGATAAGAAAAAGGTGGCTAATAGAGAAAGAGAAAAAGGGGCATTGCTGCGGTGACATAATGTAATTCCAAACCTAACAAAAATATTTGATAGAGTAAACAGTGTGCCTTTAGTTCATAAATGTAGTAGATGATTCTATTTGTTCACCAAAAGAGAAATGTATTATATATGAGAGACAAAAAATACATTAGATGGCCAAAGGGTAGGCACGTCCAATTATTCCTGTGACAAAACCTGCTTATCACACTCGCCAGTGAGTGTGTATGTCTGCGAGAAAATATTACAACTCGGTCAACAAGAATCAGTAAACTAGGTTGGCCAACTGTGTTACTGTCTTAATGTGTTTCAATTGGGCAATAAGTGTGTGTGTGTGTGTGTGTGTGTGTGTGTGTGTGTGTGTGTGTGTGTGTGTGTGTGTGTGTGTGTGTGTGTGAGAGATGGTAGACTTACAAAGAGGGTAAAACAAGAAAAAAAAGCATGTAAAAGATTTATTATAGTGGCCAGGTTGGTTCAGTGGTAGAGCTGGCGCACATGTACTCCAAGGTTTATGCCTCGACGCAGAGGTCCAGGGTTTGAATACGACCTATGACAATTTCCTGTGTGTCTCTCTCTCCCCCCTTCCTGACCTAGCAATCCTGTCAAAAATTAAAGGCGGAAAAGCCCAAAAAATAATCTTAAAAAAAAGAAGAGTTATGTACATGTCAGGAGAGCTAAAACTGACCAGTACAAAATGTTGAAAAGGTTTAATAACTTAATGATTTTGATTGTATCCATCATTGAGGACAGTGGGAAGATAGTTAAATCTCATAGCTCGCCTCTCTCATTAACCATCTCTGTCTTAATCCCACTGTCTGTAAATCATTCAAGTGTAGACCCCAACAACCTAAATCATTATCGAGCAATTTCTAATCTATCTTTTTTCTACTAAATCACAAATGATCCATTGATGTACTCGTCTTTACTCATCCTCCTGGACCTCAGTGCAGCATTTGATACCATTTCTCTTCACATCCTCCTTGACAGATTTGTGTCTATTGGTTTCACTGGGGGTTCACTTACCTGGTTCAAATCATATCTCTCAGGCTGCTACCAGTTTGTCCAACTCAACCACTTCAAATCACAGCTTTCTCTAGTTACCACTTGTGTTGCCTAAGGTTCAGTTCTAGGTCCTCTATTGTTCATCATCTACCTCCTTCCACTCTGTCATAGCTTCAGAAAATTGGGTATTATTTTTCATTGCTATGCGAACAACACTTAGAGGATAAAAAAAAACATGGACTCTTCAGAAAGATTAATTATGCTCACTCGAGTTTGTGCGCGGGAAAGTCACTGAATGCCACAATCTTCTAAACATAGCCACACTGAGAAATACAGAGAGAGTTGTGTGGAGCTGAAAGTCTTAATTAGCTTTGTAGCAACTCATTTGGCAATGGCTTAATGTAATGTATGTTCAAAAATATCAAAAGGTTACGCGCTGAAGCTTTAAATCATGACAGGTTGTAACCTCTAGTTTCCTTTATTTTGAAAACAAGTAACTGTCTCTGACACTCATGTTTCCTGCATTTTAACGGATTACACACACACACACACACACACACACACACACACACACACACACACACACACACACACACACACACACACACACACACACACACACACACACACACACACACACACACACACACACACACACACACACACACACACACACCTGATCTGATATCTGATCTCCAAACTGATCCTGCCTTGTGTTCTACAACTATGGTTAACCAATGTCAAGTTTATTACAAGTTTGAATGAACATGCAAATTGTTGGTTTTACATTACGTGTTATTACATTACATATGTCAGAGGCCGCACACATCTGGAGCATCTTGCTCAGGGACACATTGGTTGATGTATTGCAGTGGAAACTGAAACCAGGTCTCCCACCCCAAAGGCATGTGTCATATCCACTGCGCCACTACCCACCAGGGGTAACCAGGGTTTAATTGAGTAATTTAGTTATTCATTCATTCATCCATTTAATGAATACCGTATTGGGTTGCCATAGTGGCTGTAACTGAATTTTACAACAATGATTATTTGCGACAATATTAAAAAATAAAAGACATCACCCAAATGTTTACATTACAGGAGAGTAAAACAAGTACTGTGAAACAACACAGACTTCCCAAAATACCGGTGTGCCACGGAACTTCTTCACCCTGCACTGTCACCCACATCTAACATGTGCACACACGTGCACACACATAAACCAAGGTTCAAGCAGCTGGTGAGTTTGCCCTTGACTGCCCACCCTCGGGCACTGCAGTAGCATGGATGCAGCTGTTTTAAAAGAGTTCTGGATAGGATTTAGAAAGCCATGTCCTTGTCAAGGGTATGTTCTTGTTTTCCCTTACCCAGATACAAACTCAGATTGTGTTCAGACAGACAATAGCAACGTGAAGTTACCTTGATTCGCTTTGTATTGTTTAATTACCTCTGCCTAGCAAATGGAAAAAATAGGCCTATTTTAATTCAGATTGGCACAATGTGATGTCATTCTTTCGGCCTCTGTCTGTAGCCAGTAGCCTGCATTTCAATATTTTTTTTTTTTAAAAACACCATGTACTTGAACATTGTGCTACTTCTTTAAATCGCTGCTGTGATCTTGCCACAAAAGGAATGTAAACTTCTGTGCAGCATGCTCTCATCTGTTACGCCTCAACACTAGACTTTCAGGTTAATGTTTGATTTTCTTATTGGTACCTTTAATAACTAAGCGGCACAGGCCCTTGGATTTTTGGGCATAAAGGCTGCAACAGAAACAGTAACAACAAAGTCATCCAAATCACCACTTTATAATGTTTTTAAGAGTTTGTAACAGTGTCAGTGTGTTCACAACTGAATCCTGAGAGCCCAAATCAAAGAAAACAAACCTTAAAATAGGCGATTTGGTACTGTAGCATCTGTCATTAAAAGAATGCTGTTCTGACTCAGCTGACTCATTTGTTTTATAAGTGGGAGGTCTCTAAAGTACATGTCTGAATATTATTTTATTTTTTTATGCTGACACTGAATAAAACAAGCTGTAGATTTGAACAAGATTCAAAACACAGCTATTCTACCTAAATGTTTAGGTTGAACTACATTTAAGTTATGTGCATGTGGTAAAGTACTTGGGTAATGAATTCCATTCAATATTATTATTTGTGTATTAGTAGTAAATCAAATTTAACACCAGACAAACTAGTTAAAAAAATTCAACAGACTATACCAATAAAAAAAAAAAAAAAAGTCACTGATGGATAATATATTGTATATAGTACGTAAATGCTCAGGAAGTCAGATTTGTGCTATCAGTGTGTAGACTTGACCTTGATTGACCCGCCTGGGGCTCTAACAGAGGCATGGCCTGCTGTGCGATTAGGGATTCTGGGAGTCTACTCTTAAGCAACAGATGCCAGGGCACAACAGCTGTTCATCTGACATCAAGACCCAAGCAATGCTATATCAGTGCCTGTCATCATCCAATAGCAGCACATCCCGTTCCACAACAAATTAATCAAGCATATAAATCAGTATATTTTTCGGACAGTCAATGACTCTCGTCATTTAAATCCTTCTTTTGTCTCATGTTGTGATTGTTTGTGTGTCTGTGCGTGTGTGAAAGAGATAAAAGTACTCACCCTGGAACGATTGCTTGGCTCTCTCAACAAGCTCCTCGATGGGATAGCTGGCCAGGTCTCCTCTGGCATGCTTAGTTTTACAGTACGTACATGCATTCAGACACCTAGACAGACAAAAACAGACAGAGAGAAGGTGAGACAAGGAGACATGGCTAGATGTAGAAAGCAGTACTCTTCAAACATCATTCATCGCTTGAGATGTGAGATGCCACAGATAATATACAGTATGACATTGAGCACAGAAATATGGAAACTCGCATTGTATTATATGTTGCACACTAAGGCATTCAAAAAATACAAATGGTACATTTTTTTTCATAATTCATGTTTCATGTTGATACGTATGTTGATAGTGGCCTGCCACGGTAATTTCTGCAACCATGGTATAGGGCAGACGCACAACAGGGTTTCCGCTATGTACACCGTGCACCGCTGCGGTTATGAAAAGTCATGAAGTCGTAATTACACGACTCTGCAGAGCTGTCTGCTCTACTGAACCCAGTGAACACCTGGACAGCGAATGGACGTCATCACTCGAGAAGTCATGGAAACCAAGTAAACAACAGGGGGAGTACTACTTGTCCCCTCAATCTAAGGTAAAGTGACAAACAGCAATGAAATCTGCACTCACGCGGGTCCCGTGAAATATGACCAAATATACCGGTAGCATTATGGACAATGAATTTGATGAATTTACTGTTTATTACACCCCAGATGTGACAAGAAGTTAACGTTAGCAAACGCTGCGGTCCCTCTGACTCCCCGTTGCAGGAGATTCCGCCAACCTGCTGTATTAACGTTAGCTACTGTTTTAAAACAGTTTTTCAGGTTAGTGGGGGTGCATACCGCTAAAAACCAACATGAAAAACGTAGCTAGAAATGTCCACTCAGCGTTTTGTTTTGTTGCTAAACTGTATGTAAAATGAGCAGTGACGTTAAATCACCGGTTTCAGGTAACCTCCTACGGTACCGTCTATTTGCTGGATAGTTTCAAGGTAACAGTTGGTAGCTAACATTATCATATTTTGGGACAATGTTTCTGACGTAGTGGTCATAGTGACTGAAAGTGTGATGTGAGATGCAAAAAAGAAAAACTACACGCAGTTTTCAAATAACGTTAATTTTGACGTTCAACAACCCCCCGCCGCAGCTGAAAATAATTCTAGAGGAAACACTGATGTTTGCTTCTCTCACATATTTAACTGAAAAACAATAATGTATGTGCTTTTGATGAATGATTTATACATTGTAAATTATTTACAATATGGCATCTCAAAATTGACCAATCCAGTGATTAACGTTTTCACTTGAATGGGAGGGATTGAGGAGAACACGGTGAGTGCACAGATAGATAAAAGATACTATTTAATGTTTTAATTAAAAATTTATTCATGCACACTTTTCCAATAGAGCAGATGCAGGAAAAGAAAGCATGGAGTCAAAACTGTCCTTTTTCCTCCTAAACTGTTTATAATGACCCCAGATAGCGTCAAAATAACCGTGGACAGCCGTCTCTCTGACTGAGACAAGCAGTGAAAAGATTAAACTCAATACATTGTTTTGTTTTACAAAAAGTAGAGAAGCTTTATTAAAATTGACCGTGAAAGGGAGGGAGTAAAAAAATAAAATAAGAAACAAATTACACAAAGGACAAATACTGGCTTACACCAGATCCAGAAGCATGGCATGGTTTAAACTCTCGGGGAGTCTTTGTTAAGGATGAAAAGGGCTTTTCTTTAAGAGTTGCCTGCAAATCACCACTGAAGAGAAGAAGGAGGGCCACTGTTAGAAGTTCTTTTTGTATTCACTTCCTTAGGGTTTCATTTCTGACCTCAAATTTGTCATACTGGGTTAACACTGTTGTTACCATAGTAGTTTTTTTTTTTTTTCCCACTTACCATTTCACTGTTGGCTTACATTTCTGGGAACAGCTCTAGTTTGTTATAGGAGCACATGTTAAACAGTGTAAATTACTAAATGTGTGTTTGGCAGGATCAAAATACTGAAATGAAAATGTAAAAAGAAAATATGTTTAATCTTTTGCCATTAATTCATGGTGCAAAAAATGAGCTTGCCACCTGCAAGATTATTTTTTTCTGTATAACTTAGTTGAGGTTGAAACTAACACTTCTATTGTTCCCAATACAGCCACACTTGCCAAGTGTATACCAACATTAATGTAGATAACTAATAATAACCCTAAGTAAAATACCACATATCAAGTGATGTTTTCACTAAAAGCCCCACGCTGACCAAACTGTGACTAATATTGGACCACAGTCTAGCTACTCAAAGGAAACAAAGTGACCAATTTATTAACCCAGCACCACTAATACAAGCTTTTGATACAGAATAAAGATCCAAGTTCCTCTTTTATAAAAGTAGCACAATGTTAAAATTGGTTTGCTGTGGCATTTAACCACTCCAGTTCAATGACAAAAATGCCCTACTAATGATTAGTAACCATAACATTCTCTGGTGTAGGGCAGCAAGTAAGAGAATATGAAATCAGACTAATGTAGATAACAAGCATAAACCCTGTATCTGTCCGTGACAGATACATGGAGAAATAACAGGGATTCCCCAGAAGCTTGAAACAAAATACACAGAACTCTGTGTTATGGTAATAAAGTAGTAGAGAGACGATCAGTGTATCTTCTTAGTTTCTGCTACCCACTGAATGAAGACTTGAAGCCGCTCTAGGATAAACAGGGTGGGACACTACAGATGGAGTTGAGAAAAGCATATCAAAGAAAATTACTTCTCAGAATGTGCAAAGGCTTTATTGTTCACAGACAATGTTACACAGTCCACATACAAAATGTGGTGTTGAAGTTTTGTTTAAAATGTATTTCTCTGAGGAAAGGCAAGGTTATTTACTTGTCTACTATGGGTTCACATTCACACCAAGGCTATCTCCACCCACAGTCCTACTACTACTACTACTACTGTTACTTACTGAGCAGATCAATTACCACAAACCAGCAATGCAAGAGGGTCTAAAGAACCTAATGTATAGGGTTTTGAACCCTCCTTTTTACAGCATTAATTGGACTGTGAAAGACCTCCATACTGTAAGTGCCCACTGAAACAACTTCAGTATCTTTATAATCATTTTTAAAAACAACCAAAATGCCAACAGCATCCTTTAATGTCACCATGGAAAAAAACAACTGAAAAACAAAAGACAATATAGCTATCTATCCATCTCTCCCTCTCAGGGTATTGCTTATCGGAGTTGAGGGCACTAAAGATGGCAGCTAGGTCACAGGACCTAGCTGTGGGGAAAACACAGACAGATGGGGCCACACACACGCACAGTCACACAGTCACAGTCTCACACACACACACACACACACACACACACACACACACACACACACACACACACACACACACACACACCACCAGGGGGTCCATCCATCTTAATGTGATCAGCCCAGCTGAGTGGATCACACCAACATTAATTTCAAGAGACAGTCAGTGGCCTGTCTGTATGTCTGTGTGTGTCTGTGTGTCAATTATGTGTATCCATGTGCTTGTGTGAGTGTGCTGCTGCTGAACATTTGTCCAGTATCACAACAACGCATTAGCAGTTTCGACCTCACCATCAACCTAAACAGACTGCGACAAGTAGTCAGCATCCTATGACTGAAAGTGACTGAAGGAGAGAAACAGTGTCCCTCTCTCTGACACACACACACACACACACACACAGTCCTTGCTATGTGTTCAACTTGCCTTGGGCTTGAGTTTCCCAATTTTGAACTGCTATATTTTCTGTCTTCCTAAAGAGACGATAAAGACCTAAGATTTCCATTACCGTTCAATTTTATTTAATGTCATCCATCAATAAGGAGAACTTTTAAAGCTGAAATGACATTACTGTTAATCAAAATTAAGCAGTTTATAAAAAAAACAGCCCACTACAAGGCACTAGTGGCATTAAGCAGAAATACAGTACTTCTAGAATTAAAACAAAATATTTTCCTATTTATCAAGCCACCATCCTTTCCCTCCTTTGTTTCTGTTCTCTCCGCCTTCTGTTTTGTCCGTTAATTAAACCACGGAGGTAGCAGTTGTACCTGTAACAGTGTAGTTTATTAATGTGTTACAATGAGAGAGGCTACTTCCCCTGTGTGTGCGTGTGCGTGCGTGTGTGTGTGTGTGTATGTGTGTGTGTGTGTGTGTGTGTGTGTGTGTCTGTAGATAGAGAGAGACTATTGTGTGGTTGCAGCCTTGAAAAGGTAACAAAGAAAGGAAAGCCCTGAGGTTCCTCTATACATTTGTAAACCTCCCTCGGCACACACACAAATACAGTATAGTTTCCATTGGAAAGGCTCCCTTGTGCAGCATCTGATTGACACAGAACAGGAGAGACAGTAAAATGCTTTCTCAATGATAAGCATTTAGGCTCTACACGTTAATTAGAAAACTGCTCTATGAATAAACAAAGTGGGCCAAGCATGTGTGTGTGTGTGTGTGTGTGTGTGTGTGTGTGTGTGTGTGTGTGTGTGTGTGTGTGTGTGTGTGTGGGTGGGTGTGTGTGTTTGTATTGTGCGGGACTAAAGATGTAATTATGAAAACAAAGCTAAAACTGTGAGGGGGAACTCTGAGTACTTTGCAAATTGTAAAGTAAGATTATTCATTGCAGTTATTGTTGGGACTGGGAAAGGGGTGGAGTGGGTATATGAGCAAACAACGTCTTATAACTGCTATTATATGACAGAACAAAGCCTCAAGTCTGTAAGTTTACTGTTTGTGTCATCTCAAAGTCATAGTGGAGATTTCAAAATAATGTGGAGTCAAGGAACAAAGAATGCTGATACAATGAAGTAAAGACATATAGGATTAGGAGCAATGAAAAGAGGATAATTAGTTATCCAGAGAATGGTTGGCACCTAAACCATATTTACCCTTGATACACAGTAAGAGATAGCTTGCATTCAAGTTGCATAGGAACTTTGCATGCACACCAATGATATTGACTCTTATAAAGACAACATTCCTTATACTTTATATCTTTTTAAACCATGATCAGGATTCAGGATGAAGCAGAAATGTTATTGTTTATAACTAGTTGAGGAGCCTAGCCTTCACCGTTTAAGCAAATAAATGTTGTGTTTGTTAAGTAAAGACAATGCTTCACCAGTAGAATAGAAATTCAACCTTGTGAGGAATCACACAAAGAATTGTATGGATACTGTCTAACAAAGACTTTCAATATGTCTGCTTTTTGTTGACGTAATTAAATGAGAAGATGGATGCTGGTGATATGGGGCATCACCAGGTACAGAAATCTATGCAAGCATGTCAGTGCGTTAACTGGGATGACACATTGTGTTTTACAGTACTACACATAACACAATGATTAGAATGGCTAGAATAGAATGACTGCAGATAAACACTGAAGAGAAACCAAAACGACGATTTAAAATTATGCTACATTTTCTATTTATTTATCCATTTGTGAACATTTTTCAGTGGCTTTTCAGTGACTGGAAAGAAGTTTATTCAGACTTCTAAACAAAGGGTTTAATAGAGTGTATGAAGCTTTTTACACTCTAGAGTTTAAGTTGATGAACTTGTTTTCCGTCCTGCCAACAAACAGGTCTGACTTAGAAATAAATAAACAAACACAAAGTTCTCTTTCCATTATCTCACAAAGTTTTTGCGTGTGTGTGTGTGTGTGCGCGCGTCTTTTTATCTGTGAATAGACCAGTGTGTGCATGAGTGTGTCTCCTAGTGCAGCTGGGGCTCATTCCTCTCAGTGTTCAATCCAGCCTGTGTGTGTGACCCTTTTGAATTCTGTTATTTAGTCTCGTGTTCCCAGTGCTGCACACTGAAACAGCTCTCTGTCTGTCTCGGTGTGTGTGTGTGTGTGTGTGTGTGTTTAAAAAAAAACAAAAAAAAAGGGTCACATGCTGACCTTAGGTTTCTGTAACTACTACAGCAGCCTCACTTGTTGTTTTGACTGGAGAGAGACAGCACGTGTACAGTATGTTTGTGAGAGCATGTGCATGTGTGTGAATGCCCATGTCTACATAAGAACTGTGAGTGTTTTCCCAGCTCCTTGTTTTGTCTATGGACCTCGAGGCAGTGTTTGTACTAGATCAGTCAGCCCATTGTTACTGGACAAGAATGGTATGATGTTTTATTATGAACCTCTAGACATACTGATAAAGGCAAGTGGTACAAGATCTGAACTGAAAGTTAGACTAGTTAGTTCTTTGCCAGCTAATTATCTCACCTGTTGCCTGCCTTACTAACCACTTTACTATGTAACAGATTCATTGATGAAATCACTTGTTCTGGTCGTCAACCTGTCTGACAGACAAATTGACTGTATGGTGACCTCATTAATAACTTGCTGGCAGGCAACCTGTCTCACAGTGACTTAACAAGGGACTAAATAATCCACTAGTTTGACTAGCGAAAAACTAACTCTGACCCTGGCCAAGTGGTTAAGGGACTAGTCAAGGGTATCTGCAGGTATCAGAGAAGTTAATTGGCCTTCTACAATTTAGTGATGTACTACTGGTGTTTCACAGATCAGGGGTCCATTTTAGAAAGCAGTTAGTTAACCCTGAGATGAGGGAAACTGAGTTTTCTGTTTCAGAAAGCGAGGTTAATCAAACTTGAGAGAGAGGGGTAATTCCAGCCCCTTTCAGAAAGAGAGGTAACGTAACCTCAGAGTCTGTTACTATGGTAACAGAGCCTGTGAACCCAAGCTGGTCAGGAGCAGGTTTTCTTCAATAAACCTCAAGTTCCTCTTAGTCTCATCCCTCAGACACAGCGGTCCATCCATCCATCCATCCATCCATTCAGTCTGTATCAGGCACATTTTAACGCAGTTTGTTATAGCATGAATAATAAAACAAGGTTGGTTTATTAACTGTGTTAGGCAGACTATAGGGCAGACAGGTTTTTTCCTTTTGTCAATGATCCTGTTGGTGGTGAAGCTACAGGTAAAAGCCAGTAAATTAGAATATTTTGAAAAACTTGATTTATTTCAGTAATTGCATTCAAAAGGTGTAACTTGTACATTATATTTATTCATTGCACACAGACTGATGCATTCAAATGTTTATTTCATTTAATTTTGATGATTTGAAGTGGCAACAAATGAAAATCCAAAATTCCGTGTGTCACAAAATTAGAATATTGTGTAAGGGTTACATTTTGAAGACACCTGGTGCCACAAAGTAATCAGCTGATTAACTCAAAACACCTGCAAAGGGCTTTAAATGGTCTCTCAGTCCAGTTCTGAAGCCTACACAAACATGGGGAAGACTTCAGATTTGACAGCTGTCCAAAAGGCGACCATCGACACATTGCACAAGGAGGGAAAGACACAAAAGGTTATTGCTGAAGAGGCTGGCTGTTCTCAGAGCTCTGTGTCCAAACACATTAATAGAGAGGCAAAGGGAAGGAAAAACTGTGGTCAGAAAAAGTGTACAAGCGATAGGGATCACCACGCCTAGTCAAGATTGTGAAAAAGGGTGTGGACAGCTGCTGGAGTCAGTGCTTCAAGATCCACCACCAAGAGACGCTTGAAAGACATGGGTTTCAACTGCCGCATACCTCGTGTCAAGCCACTGTTGACCAAGAAACAGCGAAAAGCGTCTCACCTGGGCTAAGGAAAAAAGAGCTGGACTGCTGCTGAGTGGTCCAAAGTCATGTTTTCTGACGAAAGCAAATTTTGCATTTCCTTTGGAAATCGAGGTCCCAGAGTCTGGAGGAAGACAGGAGAGGCACAGGATCCACGTTGCCTGAAGTCTAGTGTAAAGTTTCCACCATCAGTGATGGTTTGGGGTGCCATGTCATCTGCTGGTGTCGGTCCACTCTGTTTCCTGAGATCCAGGGTCAACGCAGCCGTCTACCAGCAAGTTTTAGAGCACTTCATGCTTCCTGCTGCTGACCTGCTCTATGGAGATGGAGATTTCAGGTTCCAACAGGACTTGGCGCCTGCACACAGCGCAAAATCTACCCGTGCCTGGTTTACGGACCATGGTATTTCTGTTCTAAATTGGCCAGCCAACTCCCTGACCTTAGCCCCATAGAAAATCTGTGGGGTATTGTGAAAAGGAAGATGCAGAATGCCAGACCCAAAAACGCAGAAGAGTTGAAGGCCACTATCAGAGCAACCTGGGCTCTCATAACACCTGAGCAGTGCCAGAAACTCATCGACTCCATGCCACGCCGCATTAATGCAGTAATTGAGGCAAAAGGAGCTCCAACCAAGTATTGAGTATTGTACATGCTCATATTTTTCATTTTCTTACTTTTCAGTTGGCCAACATTTCTAAAAACTCCCTTTTTTGTATTAGCCTTAAGTAATATTCTAATTTTGTGACACACGGAATTTTGGATTTTCATTTGTTGCCACTTCAAATCATCAAAATTAAATGAAATAAACATTTGAATGCATCAGTCTGTGTGCAATGAATAAATATAATGTACAAGTTACACCTTTTGAATGCAATTACTGAAATAAATCAAGTTTTTCAAAATATTCTAATTTACTGGCTTTTACCTGTATATTACTTCCCAGAGAGTTAAACATGATATTAAGGCCCCGACTATAGATGCATTTTCATTTCAAGGTACTAGCCTACCTATTTGAGCGGTATTGTTTTTACAGCCCAGTCTCATGGCAATTTGTGAAATGGTCACATTATTTAATCTATTGATTTGCGTACAGGTCACCTTAATGTTGTTATTTTCGCATGTTGATTACGAATTTTTAAGTAATGTATTTCAAAGGGAAGTATATTTCGTGATCACAGAACGATTACGATAGAGAGTAGTATTGAAAAGCCAAAACTCAGTGCAGGGAGGTTGGTCGGGGTGGTGGAATGGTGGATACTCCTTTCTGCGTTATCTTCTTCTTAACCACAACCGTCTGGTTGTTGGCGTGTCCTGCTTGTGACGGTTCCTTTCCCTGGTCTTTTTTTCAATAACTAGCCTACATAATCGTATCTGTCCTCATATCACTAACGTCACCCATCGTGGACATGCTCTACATCCCAGCAGACTCTTTATGTCACATTATGGGTTTTTATTGCAAAGGGAACATATTAGTAAAGCCACTGGCTAGCAAAGCGTCGTCAGAAGAATGTGACTCGCTCTGAAACATTTTTTAAACGTTTTGTAATGTTCCCTGGACACAAACCAGTAAGAGACATTGCGAAAGAGTTCCACAGGATTGCAGGTGAATTTGAAAAAAATATAATGAATAATAATTCTGTTAATGATGGTGCAGCAGCCTCAGAATGGGATTAGTAGGACTAGGACTTTTTTGCCCACAGGATTGCACCTAAATGAAATAGATTATAGGTTTAATACCATTTCACCAGTAACATTATATTTATGATTAAATATTAAATCAATACACTATATTGGAACCAACGCATTTACTCATGCAGCAATTTTCTCCCACGAAAATTCCCTCTTTTTGCAGCAGCTTCTGTGTTGCTTTAATGAAATACATGTTCAAACTTGCTTTATGTACGCATGAGTATTTCCGATGTTTGTGGTTGTTGCCATGGTGAATCATTGTATCATGGCTCTATTTATGCTGCTTTTTGAGAGTGGTAGAGCACACGCTTAACTCTGAGTGAACCTACTGTGAGTTGATTGAACCAACTCAAGTTAGCTGTTCTGGAACCAAAAAAATCCACTCAGAGTTCAGGGTTAAAATCAGAGTTCGTTAAACCTTCTTCCTGAAATAGGCCCCTCTAAAATCTCTAATATCCAAATCACTGCCTTGTTGTTCAATGACAGAGTACCTAATTCACAGGGTGGAGTGAACACATGCTACACATGAACAGCTTAGTCACAAGGCGTTGCGTAGGTTTTAAATGCAACAGAGAGCAGGAAAGTGCCACTGCCAAGATTCTGGAAGGCTTTTACAGTGGCGTTTTAGAGTCATCTCATGGATTGCACGCTACAAAGCCAGCAGTAGGGTCCAACTCAAAAACAGCAGTCCCACCCAAGGCAGCACTGTCACAGTGGACTGTTTTCTCTTGCTTGGCACAGGTAATGAATGGCTGAAGATGATGTACCCTTATTGACTGACAGTGCAGATCCACCTGGCCGTGCAACGCTCCACTTTATTCCTATGGATGACGCCAACGCGCCCGCAGCATCCCGCTGCATTTGAAAAAATGCAGAGAGTCAAAAAAGATGGCCGATGCCCATCTTTATGCAAATGAATCCGTTGAACATGACGTGACTATCCAACAGAAGCTAACGAAAAATTTTCAAACTGGCCTTTGTCGATCTGAAATGAAGACTTTGCAGATTCTGCAACTGCGTGGCCTGTTTCTCGATTAAAATGTTTTCAGAAACACGTTTGGCACGTTTGTCAAATCAGTGGAGCATCAACCATGGATGTATTATGTCGCTACACCACGCTTCAGTCGTGTCGGAAAAATGGATCTGCACTGTGAGAGAAACTTAGAATGTTTCTCAATCTTTGTTTTTCTATGGACTTGTGTTCTTGTGTCCCTGTGAAATGTTATCTTCTGTGGCCAAAGTACTGTCCCAATACACAAGTTTGCATTTCGCGAACAACAGTTAAAATCCCGGAAATGTTCTTGAAACAACCATTTTAACAAGTATGCATTGGTTGATAACTTGTATGAACTTGGAAGCACCCGTATCCCAACATTTATTTTGGCATTCAATGACGATCAGGTATCCGGTACAGACAGACCAACAATGGGACAGTTTAACCATTTTCCCCCCTTCTTATTCATCACAGAATTCACTTATGAGAACGTTTTAAGTGAGAAATGAGCTGTGAAGATTTCAAATATAGGCAGTTTTACAAAAATTGTTTCCAAATTGACAATTTGCTCCAAAGATTTTTGAGTTGAGAAGCTCCATAAAGTGACGCGATGACCAGCTAGTGTCTGCCGGGGCCGCTAGCTTATTGCTTGGACAGTCACGCTTGGAGACCCCGCTGCAAGCTGTAGGTCTCTCAGACCGGTCTCGTAAATAAGAGGCTTTTATTTCGCCGTAGACAGATTGTTTAAATATCACAACACATATCCATCATAAGATTAATGGGAACCTGTGGTTAACTGCCATTTCGAAGTTCCACAAGCGCCTGCAGGCTTAACAACCTCGCTGGCATGACATACCCGGGATATATGTACATTAGATTTAGTTCATACTTTTTTTGGTGCATTTGTTTTCTGATTTCTTTTATATTAGAAGTTGAGTTTCAGTTCTGTATGATGAATTTACAGTTACATAAAGTGGTAACATGATATGGCTTCAGATGTAGACCAAAGGGGAGACACCAATGTTTCATAAGATGTATTGCTAATTTCCATCTTGTTGTGCATATACAGTGCACTACAATAATATAGAAATGATAATTCCAAATAACACTAATAGGGAGACCTAGGACACGCCAGTGCAAATGCCTACCCAGGCATGCTTTTATTTATTTTATTCATTTAACTGACTAAAATTAATACACTAATAATAGTAGGGATCACATTCCAATGTGGATGTGGTTATATTGTTGTGTTTTTTTATTTCTAGCTGTTATTTAGGAGCACTGCAGGTAGCCTTTGTGCTAGGGTTGTGCATTCTTCCGAGAACAACCAGCAAGAATGTTTTGCCCAAGAACACAAGTCCATTCTTTGCATTCTTGAGATTGAGAAACAGTCATAGTGAAGCAGGCTTCAAAGCAGGCCTTGCAGAGCATCACCACCGAACATACCAAATGGCTATTAGTATTCGTGGGTCATTAAATATTACTTTTTTCAAGTTTATGTTAACAGTTCCTTTACCCCCTAAAACTTAGCGAGTATTTATCAAAACAGTTACATTTCATACACACTTCATCTAATTTATTGTAGAAGTACGCATCCTAGCATTAAAGTCAAGAGTGTATGACCCAAGTGCTAGCAGTTCCTGCTAAAATCCAATGCACTGGCAGCAAAACAACATGTGTCAATGTCCAAATAATCTGACTGTACCTATGAACACACACCCCTAGAGACAAGAGTCACTGAAATAAAGCCTTTCTTCTGGGATGATGTTTCTGTGTTGTTGACTACCTCTTGGAAGGAAACTAATTTGTGCAAATAGTCTCAAAGACAATTTTAGTGTGTGTGTGTGTGTGTGTGTGTGTGTGTGTGTAAACTGTGTTTGCTTGTGACACACTGGGGCTAATTCAGTTACTCAGGGGTTCTGTAGTGTAATGCCTTGTAATGACACACAATCTTGTTTTGTCCAAGGAGACACATCAATCTTTTGGATTTACTGTGGGGAGCAAAAGTCTCTCCTGGTGAGTGAGTATGCTGGAGAGGTGTGTGTGTGTGTGTGTGTGTGTGTGTGTGTGTGTGTGTGTGTGTGTGTGTGTCTCGGGCATGTATTTGTGTGTTAAGCAGTGGGGAAGAGGGAAATGGAATAAAATGTTCAGACCAGTGGAGCTGAAAACTACCCATACATTGGTTTGATAAACAGCAGGAAAGGCCACCATGGTACATAGCTTGAAGAGGTTATGGGCATGTGTGTATTTGTGTGTGTGAGTGAGTATGAGCGTGTCTGCATATGATCATGTGTGTGTCGGAAATGAAATGGAAAAAGGAGCATTCCTTTGTGGAGGTGTGTGTATTTGTATGCGTGCTAAATCAAAAGGGATTGTGTGTGTATTGTGTATCCATGCATTCCCACAATCCTACATACACACACACACACACACACACACACACACACACACACACACACACACACACACACACAGTGATCAGAAACTCTTCACTTCTCTGTAGCTCTACTATTCTAAACCACATCAGCCCCCTTTTTCCCTCTATTGTTGCTGCTTCACATGATGCATTTTCACTTCTGCTCCTCGGGGAGAAAAACAACACAGAAAAGAAAAGATGAGATCATTGACCGATGATCAACACAATGAAAACGCACAATGAAAACGCAGTCAAGTAGAGCAGTGTAGTAGAGCAGTATAGGCTTGTGTATTTGCTTTTTAAGATGAGGTAGGGATATGGACAAATTGTATGCAGTGAATATCGCATGAACCCCAGTGGTAGTGATATTACAGTCTGAAAGAGATTCGAGCTGGAGAAGACATATCTGCTTCGATTGTAAGGTAAAGTGTGTTTACAGGAGAAAAAGGAAATCTCGTTTGTGTCTCAGGCAAAAACTGGCTCCTCATTCTCATAGGCCTTATTCACTTCCACACTGTAATTGCCAGAGAAATTTAAATTAGAAAAGAGCACATCCTTTAGGCTTGATTCAATTTGCTTTTAACTCGGCTAATGACTTCCCATCTCAACCCGTTTCTCCCTGTGTCTCTCTGCACCTCACTTCCCTTTCTCTTTCTAGCAAAGACTTTATCTGCAAAATGCCTCCTCTATTCTTTTAGTGACTCTATTTTTTAGTGATAGTCTTTATTATAAATTGTGTCTCCAATGAGCTGTGCCGTGTATTTTTTACCTCCCCTCGTCAAGGCCTCTGGCATCAAAAACACCATGTGCTAAGTTTGACTGATTTCCAGACAGAAATTGTTGCAAAGAGGGCTAAGAAAAGAATGCAGCAGCAGAGGAAGCTCTGAGGCGTGCTGATTGGGACTGGGAAAGTGGAGCGCGACTATCAGGTGCTGAAGACTGTCGTGTGTGCTGAAAAGCAGGATATAGTGCTGGTATGATAATCGTCAATAACAGAAGAAAGATGAGTATAAAACAATGTTTATAAAGACGTTAACTGGATGCTACAATGTGAAGAGATTTCTAATGTCCGTGAGAGGAGCTGATGTTTGCAACACATATTACAAGAGATGTTTCTGTAGTGAGTTAAATGCCGTCAGAAAGATACAGATAAATAGGCAGACCAGTGCAGTGTACGTCCTTGCTGTTATGATTTTCTTCCAGCTGTGTTGAATGAACAGCACTGAAGTAGAAGACTTGTTACAATATATTTGGGCTGGGGAAAAAAACAAACATATTTTGCATTAGGCAACATCACACATACATGTTGTTGCAAGGCAGGAAGGGAAGCAGCACACTATTCCTTCATTTTCTATGGCAATTTGACCAAAAGCCCAAGAAATACCTAATTTAAGGCAGCACATAGCCTTCCTTCTAAAGAATCATATTATTTCTGGTCCTGTCATGTTACTTAGGGACACATCAGGTCAGGAACAGCTAGTAAGTCTAGCTCTGACATGCAGGATGTTGCTGCTGTTGTTGGCTTCACACCGGCAAGTCCTAATTTTGGCCCAGCCTCTTCTGACCCGTATTGCTTATCCTCTCCACCTAGATGTCTGTTACCTCAAATTTACTTCTCTCTCAGCCCTGAACATTACACCTTGGTCACAATGGTTAACACACAGATGTAAAGGTCAGCAGCGAGGTTGATAAGACCTATTATTGCACTGTGTCGGCGTGGAGAGAAGACGGAGAGGTTGTGGCAGCCAGACCACAGGAATCACAGGAAACAAGCAGCTAACACACTAGGGGCCTATCAGCTAAAACAAACACATTCTAAATGCACGCTAACACACAATCACACTTTGTCTCTTATCAGCTTTGTTTACATAGAGAGAGAGAGAGAGAGAGAGAGAGAGAGAGTGTGTGTGTGTGTGTGTGTGTGTGTGTGTGTGTGTGTGTGTGTGTGTGTGTGTGTGTGTGTGTGTGTGTGTGTATTTTGCTACGGTGATTATTAGTGATTATAGAAATCAAGGATTTGGCAAGGATGAAGGTCTGAGAGAAATGAGCCACTAGCCTGTTCAAATCCTTTAGGATTTTAACCAGCCACAGAAATGAATAGAATAGAAAACAACATAGAAAATAATGATTAGAGATTATTGCTATGTAGCTTGACTAAAGCATCCAAAACATTCATGTCTAAAAAGGTATTAAACATCTTTTGAAAAACCAGAACAATGGCATCGTGCAATATTCAACATGGCTTAATGGACAGATTAAATTAGCTTTCCCTTTAGCAAATAAATATGTTACTATTAGTGTCAGAAGGTGAAAAAAGGGAAAACAGGGAATTCAATAGAAGGAGCTGAACAAAGGAGAGGATGAAATGCAGTACTGTATGGGCTTCAAGGTTATCTTTTTTACTCCGTGGATAGGTGAAGCCAGTAACTCAAAGAGTAAGACATTTCCACTCTCCTGTAAAAAAAACAAAAAAACAAAAAAAAAAACAGGAATGCTGAAATGTCATTTGTATTAAATCCTTCAATGTTTGCTTTTATTCAAGAAATGGCAGCATCGCGATTTGTCGACCAGTCATAACTTTAAACTTAAAAACATTTCAAGGACAATGATGTGCAGAAGGTTGCTAAGGAAAATATTAGATAAGAAAAGAAGCTTAATATTGTCACACTCTCATCAAATACCTAAGAAGAAAACATGTATTTTAATGGTTTAGGAAAAGGTTTGGGAATGATAAATCAAAAAAATATTCATATTAAGCATGACTACGGATGCTGAACATCAACAACTTTTCATTATGGTGCAATATTTACACAGGTTTTTCACAGCAGCACAGGCCTCTACACCATCAATTCAACTTGTGAGTATTTATGGGACGTACAGTATGAGCTGCCAGCGCAGCTATCAAAAATCAAGGCAGCAGTAAGCCTGGCAGCAATGCTCCACTTGTGTTTGAGAGAGCTCTCAAACCACAAGAAGCCTTCTTCCAATGCCTATTCCCCCCATGTCATCATGTCTGTCTACCTGGAGGATACGAATGCTGATTGTGGGTACTGGTTTGGGTTTAGAGCAGAGGATCATTAACACCTGACTTTTAGCACATTGTAATAACAGATGATAAATGCGAAAAATTTGATTAAATAAGAGAACAGGGAAGAGGAAGAGATAGATAATGAAATGAAATGAGCTGTAACTGTGGAACAAAGGGCTTTTTTCAATGCCTGAAGTCTAATGGCAACGATTCACACAAACAGACACAGCAACAAATACACACACACAGTGAAGTTTAATGAACCATTCTGACTGAGTGGCTGTAAATTCCTTGTTTATGACGCTGAAGCATTGCGATTCAACATGTTCACAAAGGGGCTTTTACTGTTCACTGACAACACTCACACACACAAAGATATACAAAGACCAAGAAGGGACAGTTAGTGTAGCCTAGGGCAAAATACACACACATACACACACCAGCTTCCCTAATAGAATCGAGCGGGCTAAAACTGGGACACAAAACAGAGCATTAGAAAGACAGTCAAGTCTTTTCCAGTCTGAGGCTGTATGGAAAATGAACTCTGTCCTCAGGCTTATCTGTTGGTATAAATAAGCTATGAAATGAACCACATAAGAAACGATGTAAAACTAAATACTGGCGACGAAAAGGCAAGCCAATTAAAGAGCACAAGCCTAACAATAATACAAATCAGCTGCACCAGGACAGGAGTCAACACCAGGAGCACAAGTAGGGTGGAGTACAAAGGACCCATGTCTGATTGAATCCCATGTTTAAAAACACCAACTGTGTGTGTGTGTGTGTGTGTGTGTGTGTGTGTGTGTGTGTGTGTGTGTGTGTGTGTGTGTGTGTGTGTGTGTGTGTGTGTGTGTGTGTGTATTCCCTAGGGATGCACCCATATGAAAACTTTGGCCGATACCATCATTGCCGTTATGGCTGACAACCAATATCTACCAATGTCAATATGATGTGTATAAAATAAGTTTCTGTTTCTCAAATTCAAAGAACATACAAAATTTAACAAACATAAGAAGAAATACATAAACAAAAAATGGGAAATACGGCAAAATTAAGTAACAAAAATGTATCTTTTCAAAATAGACATTTAAGCATAAAAGCATACATAAAGCATACAAATAAAATAATTAAGAAAAATACAAATTCGTATTTTAAGTAATACATTTTGTATGCTCTTAAAAACTTAAGATGGGTAGAATATGTAGTGATTATCTTAGGGTTAGGGTTAAAATATACTTTGTAAAACCTCCTCTTAAAGGCGAGAGGAAAAAAAGAGATATGTCTAAAGACTATGTCAAGTAAATTAACGGTGAACAACAAAAGCAAGTTTCTAAAGACACGGTGGCTTCATCTGTTGTTAATAATGATGGTAAAGTGATGGGTGTTATCACTAAAAGAGCATCGGCCCTGGAGGGAATGTCTCCCCTGTGCTTTCCGACCATAGTCTGGGAGTCTAAACAGGACTGTGGTCAAGGCAGCCGTCGCTTGGATTTCCATGTTCAAATCAGCAGACGTAAAAATTATAGTGCACCTGTATACTGATACTTATGGTAAATGCATTTAAATGGCATCCGAGCAACGGCTGGCTCGACTGCAGCGAAACCAGAGTGGTGTAACAACGCAGAGACGCAGTTCACCTTTTGGTTGAATTACAACATGCAATTTTTGCGTTGCGTATTTAATCGCATGTTGCAATTGCGATTAGTTTAGTGAAAAAGTTTGGATCATAGATCAATAACTAAGTAACATAAAACAAAATGTCCTGTTTAGGTTTTATGAACTTGTCAATTATGAGACTAGCTGGTCCACCTTAAAGCCAGCCCACCTTAAGTTGGTGAGTCGGTGCTTAAAGATGAACTGAACTGAAAGAATAAACGATGACTTGTTGGTTATGATAATTAAAAATAAATTACACTAAATATCTAAATTTAAAAAAAATCAATATAGCTTTTTTTAACAACATAAAAACTGCATTTGTTAGTATTAGAACGCTGACAATTTTGACAACGTCACTGGCATGGCCTACAAAGGTATATAGGCAACGGGTTCCGCATTTAAGCCTGTTTCAGGCCTGTAGTGTCTGACTACCACCACATGGAGCACGATCAGTTTCAGGCTCCACCTGCAGTACAGTATCGTTTGGGGGAGTGACAGTGCAGTGTGTGTGTGTGTGTGTGTGTGTGTGTGTGTGTGTGTGTGTGTGTGTGTGTGTGTGCATGCGCGTGTGGCCTACTGTCATGCACTTTCATCTATTGTATCCAAGCACATTATGCATTTTAGGAAATTGACTGCTTATATATCGTGTGCATTTAGAGAAAAACATGGTTGAGGTCCTGTTAGAAAATAGAGGCAGATAAATGGAAAATGTAATTGGACGAATGAATCGAATGGGATCACTTGTTAGCTGCACGTAGGAGAGTTACCCCAGTTTGACCATAGATGCACGGAGGATTCACGAGTTTTGCCGTTTACTTTACTTTAGGCTAGTGCAGAGTTGGCAGATTGTTTCACTACGAGACTATCAACAATGTGCCGTGAGACAGCGAACATCAGCTAGCTTCAGGGTGAGTTATTGAAAACATTTTGCTTAACAATGCCGATATATAAACAAATGACTAACATCTGCCGAACGATGTGATTGCTGATATATCGTGAATCTAGTATTCTCAGTATTTCTCTTTATTTTTCTCAAATCGACTACTATTCCCTCCACTGCTTCACCGCTCTCACCAAGCGTTCAATATGCACATACACCACCTGTGAGAAAGATTTATGTTGTATGTTTCAAATTAAAAACTTTGGAGGTTTAGGTTTTCCCTTTGTTAAAAAATGTTTAGTGCCTTTTGTGTCACTTCATCTTCAGAAGCCTGTTAACTTTCATAATATTCAAGGGCCCTGGGAGGATGGAGTTATTATGCTGGTGAAATGATTTAAAACATGTTTGAGATTGGATTCATTTAACTATATTTTGCTCAATCACAATTTGTTCAGTCGCAATTATTGCAAAAATGATACTGAACCCAATTATGTTTAAATTGATTAAATTTCATTGAATAAGATTTGAATTGTGATGTTTAAAAAGACAACTGCATGGAAGGCAGCACACATCTGCTGCTAAATCTCATTAGTACATTCAGAGTGCACTTTGAAATTAAATGTTTTATACATCTGCAATAAAACATCATTCAATGTGTCCTTCGCATCCATAATATTTCTGTAATAATCTTCAAGTGAATGAATTAATTACACTGAAACCCTAAAAGGAAACAACATATTAGTGTATTAAAATTTGAATTGTTGTTGACAATTGATTTCAGCAATAAGATTGGTGCAACATGCTGCTTTTGGACTGAACCTTCAAAGAAATAATTAGGGGTTTTGCTCATTAATGTGTCACGTAAAAATGACTCATAATAGTTGTGCTAATGGCCCAGGAGAAACCGGAAATGCTCCTTTAATACAAAGCCACAGGGCATTTGAAGACCAGCTGGACTATGAATGAATTTATTTTCTGATGGGGATAAAAATTAACTGGGTGAGGGAAAATAAAGCCAATTTAATTTGGATTTAATAGATCCAAATGAAATTCATTTTTTACTTAATGAAACTAATATTGTGAATCAATTTGAACATGAAATTAAATTTTCAGTGGTAGTCCCAGGTGAAACTATGTCAGGCTGTGTCGAGGATTTGCACTTAAAGCGTATAGTAAAGGAGATGGTACAATAGGTTCATGTGTCAGATGGCACATGAACATTTAAAATGGCGTTAATTCATAATATGAATGTTCACTGTTTATAGCCAAAACGTCAAATTGGGTGATGGTTTTTGTTGTGTGTTCTGTATACAAAAAGGTACGTTGGGGTATCTGGTAGACACATACTTCTACAGAACTTTTACAAAGAGGGAGCTATGTGACAACTGGTTCGCCCGTATCCCTAGAGCCCAGCATCCTAAATGCTCTAGTGGCTGCTGAGCTGATGGGCAGGGGCATCTGCAGGTTTCAAAGAGCCAAATTAAAAAATACATACATATGATTTTAATCCTGTTCTGCTTTTCAGTGTGGATCTATTACACTGAATATGACTGAAATCACATTGACATTATACTCAATTTGAAAAAGCATTACTAATACTCAAAACAAGAGTATACAGCCATGCTCACCGCTCACTGCACAGCATGCTAACATGCTTACAATGATAATGCCGTATACTGTTTTCCATGCGGTCTCATCATATTTTACGAAAACGCACAAGTGACAGATGTTGGTCTACTAACTGCATTTAAGATATGTTAATATGTATGCCTTAAAATTATTTGAAAATTTAAGATTCAATACTTTTCAAGGACTTGCAGATGACCTGTGAAAACACTCCACCCTGCAGCATGATATCAACTTGATATTTGGTTAGGAAACAAAGGGGATGCATCCCACATGTTCACACACAAAGAAACTGGCAAAAAACTGGAGACATCAAAGGCCACACACACACTCCAAATCAAAAGCTTAAAATGTTTTCTTCTGACGCAGAGGCCGTTTGGAGAACAACTTCAACTGATGTTGTGCATGTGTGTGTGTGTCTGTGTGTCAGACAAAGATCCCTCTGTTTCTCCAGCTGACAAATGTCACCAATGATGTCACTACTACCTCAGAAGAATATTTAAAACAGATTATCTAAAAACAGAACACATAAAGAGCACATTCTCTCATATTTTCCTTAATACCCACACGTACGTAAACATATTGAGAGAAACATGTTGAAATTATTGACACCACTGACTGACCATTGCAAAAGCACACATTAAGCCTGGATTTTCAGTAACACCGGTGTTATTTTGGAGAGATTTGGCTCCAGCCGATTTACATCAACATATTCGTTTAATCCCCGGGCCTCCAAAGTTAAGGAATAAAAACAAAGGGATTTATTTGCCAGCCTGACCCTTTTGAAAAACAAGAGCAAGTTCATTTGGATCAGATACAGACCCTGCTGGAGGCTGGCTGGCAGGGGACTGACATCTGCACACAAAAACTGCACACATCCAGGCTCAAAGGCCCGCAAAAGAACACACACAGAAATGTTTGAAACGGCAGGTACACAAGCACATGAAGCAATAAATCAAGGTAGGTACTCACACTGTAGTTGTGATTTGGTAGTGGCAAAAGCAGAGTGAAAAGAGAAACTGAGAAGGATTGAGATCCAATTACCAACAATTATCAAAATGATACACAGAGGCTGTGAAAGAGCCACAAATAGTGTGTCTGCATCTGTTATCTACTATGTCACTGGTGGCCATCTAAAGCAATGGTTTACAGGGGAGCAGTGACTGAAAACTGGCTAGTGCTGGATAAACAGTACACTGTTGCAGTTGTAGCAAAAGGTTGCATTTTCTTTTGGTCATAAAGCTCCCATTTTGCTTTTTAAACATGCCACAGTTGGTGCTGAACAGAAGTGCCAGTTTATCTGATAAATTAAGGCTGAAACAGCTGGATTTACAGTTTTTCTAGGCGTATTAGATTTAGTGTCGTCTAAGGCGCTTTAGTCAGGAATAAAGACCACTGAGCTGTGCAAACCGCAAACATCTAGGGCAACGTAAACTCTTTAGAAAAACACTCACTGGATTTTTTCTTTGAGATAAGGCTGGGAATATCATGAGTTTAGAAAAAAAAAATCCCAACATACTGTTGTTCAACATTTAATGTAGACAATATATAATGTGAAAGTTAGTTTTTTGCTTATAATAGACTACCATGATTGTTTGCAATCCTTGTTTTTGAAAGCAAAAGTCCCCTTATAACATGTACAACAATGTAAATTGATGGGAAGTGTGATGATGCTGTCACCGCACAGAATATAACCAAAATAACCATAACAATGCCTACAGTAATAAATAATAGGTTCCAAAGCACGTTCATTCCAGATAACTGATGAAACCCCCGTACAAACAGTAACAAATGTACTTAGAATACTTTCAATCAAATAAAAATATGATGTATTGTTGATCATGTAATGTCTAGAACTTTAAAATGGTCATTAAGCAACAATTGAAGCTATTTTTCTAGACCGCTTGTTAAAAAGCGTAACCAAGTTAGTGTGAGAACAAAAGCACATGTATTTAAACCAAGAAAGCTTTAGTCATATTGAACACTAGTGTTGCGTCTACAAGTTATTTACTTCCTTGCTTTTAAGTCAGGCCATTGCATTACATACATTGAAGATGTGCAGGAGGATGATTGATGGATTATCATTAGTGGAGGCCCAACACAATGGAATAAGTCTGTCGTAACCCTTTTAACTAGCCCACTGAGAATATGGCACATGGGTTAGTAGAGACATACAGATCTGTAAACAACATGAAATTAGCCCATAAACTTGTGGCTGTAGGTGTGAGTGGTTGTGCATGTGCATCTACCAAACCCAACAGAAGTATTCTAAAACAAACTCACTGTCAGTGACATAACAGTCAAAATAAAGAATAGTAACAGGATAATACATAACATCCCAGCTGTGACAGAAAAAGGTGACAAAGGATGGAGGTCTACCTATGTAGCTGTCTTCTTTCATATTTCAAATGGAAGCTGAGACAAAAGACTAGACACCTATTTGGTTTGTATTACATTTAAAGAACAAACAGCACTATATGCGTGTGCATGCACACACACACGCACGCATGCACCCCCCCAAGCAAACCATATGAATTGATAAAATTAGAAGCACAGAGGGGCTCTATTTAAGTGGCTGTACAAACAGAGCAAGGGCGCACACACACCATGAACCCAAAGGCAGCAAAGCAGTGAAATTGAACTCACAGATAAGGGTGAATATTTTATGATTCGTGTTCTCTGTTTGTGTGTCTGAATCCTACCCAGTGTTAATAGAGATGATTTCAATAAGAGGGTTCTTCCTGATCTTGGGCAGGTCCAGTCTGGCTCCTCCGAGCCTCCGGCCTCCATCTTTCTTCTGACCCAGCAGACGAACTGAGTGGCCTGAAAACAACAAACATCACTTCAATGCATATACCTTTTGAGACAGAAGTACCAGTGTATTTGCCCTGTTGTTTACTTGTGACACACTAACATGCAGACCTATGTGTGGATGGGTGCGCAGATGTATTGTAGGCACTTCCATGTTAAAAATGTTTCCATTCAACTTGAATATTAGTTGGATAAAAGAAAATAGAGTTAAGATAACTGTTTGGCTGGTTGAATGACTTTCTCTCTTTATAGTCTGTCTCCATAACACACACTTAAAGCGTACAGTAGACACACGCTCACAGACAACTACATTCACATACAACCTTCAACAACAATAGCAAATAGAAAGTGAGCTTTTAATTGTGGAAAAAACAATGTGGTAAATGTATGGTCAAGGGAGATATAAATTAGCAGGTCTAGCTGTGCAGGGAATGGCATAACAGGCAAACCTCTGATATCAGGTGCACTTTAAATCAATTAAGGATGAACATCAATACACATAGTGGGAAGTAGGCCAAGAACATGATATTCTTGCTAAAGTAAACTCCACTGATATTACCAAGAAGTTTATACGGGCGGAAACAAAGTGGGATAGGCAGGAATAAGGGAATCTTTAAAATAAAAGACAGCTATCATCTCTTACCAACTGCACACTGTAACAACTCTAAAACTACTATCACTTATAGTATATACACTGGGCTACCGAAGGAAATGAAAATCGATGGCTGAGTCAAATAGCTAATAGCAAGTGATGACCAGCCATTGGTGTGCAGAAATGGGATGCAGTAGTCTTTCCTCTCCAACTATTTAAAAGGCTACCAGCTAGACTCTAACCTCTAGCTGTTAGAGGGTGTGAGATGGAGCGTTGAGGGATGGAATTGTCTTCCTGTTTTCATCCGCTTTACATGGGTCTCCTGGGAGGGAGGGCTCTGGGCAGGAAGCATAGCTATCAATTGGTTGATAAAAATGACTATCTGCCACAGAGGAGGCCAGAGCCAATCAGTGAGGCGTGACTGGTTGTAATATCCCACTATAAGCAAGGAAATTAGAAAACTTCCCTTGTGGAAAACAGCTGGGACTTAAAGCACGTTCATCCATGCTTCATTCTAGGTACCTATCTGTTTCTCCATCTTTGGTCATACAACATGGATTTAAAATAAGTGTAAAGATTTGTTTAGTAAAATGGGCATGTTAACCTGACAGATCTGCTGTAAATAAAAACAAAATTACAGAGTCTACAAGTACTTTACTTCATTTTCCAAAGCAAAAAGTGGCAAACTATTACAGAATGAGCCATTTTGGCTTGAATGTTGAGGTTTAATAATGGACTTTGAAACTTAACATGTTTGAGATGATCAGCTTCACTGGCAAAATAAAAGGCATGGAAGTAAGGCCTGGGAAGAATTGCAGTAAATTATTTTAGATTTTTTTCCCAGATTGTTGACATTATACATTTGTTTCTGGTGGTTTTAACTGAGGAAAACAAAGTTACCAATACCTAATTGCCTGCACAGACTTGTCAGGAGAAAGTGTATACCAGTATGGTGCTGGATTTTCAAATGTTTCTTTTCCAAATTCGATTTTCTTTTTATGAAACTTGGAAACTGCCATTCCCCATATTCTTTTCTTGTCTTTAAAACTGCACAGGACCCCTGTCAATGTGACTGCCACCCAAGATTCAAGTAATAATCTCACAACCAGCATGTAATCACTCCAGAAATGTACCCAAAGCCAAATTCAATTTCAGGGCCTAGGGAACCATGAATAGGAAGCAAGAGGAAAAAAAGCAAACTTGAGTAACTGAAGAAAACTGAAGAATGTTGCCCTATTTGTCATCTCAATTACAGAGTTTAGAGAGGTCAACTGCTGTGATGGGCAACCCTGCATAGACACAAAGACATCAACCTATACCACATTTTCTAGTTACTGACTGCCTCCTCTTTTCCCTTGTGTTTTTCCAATTTCTCTCTCCTTTGTTCTTTTCTCTCCTTCATAAATACAAACCAACATAAATCCTTCTCTCCACTCGTAACAGCCCATTATAACATGCTAGAGAAAAAAAGGGAGGGTAGGCAAGGATAGATAGATAGATGGATGGATGGTTGGTTGGATGGTGATAGAAAAAAAACACATCACAGATGAAAGATGTACAGAATAGCCAGAAGGATGGTTGGATCAGCGATGTAGGGAGGTAAAAGATTGACCCGTTGACCTGTGTCTGCTACCTTATAAGTGGTGGGTCTTGTTGTGCTCCCTGGTTTGATTGTAAAGCAGCAGGCAGGAGCTCGGTAGGGGCACATTGGAAACAAGGGACAAAGGGGGCAGAGGGGGAGGATAGGAGGGGTGGAATGCTTGTCATTTCCCTTGATATAACAAGTTATAGATATGTATGACTGTCCTTGAAAAAGTAGTTTTCTTTCTTGTAAAATGTCACTCAAATCCATTTTGAGAAAATATCTCAGATATATTAGATGAGGCTTTGATCCTTGACAATAATACGTTATGTCACTATAGATGGGAGGTTACTGGGTATTAAAAGACAACTTTCAGATTTCCTTCAGGTGACTTAAAATACATATGAATGCATCAACCTCTATCTTTGTACCTGCTCTTTCTTTCCACTCCTCACTGTCTGTCTCTTTTTATTCAGCCATGTGTTTATACTCATGCTTTATTTATTCAGCATTGATAAAGGCAAGCGGTTTGTTTATCCTGGTGAAATAAGGACCATGAGGTTATATGGATGCCATATAGCTCTGATCTGTAGCCAAGTAGATACATTAGCCTGTCTAGCCTTTTCTGCCCGTTTCTATGTTACACACACACTAAATCTAACAGATAAAAGAATATCAGGTGAAATGGTATCATCAAAGGCTATAATCTCAGTGAGAGAAGATCAATAGTAGGAGGTCAATAAAGAAACAAATGTATCAAAACAGCCCTATAAAGAAAGGGGTACAGCAGTTATTCATTATTGGTGCAAAGATCAGACTTCAGTAAAAGTCTGCGTTCCTTTAAGAGTGAAAAAATGAATAAAACGTATAGTCTGGCCTTTTTGTGGGTTTCTATATAATGTTTTTTCTTGATTTAAAAAATGTAACGATTCTTTCTCTGTAATTCACACTTCAAATAACCAATTTAGTTCTTGTTTGTTGAGCATCACTAACAGACAATTTATCTGGCTAGGTGCCCTTGCAAAAATGTGCATCCATGGGTGTCATTCATTACTTTTTTTATAGATCTGGCTCAAGGTTTGGAATGCAAGATAAAGCCAAAGCTGTGTTTGTTGTTAGCAAGAAAATCATCACCTGGCACAGCTAAAACAAAAAATAAACTACTGATTTGGATAAGCCAGCTTGTGACCACAGTAACATTACCCACCAAATCACAGATGCCGCAGGGTGGCAAGCACCACAAAACTGGACAGTAGTTGTAATGTATGGCTGTATGAAGCTAGTACTGTGTGCATGCTCAGCAAGCCAACCTGAGATAACCACAGGATAAAAATGCCTGCCATTTACAATAGGTAGTAACTTGATCTTTATGTTAGGTAGGTTAGGTGCAATATGATTAAAACCACTTTTACAGTAGTGAAGTATCTTTATGGATTGACAGTTGTTAAGTTCTTTTGGAGCCAGGATCCAAACTGAAATATATAGTCTCACACCTCAAGACACAAGCTCATAAAAAGGCATACCAACACTCTTGTCATGTGGAAAACAGACCTGCAAGCAATTTTGGTGCAGCAAAGAACTGTGTCTATTAGCAGTTCATTGAAGTAAGTATTTTAGTAGCCATTACGAAGGCAAATCCCAGAGCTTAAAGGTTTATGCCCAGGCCTCCGAGCTGAAATAACAGCTCTCAGTTTATACGAGGTCATAAAGAACTGTAATGATACTGGGAAATTAGTTTCTATGGAGGAAAAAGGAGGAGGAAGAGAAGGAGGGCAGTAAGGATGGAACAGGACAGTGAGAAGGCAGAGGCAGGAGGAAGAAAGGAGGAAAGAGATCAAGAGATGCTGAGGAATGGGAAAGAGACAGAAAGGGGAAAAAGGAAAGACTGAGCAAATCCTCGAGAAGACGGGGAATGAAAGTCAGTGTACATGTGTAAATGTAGAGTGTGTGTAGCCAGACAGACTTAGGGTTGATGACACATTGTAATATTAAGTCTTTGTTCAGCTGTCCTTCATTAGAGTGAAGCCTGCAGTGCAAACTAGTAACTCTCTCTCTCTCTCTCCCCACACACACACACACACACACACACACACACACACACACACACACACACACACACACACACACATAAACTCAAGCTGTTCTTTATTAGAGAACAGCTGGGGTATGACAGCTTGACTGGACACACTCACACTGTAAACTCTGCCTGACCTTCATTAAACAGTAAAGTGTGGTGGTTCACTAACAGTTTAAATGGATGACCTAATCACTGCCATGCGAGTCTGTCTGAAGACCACTTAACAAGCTACTCCGACAGCAAGTCAGATCTGAAAGCAACACTGATGACTTCTCTTTCAAATACACATCAGTCTAAACTGTTAATCTTACTGAGCAATTTTGTCAAAATGAGTTGAGAATCACATTTCCCATCCTTTAAACATTACATTAACAACAGTTTCTTGAATATCCCATGTTAACACAATGAACATGTTACTGTAGATCTTTCTCCTTTGAACAATACTGAATCTTATAATAACATTCTAGTTATATTCTTTATTATTGACAATAATTAGTCAGAATCAAATATTTAAAATGTTAAAAGCAGACAAACAGAAAGCCAACCCAAATCCATAATATGATTATGTGCATTTCTACAGGAAAGTGATATATTCCTTGCATGCTGTCAGTAAGTGGACCGACCACTTTACTGAAAATCATTTACACATTTCCTATTCCAACAATGTAAAGACTCTCGTTCATTAGCTGATCAATGCATTTCTGCTTATTCCCTCATACAATGAGTGTGTGTGTGCGTGCACTAAAATACCTTTAACAGCCTCGTCCACTACTTCCACCACTCGATCAATCTGTTGGACCTGAAATACAGACAGACACACATGGGAAAAGGTTATTGATGCTGACACACAGTCAAACAAAGCCTGATATTGACAATAAAAACACATATACTAATCCACATTTAAATAAGGCGGGCATGTAAATATATACAAAGACACTATGCATTATGCACACTGACAAAAATAAAAGTACAAACCGATACAATCACACCAATTTTTCTCAGCCAGGATTTAGTGATATAGATTTACTAAATGCCACTTAGTGTCTATGTAGCTGCAACAACACTTACATTATGTATTCACAGAGACACAGTCTGAAGCTAGAACTTAGAGGAAGAAGCGGAGAGGAAGAGGGTGACAGACAATAATCAAGATAATCCAATTGTACATTCTTAGATTATAGGAGAATAGGTATTTTCCTCATTGCCTCAATGGATTAAAACCAATTCATGAAGAAGAAAAAAATACTATTTGGTGGTACTCTACTGAGAACAGCACTGATGACATCTTTCTACTAATAATCTGGAGAGGAGATGGAGAAGAGTGAGAGAGAGAGGAAGAGAGGGATAAAGACTAGGGCAAAAGAAAAATAACCATCTGCTGATTTCTCCTTTGATTCCTACCAGCATCCCATCCACCTCTAATTCCCTCACTTTCCTTCTTCCTAATGGTCTATGCACTAGCCCTTGGCACCCGCTTTCAATGCCTCCATGCCCATTACCCAGAGCAACCCTTCTTTCAGACACACTCACACAGATGCACACTGACTGTGCCTTGTAAGCAGCAGTTATATGCATGTTACACACTGAGATCAAACCAATTTTCTTCTAATGGCCAAGCAATCTGGGTTCATTCAGAGCAGAAGAGGTGTCCTTACTCACAGAAACAGTTGGGTATTGTTCACGTATTAGTAATTTAGATTAATTCAACTTTTCCATTATGGTTCTTATTGAATCCTGCTTTATACACAAAAAAGTATGCTTTGAAAAAAGCACTTATCTATTCAGTCAATCTTGGCTTTCATAAAAGTAATGTCAAAAATTACAATAAATGACTGCCTGCTGCAGTAATAATTCTTATAGACTGTTATGTTAATAATTTTAAACAAAAAAAATATAAACAATATTTTGCCATTGGAAGTGGACTGTTAGCCTAAAGGTGCACTTAGGTCCTGTATGTATAGAGCAGACAGAACTCTACTTTACATCAAGCATACAGGTAAAAGCCAGTAAATTAGAATATTTTGAAAAACTTGATTTATTTCAGTAACTGCATTCAAAAGGTGTAACTTGTACATTATATTTATTCATTGCACACAGACTGATGCATTCAAATGTTTATTTCATTTAATTTTGATGATTTGAAGTGGCAACAAATGAAAATCCAAAATTCCGTGTGTCTAAAATTAGAATATTACTTAAGGCTAATACAAAAAGGGAGTTTTTAGAAATGTTGGCCAACTGAAAAGTAAGAAAATGAAAAATATGAGCATGTACAATACTCAATACTTGGTTGGAGCTCCTTTTGCCTCAATTACTGCATTAATGCGGCGTGGCATGGAGTCGATGAGTTTCTGGCACTGCTCAGGTGTTATGAGAGCCCAGGTTGCTCTGATAGTGGCCTTCAACTCTTCTGCGTTTTGGGTCTGGCATTCTGCATCTTCCTTTTCACAATACCCCACAGATTTTCTATGGGGCTAAGGTCAGGGGAGTTGGCTGGCCAATTTAGAACAGAAATACCATGGTCCGTAAACCAGGCACGGGTAGATTTTGCGCTGTGTGCAGGCGCCAAGTCCTGTTGGAACCTGAAATCTCCATCTCCATAGAGCAGGTCAGCAGCAGGAAGCATGAAGTGCTCTAAAACTTGCTGGTAGACGGCTCGTTGACCCTGGATCTCAGGAAACAGAGTGGACCGACACCAGCAGATGACATGGCACCCCAAACCATCACTGATGGTGGAAACTTTACACTAGACTTCAGGCAACGTGGATCCTGTGCCTCTCCTGTCTTCCTCCAGACTCTGGGACCTCGATTTCCAAAGGAAATGCAAAATTTGCTTTCGTCAGAAAACATGACTTTGGACCACTCAGCAGCAGTCCAGCTCTCTTTTTCCTTAGCCCAGGTGAGACGCTTTTCGCGCTGTTTCTTGGTCAACAGTGGCTTGACACGAGGTATGCGGCAGTTGAAACCCATGTCTTTCAAGCGTCTCTTGGTGGTGGATCTTGAAGCACTGACTCCAGCAGCTGTCCACTCCTTGTGAATCTCCCCCACATTTTTGAATGTTTTTTTTTCACAATCTTGACTAGGGCGCGGTGATCCCTATCGCTTGTACACTTTTTCTGACCACAGTTTTCCTTCCCTTTGCCTCTCTATTAATGTGTTTGGACACAGAGCTCTGAGAACAGCCAGCCTCTTCAGCAATAACCTTTTGTGTCTTTCCCTCCTTGTGCAATGTGTCGATGGTCGCCTTTTGGACAGCTGTCAAATCTGAAGTCTTCCCCATGTTTGTGTAGGCTTCAGAACTGGACTGAGAGACCATTTAAAGCCCTTTGCAGGTGTTTTGAGTTAATCAGCTGATTACTTTGTGGCACCAGGTGTCTTCAAAATTTAACCCTTACACAATATTCTAATTTTGTGACACACGAATTTTGGATTTTCATTTGTTGCCACTTCAAATCATCAAAATTAAATGAAATAAACATTTGAATGCATCAGTCTGTGTGCAATGAATAAATATAATGTACAAGTTACACCTTTTGAATGCAATTACTGAAATAAATCAAGTTTTTCAAAATATTCTAATTTACTGGCTTTTACCTGTACATATATACACATTAACAAGGCTATCTCTAAACTAAGACAGAGAGCACCTGTAGTAAAATGTTTCAACAGCTGAGCTGTCCTGGGTGATGGATGGGAGACATGTCTGGCTAAGGGGTTAAGGACTAGAAAGAAAATAGTATTGGGTTATGCATTGGAGCCATTTATGCTATTTTATGTTCTAGTGTCTCAGCTCTGCCTATTTTGATCACCTATACAGGTGGGTAGTGTGGGTGATTTACAATGAGGTGGCGGGAGTATGCAGTAGACAGTTTGCATTGAATGACGTAGCACGCATTAAAAAGAACAAAAGCTGGACTCACAATATTTACTAGTAAGCCCACACCCAAGGCACACACATGCTTTTCATCTTTCTTGTGTGTGTGTGTGTGTGTGTGTGTGTGTGTGTGTGTGTGTGTGTGTGTCAGTCAGATACAGGATGTGACATGTCAGTTCAGAAATGGAAACACTGTAGTCTTATGTGAATGACTGTGTACCTTTCACACAATACAC
>JABXJD010002319.1:0-56057 GCA_013375575.1 Percina caprodes | reverse complement strand
CATATTAGTAAAGCCACTGGCTAGCAAAGCGTCGTCAGAAGAATGTGACTCGCTCTGAAACATTTTTAAACGTTTTGTAATGTTCCCTGGACAAACCAGTAAGAGACATTGCGAAAGAGTTCCACAGGATTGCAGGTGAATTTGAAAAAATATAATGAATAATAATTCTGTTAATGATGGTGCAGCAGCCTCAGAATGGGATTAGTAGGACTAGGACTTTTTTGCCCACAGGATTGCACCTAAATGAAATAGATTATAGGTTTAATACCATTTCACCAGTAACATTATATTTATGATTAAATATTAAATCAATACACTATATTGGAACCAACGCATTTACTCATGCAGCAATTTTCCCACGAAAATTCCCTCTTTTGCAGCAGCTTCTGTGTTGCTTTAATGAAATACATGTTCAAACTTGCTTTATGTACGCATGAGTATTTCCGATGTTTGTGGTTGTTGCCATGGTGAATCATTGTATCATGGCTCTATTTATGCTGCTTTTTGAGAGTGGTAGAGCACACGCTAACTCTGAGTGAACCTACTGTGAGTTGATTGAACCAACTCAAGTTAGCTGTTCTGGAACCAAAAATCCACTCAGAGTTCAGGGTTAAAATCAGAGTTCGTTAAACCTTCTTCCTGAAATAGGCCCCTCTAAAATCTCTAATATCCAAATCACTGCCTTGTTGTTCAATGACAGAGTACCTAATTCACAGGGTGGAGTGAACACATGCTACACATGAACAGCTTAGTCACAAGGCGTTGCGTAGGTTTTAAATGCAACAGAGAGCAGGAAAGTGCCACTGCCAAGATTCTGGAAGGCTTTTACAGTGGCGTTTTAGAGTCATCTCATGGATTGCACGCTACAAAGCCAGCAGTAGGGTCCAACTCAAAAACAGCAGTCCCACCCAAGGCAGCACTGTCACAGTGGACTGTTTTCTCTTGCTTGGCACAGGTAATGAATGGCTGAAGATGATGTACCCTTATTGACTGACAGTGCAGATCCACCTGGCCGTGCAACGCTCCACTTTATTCCTATGGATGACGTCAACGCGCCCGCAAAGCATCCCGCTGCATTTGAAAAAATGCAGAGAGTCAAAAAAGATGGCCGATGCCCATCTTTATGCAAATGAATCCGTTGAACATGACGTGACTATCCAACAGAAGCTAACGAAAAATTTTCAAACTGGCCTTTGTCGATCTGAAATGAAGACTTTGCAGATTCTGCAACTGCGTGGCCTGTTTCTCGATTAAAATGTTTTCAGAAACACGTTTGGCACGTTTGTCAAATCAGTGGAGCATCAACCATGGATGTATTATGTCGCTACACCACGCTTCAGTCGTGTCGGAAAAATGGATCTGCACTGTGAGAGAAACTTAGAATGTTTCTCAATCTTTGTTTTTCTATGGACTTGTGTTCTTGTGTCCCTGTGAAATGTTATCTTCTGTGGCCAAAGTACTGTCCCAATACACAAGTTTGCATTTCGCGAAGAACAGTTAAAATCCCGGAAATGTTCTTGAAACAACCATTTTAACAAGTATGCATTGGTTGATAACTTGTATGAACTTGGAAGCACCCGTATCCCAACATTTATTTTGGCATTCAATGACGATCAGGTATCCGGTACAGACAGACCAACAATGGGACAGTTTAACCATTTTCCCCCCTTCTTATTCATCACTGAATTCACTTATGAGAACGTTTTAGGTGAGAAATGAGCTGTGAAGATTTCAAATATAGGCAGTTTTACAAAAATTGTTACCGAATTGACAATTTGCTCCAAAGATTTTTGAGTTGAGAAGCTCCATAAAGTGACACGATGACCAGCTAGTGTCTGCCGGGGCCGCTAGCTTATTGCTTGGACAGTCACGCTTGGAGACCCCGCTGCAAGCTGTAGGTCTCTCAGACCGGTCTCGTAAATAAGAGGCTTTTATTTCGCCGTAGACAGATTGTTTAAATATCACAACACATATCCATCATAAGATTAATGGGAACCTGTGGTTAACTGCCATTTCGAAGTTCCACAAGCGCCTGCAGGCTTAACAACCTCGCTGGCATGACATACCCGGGATATATGTACATTAGATTTAGTTCATACTTTTTTTGGTGCATTTGTTTTCTGATTTCTTTTATATTAGAAGTTGAGTTTCAGTTCTGTATGATGAATTTACAGTTACATAAAGTGGTAACATGATATGGCTTCAGATGTAGACCAAAGGGGAGACACCAATGTTTCATAAGATGTATTGCTAATTTCCATCTTGTTGTGCATATACAGTGCACTACAATAATATAGAAATGATAATTCCAAATAACACTAATAGGGAGACCTAGGACACGCCAGTGCAAATGCCTACCCAGGCATGCTTTTATTTATTTTATTCATTTAACTGACTAAAATTAATACACTAATAATAGTAGGGATCACATTCCAATGTGGATGTGGTTATATTGTTGTGTTTTTTATTTCTAGCTGTTATTTAGGAGCACTGCAGGTAGCCTTTGTGCTAGGGTTGTGCATTCTTCCGAGAACAACCAGCAAGAATGTTTTGCCCAAGAACACAAGTCCATTCTTTGCATTCTTGAGATTGAGAAACAGTCATAGTGAAGCAGGCTTCAAAGCAGGCCTTGCAGAGCATCACCACCGAACATACCAAATGGCTATTAGTATTCGTGGGTCATTAAATATTACTTTTTTCAAGTTTATGTTAACAGTTCCTTTACCCCCTAAAACTTAGCGAGTATTTATCAAAACAGTTACATTTCATACACACTTCATCTAATTTATTGTAGAAGTACGCATCCTAGCATTAAAGTCAAGAGTGTATGACCCAAGTGCTAGCAGTTCCTGCTAAAATCCAATGCACTGGCAGCAAAACAACATGTGTCAATGTCCAAATAATCTGACTGTACCTATGAACACACACCCTAGAGACAAGAGTCACTGAAATAAAGCCTTTCTTCTGGGATGATGTTTCTGTGTTGTTGACTACCTCTTGGAAGGAAACTAATTTGTGCAAATAGTCTCAAAGACAATTTTAGTGTGTGTGTGTGTGTGTGTGTGTGTGTGTGTGTAAACTGTGTTTGCTTGTGACACACTGGGGCTAATTCAGTTACTCAGGGGTTCTGTAGTGTAATGCCTTGTAATGACACACAATCTTGTTTTGTCCAAGGAGACACATCAATCTTTTGGATTTACTGTGGGGAGCAAAAGTCTCTCCTGGTGAGTGAGTATGCTGGAGAGGTGTGTGTGTGTGTGTGTGTGTGTGTGTGTGTGTGTGTGTGTGTGTGTCTCGGGCATGTATTTGTGTGTTAAGCAGTGGGGAAGAGGGAAATGGAATAAAATGTTCAGACCAGTGGAGCTGAAAACTACCCATACATTGGTTTGATAAACAGCAGGAAAGGCCACCATGGTACATAGCTTGAAGAGGTTATGGGCATGTGTGTATTTGTGTGTGTGAGTGAGTATGAGCGTGTCTGCATATGATCATGTGTGTGTCGGAAATGAAATGGAAAAAGGAGCATTCCTTTGTGGAGGTGTGTGTATTTGTATGCGTGCTAAATCAAAAGGGATTGTGTGTGTATTGTGTATCCATGCATTCCCACAATCCTACATACACACACACACACACACACACACACACACACACACACACACACACACACACACACAGTGATCAGAAACTCTTCACTTCTCTGTAGCTCTACTATTCTAAACCACATCAGCCCCCTTTTCCCTCTATTGTTGCTGCTTCACATGATGCATTTTCACTTCTGCTCCTCGGGAGAAAAACAACACAGAAAAGAAAAGATGAGATCATTGACCGATGATCAACACAATGAAAACGCACAATGAAAACGCAGTCAAGTAGAGCAGTGTAGTAGAGCAGTATAGGCTTGTGTATTTGCTTTTAAGATGAGGTAGGGATATGGACAAATTGTATGCAGTGAATATCGCATGAACCCCAGTGGTAGTGATATTACAGTCTGAAAGAGATTCGAGCTGGAGAAGACATATCTGCTTCGATTGTAAGGTAAAGTGTGTTTACAGGAGAAAAGGAAATCTCGTTTGTGTCTCAGGCAAAAACTGGCTCCTCATTCTCATAGGCCTTATTCACTTCCACACTGTAATTGCCAGAGAAATTTAAATTAGAAAAGAGCACATCCTTTAGGCTTGATTCAATTTGCTTTTAACTCGGCTAATGACTTCCCATCTCAACCCGTTTCTCCCTGTGTCTCTCTGCACCTCACTTCCCTTTCTCTTTCTAGCAAAGACTTTATCTGCAAAATGCCTCCTCTATTCTTTTAGTGACTCTATTTTTTAGTGATAGTCTTTATTATAAATTGTGTCTCCAATGAGCTGTGCCGTGTATTTTTACCTCCCTCATCAAGGCCTCTGGCATCAAAAACACCATGTGCTAAGTTTGACTGATTTCCAGACAGAAATTGTTGCAAAGAGGGCTAAGAAAAGAATGCAGCAGCAGAGGAAGCTCTGAGGCGTGCTGATTGGGACTGGGAAAGTGGAGCGCGACTATCAGGTGCTGAAGACTGTCGTGTGTGCTGAAAAGCAGGATATAGTGCTGGTATGATAATCGTCAATAACAGAAGAAAGATGAGTATAAAACAATGTTTATAAAGATGTTAACTGGATGCTACAATGTGAAGAGATTTCTAATGTCCATGAGAGGAGCTGATGTTTGCAACACATATTACAAGAGATGTTTCTGTAGTGAGTTAAATGCCGTCAGAAAGATACAGATAAATAGGCAGACCAGTGCAGTGTACGTCCTTGCTGTTATGATTTTCTTCCAGCTGTGTTGAATGAACAGCACTGAAGTAGAAGACTTGTTACAATATATTTGGGCTGGGGAAAAAAACAAACATATTTTGCATTAGGCAACATCACACATACATGTTGTTGCAAGGCAGGAAGGGAAGCAGCACACTATTCCTTCATTTTCTATGGCAATTTGACCAAAAGCCCAAGAAATACCTAATTTAAGGCAGCACATAGCCTTCCTTCTAAAGAATCATATTATTTCTGGCCCTGTCATGTTACTTAGGGACACATCAGGTCAGGAACAGCTAGTAAGTCTAGCTCTGACATGCAGGATGTTGCTGCTGTTGTTGGCTTCACACCGGCAAGTCCTAATTTTGGCCCAGCCTCTTCTGACCCGTATTGCTTATCCTCTCCACCTAGATGTCTGTTACCTCAAATTTACTTCTCTCTCAGCCCTGAACATTACACCTTGGTCACAATGGTTAACACACAGATGTAAAGGTCAGCAGCGAGGTTGATAAGACCTATTATTGCACTGTGTCGGCGTGGAGAGAAGACGGAGAGGTTGTGGCAGCCAGACCACAGGAATCACAGGAAACAAACAGCTAACACACTAGGGGCCTATCAGCTAAAACAAACACATTCTAAATGCACGCTAACACACAATCACACTTTGTCTCTTATCAGCTTTGTTTACACAGAGAGAGAGAGAGAGAGAGAGAGAGAGAGAGAGAGAGAGAGAGAGAGAGAGAGAGAGAGAGAGAGAGAGAGAGAGAGAGAGAGAGTGTGTGTGTGTGTGTGTGTATTTTGCTACGGTGATTATTAGTGATTATAGAAATCAAGGATTTGGCAAGGATGAAGGTCTGAGAGAAATGAGCCACTAGCCTGTTCAAATCCTTTAGGATTTTAACCAGCCACAGAAATGAATAGAATACAAAACAACATAGAAAATAATGATTAGAGATTATTGCTATGTAGCTTGACTAAAGCATCCAAAACATTCATGTCTAAAAAAGGTATTAAACATCTTTTGAAAAACCAGAACAATGGCATCGTGCAATATTCAACATGGCTTAATGGCCAGATTAAATTAGCTTTCCCTTTAGCAAATAAATATGTTACTATTAGTGTCAGAAGGTGAAAAAAGGGAAAACAGGGAATTCAATAGAAGGAGCTGAACAAAGGAGAGGATGAAATGCAGTACTGTATGGGCATCAAGGTTATCTTTTTTACTCCGTGGATAGGTGAAGCCAGTAACTCTCCTGTAAAAAAAACAACAAAAAAACAAAAAAAAACAGGAATGCTGAAATGTCATTTGTATTAAATCCTTCAATGTTTGCTTTTATTCAAGAAATGGCAGCATCGCGATTTGTCGACCAGTCATAACTTTAAACTTAAAAACATTTCAAGGACAATGATGTGCAGAAGGTTGCTAAGGAAAATATTAGATAAGAAAAGAAGCTTAATATTGTCACACTCTCATCAAATACCTAAGAAGAAAACATGTATTTTAATGGTTTAGGAAAAGGTTTGGGAATGATAAATCAAAAAAATATTCATATTAAGCATGACTACGGATGCTGAACATCAACAACTTTTCATTATGGTGCAATATTTACACAGGTTTTTCACAGCAGCACAGGCCACTACACCATCAATTCAACTTGTGAGTATTTATGGGACGTACAGTATGAGCTGCCAGCGCAGCTATCAAAAATCAAGGCAGCAGTAAGCCTGGCAGCAATGCTCCACTTGTGTTTGAGAGAGCTCTCAAACCACAAGAAGCCTTCTTCCAATGCCTATTCCCCCCATGTCATCATGTCTGTCTACCTGGAGGATACGAATGCTGATTGTGGGTACTGGTTTGGGTTTAGAGCAGAGGATCATTAACACCTGACTTTTAGCACATTGTAATAACAGATGATAAATGCGAAAAATTTGATTAAATAAGAGAACAGGGAAGAGGAAGAGATAGATAATGAAATGAAATGAGCTGTAACTGTGGAACAAAGGGCTTTTTTCAATGCCTGAAGTCTAATGGCAACGATTCACACAAACAGACACAGCAACAAATACACACACACAGTGAAGTTTAATGAACCATTCTGACTGAGTGGCTGTAAATTCCTTGTTTATGACGCTGAAGCATTGCGATTCAACATGTTCACAAAGGGGCTTTTACTGTTCACTGACAACACTCACACACACAAAGATATACAAAGACCAAGAAGGGACAGTTAATGTAGCCTAGGGCAAAATACACACACATACACACACCAGCTTCCCTAATAGAATCGAGCGGGCTAAAACTGGGACACAAAACAGAGCATTAGAAAGACAGTCAAGTCTTTTCCAGTCTGAGGCTGTATGGAAAATGAACTCTGTCCTCAGGCTTATCTGTTGGTATAAATAAGCTATGAAATGAACCACATAAGAAACGATGTAAAACTAAATACTGGCGACGAAAAGGCAAGCCAATTAAAGAGCACAAGCCTAACAATAATACAAATCAGCTGCACCAGGACAGGAGTCAACACCAGGAGCACAAGTAGGGTGGAGTACAAAGGACCCATGTCTGATTGAATCCCATGTTTAAAAACACCAACTGTGTGTGTGTGTGTGTGTGTGTGTGTGTGTGTGTGTGTGTGTGTGTGTGTGTGTGTGTGTGTGTGTGTGTGTGTGTGTGTGTGTGTGTGTATTCCCTAGGATGCACCCATATGAAAACTTTGGCCGATACCATCATTGCCGTTATGGCTGACAACCAATATCTACCAATGTCAATATGATGTGTATAAAATAAGTTTCTGTTTCTCAAATTCAAAGAACATACAAAATTTAACAAACATAAGAAGAAATACATAAACAAAAAAATGGGAAATACGGCAAAATTAAGTAACAAAAATGTATCTTTTCAAAATAGACATTTAAGCATAAAAGCATACATAAAGCATACAAATAAAATAATTAAGAAAAATACAAATTCGTATTTTAAGTAATACATTTTGTATGCTCTAAAAACTTAAGATGGGTAGAATATGTAGTGATTATCTTAGGGTTAGGGTTAAAATATACTTTGTAAAACCTCCTCTTAAAGGCGAGAGGAAAAAAAGAGATATGTCTAAAGACTATGTCAAGTAAATTAACGGTGAACAACAAAAGCAAGTTTCTAAAGACACGGTGGCTTCATCTGTTGTTAATAATGATGGTAAAGTGATGGGTGTTATCACTAAAAGAGCATCGGCCCTGGAGGGAATGTCTCCCCTGTGCTTTCCGACCATAGTCTGGGAGTCTAAACAGGACTGTGGTCAAGGCAGCCGTCGCTTGGATTTCCATGTTCAAATCAGCAGACGTAAAAATTATAGTGCACCTGTATACTGATACTTATGGTAAATGCATTTAAATGGCATCCGAGCAACGGCTGGCTCGACTGCAGCGAAACCAGAGTGGTGTAACAACGCAGAGACGTGCAGTTCACCTTTTTGGTTGAATTACAACATGCAATTTTTGCGTTGCGTATTTAATCGCATGTTGCAATTGCGATTAGTTTAGTGAAAAAGTTTGGATCATAGATCAATAACTAAGTAACATAAAACAAAATGTCCTGTTTAGGTTTTATGAACTTGTCAATTATGAGACTAGCTGGTCCACCTTAAAGCCAGCCCACCTTAAGTTGGTGAGTCGGTGCTTAAAGATGAACTGAACTGAAAGAATAAACGATGACTTGTTGGTTATGATAATTAAAAATAAATTACACTAAATATCTAAATTTAAAAAAAATCAATATAGCTTTTTTTAACAACATAAAAACTGCATTTGTTAGTATTAGAACGCTGACAATTTTGACAACGTCACTGGCATGGCCTACAAAGGTATATAGGCAACGGGTTCCGCATTTAAGCCTGTTTCAGGCCTGTAGTGTCTGACTACCACCACATGGAGGACGATCAGTTTCAGGCTCCACCTGCAGTACAGTATCGTTTGGGGGAGTGACAGTGCAGTGTGTGTGTGTGTGTGTGTGTGTGTGTGTGTGTGTGTGTGTGTGTGTGTGTGTGTGTGTGTGTGTGTGGCCTACTGTCATGCACTTTCATCTATTGTATCCAAGCACATTATGCATTTTAGGAAATTGACTGCTTATATATCGTGTGCATTTAGAGAAAAACATGGTTGAGGTCCTGTTAGAAAATAGAGGCAGATAAATGGAAAATGTAATTGGACAAATGAATCCAATGGGATCACTTGTTAGCTGCACGTAGGAGAGTTACCCCAGTTTGACCATAGATGCACGGAGGATTCACGAGTTTTGCCGTTTACTTTACTTTAGGCTAGTGCAGAGTTGGCAGATTGTTTCACTACGAGACTATCAACAATGTGCCGTGAGACAGCGAACATCAGCTAGCTTCAGGGTGAGTTATTGAAAACATTTTGCTTAACAATGCCGATATATAAACAAATGACTAACATCTGCCGAACGATGTGATTGCTGATATATCATGAATCTAGTATTCTCAGTATTTCTCTTTATTTTTCTCAAATCGACTACTATTCCCTCCACTGCTTCACCGCTCTCACCAAGCGTTCAATATGCACATACACCACCTGTGAGAAAGATTTATGTTGTATGTTTCAAATTAAAAACTTTGGAGGTTTAGGTTTTCCCTTTGTTAAAAAATGTTTAGTGCCTTTTGTGTCACTTCATCTTCAGAAGCCTGTTAACTTTCATAATATTCAAGGGCCCTGGGAGGATGGAGTTATTATGCTGGTGAAATGATTTAAAACATGTTTGAGATTGGATTCATTTAACTATATTTTGCTCAATCACAATTTGTTCAGTCGCAATTATTGCAAAAATGATACTGAACCCAATTATGTTTAAATTGATTAAATTTCATTGAATAAGATTTGAATTGTGATGTTTAAAAAGACAACTGCATGGAAGGCAGCACACATCTGCTGCTAAATCTCATTAGTACATTCAGAGTGCACTTTGAAATTAAATGTTTTATACATCTGCAATAAAACATCATTCAATGTGTCCTTCGCATCCATAATATTTCTGTAATAATCTTCAAGTGAATGAATTAATTACACTGAAACCCTAAAAGGAAACAACATATTAGTGTATTAAAATTTGAATTGTTGTTGACAATTGATTTCAGCAATAAGATTGGTGCAACATGCTGCTTTTGGACTGAACCTTCAAAGAAATAATTAGGGGTTTTGCTCATTAATGTGTCACGTAAAAATGACTCATAATAGTTGTGCTAATGGCCCAGGAGAAACCGGGAAATGCTCCTTTAATACAAAGCCACAGGGCATTTGAAGACCAGCTGGACTATGAATGAATTTATTTTCTGATGGGGATAAAAATTAACTGGGTGAGGGAAAATAAAGCCAATTTAATTTGGATTTAATAGATCCAAATGAAATTCATTTTTTACTTAATGAAACTAATATTGTGAATCAATTTGAACATGAAATTAAATTTTCAGTGGTAGTCCCAGGTGAAACTATGTCAGGCTGTGTCGAGGATTTGCACTTAAAGCGTATAGTAAAGGAGATGGTACAATAGGTTCATGTGTCAGATGGCACATGAACATTTAAAAATGGCGTTAATTCATAATATGAATGTTCACTGTTTATAGCCAAAACGTCAAATTGGGTGATGGTTTTTGTTGTGTGTTCTGTATACAAAAAGGTACGTTGGGGTATCTGGTAGACACATACTTCTACAGAACTTTTACAAAGAGGGAGCTATGTGACAACTGGTTCGCCCGGTATCCCTAGAGCCCAGCATCCTAAATGCTCTAGTGGCTGCTGAGCTGATGGGCAGGGGCATCTGCAGGTTTCAAAGAGCCAAATTAAAAAATACATACATATGATTTTAATCCTGTTCTGCTTTTCAGTGTGGATCTATTACACTGAATATGACTGAAATCACATTGACATTATACTCAATTTGAAAAAGCATTACTAATACTCAAAACAAGAGTATACAGCCATGCTCACCGCTCACTGCACAGCATGCTAACATGCTTACAATGATAATGCCGTATACTGTTTTCCATGCGGTCTCATCATATTTTACGAAAAACGCACAAGTGACAGATGTTGGTCTACTAACTGCATTTAAGATATGTTAATATGTATGCCTTAAAATTATTTGAAAATTTAAGATTCAATACTTTTCAAGGACTTGCAGATGACCTGTGAAAACACTCCACCCTGCAGCATGATATCAACTTGATATTTGGTTAGGAAACAAAGGGGATGCATCCCACATGTTCACACACAAAGAAACTGGCAAAAAACTGGAGACATCAAAGGCCACACACACACTCCAAATCAAAAGCTTAAAATGTTTTCTTCTGACGCAGAGGCCGTTTGGAGAACAACTTCAACTGATGTTGTGCATGTGTGTGTGTGTCTGTGTGTCAGACAAAGATCCCTCTGTTTCTCCAGCTGACAAATGTCACCAATGATGTCACTACTACCTCAGAAGAATATTTAAAACAGATTATCTAAAAACAGAACACATAAAGAGCACATTCTCTCATATTTTCCTTAATACCCACACGTACGTAAACATATTGAGAGAAACATGTTGAAATTATTGACACCACTGACTGACCATTGCAAAAGCACACATTAAGCCTGGATTTTCAGTAACACCGGTGTTATTTTGGAGAGATTTGGCTCCAGCCGATTTACATCAACATATTCGTTTAATCCCCGGGCCTCCAAAGTTAAGGAATAAAAACAAAGGGATTTATTTGCCAGCCTGACCCTTTTGAAAAACAAGAGCAAGTTCATTTGGATCAGATACAGACCCCCTGCTGGAGGCTGGCTGGCAGGGGACTGACATCTGCACACAAAACTGCACACATCCAGGCTCAAAGGCCCGCAAAAGAACACACACAGAAATGTTTGAAACGGCAGGTACACAAGCACATGAAGCAATAAATCAAGGTAGGTACTCACACTGTAGTTGTGATTTGGTAGTGGCAAAAGCAGAGTGAAAAGAGAAACTGAGAAGGATTGAGATCCAATTACCAACAATTATCAAAATGATACACAGAGGCTGTGAAAGAGCCACAAATAGTGTGTCTGCATCTGTTATCTACTATGTCACTGGTGGCCATCTAAAGCAATGGTTTACAGGGGAGCAGTGACTGAAAACTGGCTAGTGCTGGATAAACAGTACACTGTTGCAGTTGTAGCAAAAGGTTGCATTTTCTTTTGGTCATAAAGCTCCCATTTTGCTTTTTAAACATGCCACAGTTGGTGCTGAACAGAAGTGCCAGTTTATCTGATAAATTAAGGCTGAAACAGCTGGATTTACAGTTTTTCTAGGCGTATTAGATTTAGTGTCGTCTAAGGCGCTTTAGTCAGGAATAAAGACCACTGAGCTGTGCAAACCGCAAACATCTAGGGCAACGTAAACTCTTTAGAAAAACACTCACTGGATTTTTTCTTTGAGATAAGGCTGGGAATATCATGAGTTTAGAAAAAAAAAATCCCAACATACTGTTGTTCAACATTTAATGTAGACAATATATAATGTGAAAGTTAGTTTTTTGCTTATAATAGACTACCATGATTGTTTGCAATCCTTGTTTTTGAAAGCAAAAGTCCCCTTATAACATGTACAACAATGTAAATTGATGGGAAGTGTGATGATGCTGTCACCGCACAGAATATAACCAAAATAACCATAACAATGCCTACAGTAATAAATAATAGGTTCCAAAGCACGTTCATTCCAGATAACTGATGAAACCCCCGTACAAACAGTAACAAATGTACTTAGAATACTTTCAATCAAATAAAAATATGATGTATTGTTGATCATGTAATGTCTAGAACTTTAAAATGGTCATTAAGCAACAATTGAAGCTATTTTTCTAGACCGCTTGTTAAAAAGCGTAACCAAGTTAGTGTGAGAACAAAAGCACATGTATTTAAACCAAGAAAGCTTTAGTCATATTGAACACTAGTGTTGCGTCTACAAGTTATTTACTTCCTTGCTTTTTAAGTCAGGCCATTGCATTACATACATTGAAGATGTGCAGGAGGATGATTGATGGATTATCATTAGTGGAGGCCCAACACAATGGAATAAGTCTGTCGTAACCCTTTTAACTAGCCCACTGAGAATATGGCACATGGGTTAGTAGAGACATACAGATCTGTAAACAACATGAAATTAGCCCATAAACTTGTGGCTGTAGGTGTGAGTGGTTGTGCATGTGCATCTACCAAACCCAACAGAAGTATTCTAAAACAAACTCACTGTCAGTGACATAACAGTCAAAATAAAGAATAGTAACAGGATAATACATAACATCCCAGCTGTGACAGAAAAAGGTGACAAAGGATGGAGGTCTACCTATGTAGCTGTCTTCTTTCATATTTCAAATGGAAGCTGAGACAAAAGACTAGACACCTATTTGGTTTGTATTACATTTAAAGAACAAACAGCACTATATGCGTGTGCATGCACACACACACGCACGCATGCACCCCCCCAAGCAAACCATATGAATTGATAAAATTAGAAGCACAGAGGGGCTCTATTTAAGTGGCTGTACAAACAGAGCAAGGCGCACACACACCATGAACCCAAAGGCAGCAAAGCAGTGAAATTGAACTCACAGATAAGGGTGAATATTTTATGATTCGTGTTCTCTGTTTGTGTGTCTGAATCCTACCCAGTGTTAATAGAGATGATTTCAATAAGAGGGTTCTTCCTGATCTTGGGCAGGTCCAGTCTGGCTCCTCCGAGCCTCCGGCCTCCATCTTTCTTCTGACCCAGCAGACGAACTGAGTGGCCTGAAAACAACAAACATCACTTCAATGCATATACCTTTTGAGACAGAAGTACCAGTGTATTTGCCCTGTTGTTTACTTGTGACACACTAACATGCAGACCTATGTGTGGATGGGTGCGCAGATGTATTGTAGGCACTTCCATGTTAAAAATGTTTCCATTCAACTTGAATATTAGTTGGATAAAAGAAAATAGAGTTAAGATAACTGTTTGGCTGGTTGAATGACTTTCTCTCTTTATAGTCTGTCTCCATAACACACACTTAAAACGTACAGTAGACACACGCTCACAGACAACTACATTCACATACAACCTTCAACAACAATAGCAAATAGAAAGTGAGCTTTTAATTGTGGAAAAAACAATGTGGTAAATGTATGGTCAAGGGAGATATAAATTAGCAGGTCTAGCTGTGCAGGGAATGGCATAACAGGCAAACCTCTGATATCAGGTGCACTTTAAATCAATTAAGGATGAACATCAATACACATAGTGGGAAGTAGGCCAAGAACATGATATTCTTGCTAAAGTAAACTCCACTGATATTACCAAGAAGTTTATACGGGCGGAAACAAAGTGGGATAGGCAGGAATAAGGGAATCTTTAAAATAAAAGACAGCTATCATCTCTTACCAACTGCACACTGTAACAACTCTAAAACTACTATCACTTATAGTATATACACTGGGCTACCGAAGGAAATGAAAATCGATGGCTGAGTCAAATAGCTAATAGCAAGTGATGACCAGCCATTGGTGTGCAGAAATGGGATGCAGTAGTCTTTCCTCTCCAACTATTTAAAAGGCTACCAGCTAGACTCTAACCTCTAGCTGTTAGAGGGTGTGAGATGGAGGCGTTGAGGGATGGAATTGTCTTCCTGTTTTCATCCGCTTTACATGGGTCTCCTGGGAGGGAGGGCTCTGGGCAGGAAGCATAGCTATCAATTGGTTGATAAAAATGACTATCTGCCACAGAGGAGGCCAAAGAGCCAATCAGTGAGGCGTGACTGGTTGTAATATCCCACTATAAGCAAGGAAATTAGAAAACTTCCCTTGTGGAAAACAGCTGGGACTTAAAGCACGTTCATCCATGCTTCATTCTAGGTACCTATCTGTTTCTCCATCTTTGGTCATACAACATGGATTTAAAATAAGTGTAAAGATTTGTTTAGTAAAATGGGCATGTTAACCTGACAGATCTGCTGTAAATAAAAACAAAATTACAGAGTCTACAAGTACTTTACTTCATTTTTCCAAAGCAAAAAGTGGCAAACTATTACAGAATGAGCCATTTTGGCTTGAATGTTGAGGTTTAATAATGGACTTTGAAACTTAACATGTTTGAGATGATCAGCTTCACTGGCAAAATAAAAGGCATGGAAGTAAGGCCTGGGAAGAATTGCAGTAAATTATTTTAGATTTTTTTTCCCAGATTGTTGACATTATACATTTGTTTCTGGTGGTTTTTAACTGAGGGAAAACAAAGTTACCAATACCTAATTGCCTGCACAGACTTGTCAGGAGAAAGTGTATACCAGTATGGTGCTGGATTTTCAAATGTTTCTTTTCCAAATTCGATTTTCTTTTTATGAAACTTGGAAACTGCCATTCCCCACATATTCTTTTCTTGTCTTTAAAACTGCACAGGACCCCTGTCAATGTGACTGCCACCCAAGATTCAAGTAATAATCTCACAACCAGCATGTAATCACTCCAGAAATGTACCCAAAGCCAAATTCAATTTCAGGGCCTAGGGAACCATGAATAGGAAGCAAGAGGAAAAAAAGCAAACTTGAGTAACTGAAGAAAACTGAAGAATGTTGCCCTATTTGTCATCTCAATTACAGAGTTTAGAGAGGTCAACTGCTGTGATGGGCAACCCTGCATAGACACAAAGACACACATCAACCTATACCACATTTTCTAGTTACTGACTGCCTCCTCTTTTCCCTTGTGTTTTTTTCCAATTTCTCTCTCCTTTGTTCTTTTCTCTCCTTCATAAATACAAACCAACATAAATCCTTCTCTCCACTCGTAACAGCCCATTATAACATGCTAGAGAAAAAAAGGGAGGGTAGGCAAGGATAGATAGATAGATGGATGGATGGTTGGTTGGATGGTGATAGAAAAAAAACACATCACAGATGAAAGATGTACAGAATAGCCAGAAGGATGGTTGGATCAGCGATGTAGGGAGGTAAAAGATTGACCCGTTGACCTGTGTCTGCTACCTTATAAGTGGTGGGTCTTGTTGTGCTCCCTGGTTTGATTGTAAAGCAGCAGGCAGGAGCTCGGTAGGGGCACATTGGAAACAAGGGACAAAGGGGGCAGAGGGGGAGGATAGGAGGGGTGGAATGCTTGTCATTTCCCTTGATATAACAAGTTATAGATATGTATGACTGTCCTTGAAAAAGTAGTTTGCTTTCTTGTAAAATGTCACTCAAATCCATTTTGAGAAAATATCTCAGATATATTAGATGAGGCTTTGATCCTTGACAATAATACGTTATGTCACTATAGATGGGAGGTTACTGGGTATTAAAAGACAACTTTCAGATTTCCTTCAGGTGACTTAAAATACATATGAATGCATCAACCTCTATCTTTGTACCTGCTCTTTCTTTCCACTCCTCACTGTCTGTCTCTTTTTATTCAGCCATGTGTTTATACTCATGCTTTATTTATTCAGCATTGATAAAGGCAAACGGTTTGTTTATCCTGGTGAAATAAGGACCATGAGGTTATATGGATGCCATATAGCTCTGATCTGTAGCCAAGTAGATACATTAGCCTGTCTAGCCTTTTCTGCCCCGTTTCTATGTTACACACACACTAAATCTAACAGATAAAAGAATATCAGGTGAAATGGTATCATCAAAGGCTATAATCTCAGTGAGAGAAGATCAATAGTAGGAGGTCAATAAAGAAACAAATGTATCAAAACAGCCCTATAAAGCAAGGGGTACAGCAGTTATTCATTATTGGTGCAAAGATCAGACTTCAGTAAAAGTCTGCGTTCCTTTAAGAGTGAAAAAATGAATAAAACGTATAGTCTGGCCTTTTTGTGGGTTTCTATATAATGTTTTTTCTTGATTTAAAAAATGTAACGATTCTTTCTCTGTAATTCACACTTCAAATAACCAATTTAGTTCTTGTTTGTTGAGCATCACTAACAGACAATTTATCTGGCTAGGTGCCCTTGCAAAAATGTGCATCCATGGGTGTCGTTCATTACTTTTTTTATAGATCTGGCTCAAGGTTTGGAATGCAAGATAAAGCCAAAGCTGTGTTTGTTGTTAGCAAGAAAATCATCACCTGGCACAGCTAAAACAAAAAATAAACTACTGATTTGGATAAGCCAGCTTGTGACCACAGTAACATTACCCACCAAATCACAGATGCCGCAGGGTGGCAAGCACCACAAAACTGGACAGTAGTTGTAATGTATGGCTGTATGAAGCTAGTACTGTGTGCATGCTCAGCAAGCCAACCTGAGATAACCACAGGATAAAAATGCCTGCCATTTACAATAGGTAGTAACTTGATCTTTATGTTAGGTAGGTTAGGTGCAATATGATTAAAACCACTTTTACAGTAGTGAAGTATCTTTATGGATTGACAGTTGTTAAGTTCTTTTGGAGCCAGGATCCAAACTGAAATATATAGTCTCACACCTCAAGACACAAGCTCATAAAAAGGCATACCAACACTCTTGTCATGTGGAAAACAGACCTGCAAGCAATTTTGGTGCAGCAAAGAACTGTGTCTATTAGCAGTTCATTGAAGTAAGTATTTTAGTAGCCATTACGAAAGGCAAATCCCAGAGCTTAAAGGTTTATGCCCAGGCCTCCGAGCTGAAATAACAGCTCTCAGTTTATACGAGGTCATAAAGAACTGTAATGATACTGGGGAAATTAGTTTCTATGGAGGAAAAGGAGGGAGGAAAAGGGAAGAGAAGGAGGGCAGTAAGGATGGAACAGGACAGTGAGAAGGCAGAGGCAGGAGGAAGAAAGGAGGGAAAGAGATCAAGAGATGCTGAGGAATGGGAAAGAGACAGAAAGGGGAAAAAAGGAAAGACTGAGCAAATCCTCGAGAAGACGGGGAATGAAAGTCAGTGTACATGTGTAAATGTAGAGTGTGTGTAGCCAGACAGACTTAGGGTTGATGACACATTGTAATATTAAGCCTTTGTTCAGCTGTCCTTCATTAGAGTGAAGCCTGCAGTGCAAACTAGTAACTCTCTCTCTCTCTCTCTCCCCCAAAGAGACACACACACACACACACACACACACACACACACACACACACACACACAATAAACTCAAGCTGTTCTTTATTAGAGAACAGCTGGGGGTGTATGACAGCTTGACTGGACACACTCACACTGTAAACTCTGCCTGACCTTCATTAAACAGTAAAGTGTGGTGGTTCACTAACAGTTTAAATGGATGACCTAATCACTGCCATGCGAGTCTGTCTGAAGACCACTTAACAAGCTACTCCGACAGCAAGTCAGATCTGAAAGCAACACTGATGACTTCTCTTTCAAATACACATCAGTCTAAACTGTTAATCTTACTGAGCAATTTTGTCAAAATGAGTTGAGAATCACATTTCCCATCCTTTAAACATTACATTAACCCAACAGTTTCTTGAATATCCCATGTTAACACAATGAACATGTTACTGTAGATCTTTCTCCTTTGAACAATACTGAATCTTATAATAACATTCTAGTTATATTCTTTATTATTGACAATAATTAGTCAGAATCAAATATTTAAAATGTTAAAAGCAGACAAACAGAAAGCCAACCCAAATCCATAATATGATTATGTGCATTTCTACAGGAAAGTGATATATTCCTTGCATGCTGTCAGTAAGTGGACCGACCACTTTACTGAAAATCATTTACACATTTCCTATTCCAACAATGTAAAGACTCTCGTTCATTAGCTGATCAATGCATTTCTGCTTATTCCCTCATACAATGAGTGTGTGTGTGCGTGCACTAAAATACCTTTAACAGCCTCGTCCACTACTTCCACCACTCGATCAATCTGTTGGACCTGAAATACAGACAGACACACATGGGAAAAGGTTATTGATGCTGACACACAGTCAAACAAAGCCTGATATTGACAATAAAAACACACATATACTAATCCACATTTAAATAAGGCGGGCATGTAAATATATACAAAGACACTATGCATTATGCACACTGACAAAAATAAAAGTACAAACCGATACAATCACACCAATTTTTCTCCAGCCAGGATTTAGTGATATAGATTTACTAAATGCCACTTAGTGTCTATGTAGCTGTAACAACACTTACATTATGTATTCACAGAGACACAGTCTGAAGCTAGAACTTAGAGGAAGAAGCGGAGAGGAAGAGAGGGTGACAGACAATAATCAAGAATAATCCAATTGTACATTCTTAGATTATAGGAGAATAGGTATTTTCCTCATTGCCTCCAATGGATTAAAACCAATTCATGAAGAAGAAAAAAATACTATTTGGTGGTACTCTACTGAGAACAGCACTGATGACATCTTTCTACTAATAATCTGGAGAGGAGATGGAGAAGAGTGAGAGAGAGAGGAAGAGAGGGATAAAGACTAGGGCAAAAGAAAAATAACCATCTGCTGATTTCTCCTTTGATTCCTACCAGCATCCCATCCACCTCTAATTCCCTCACTTTCCTTCTTCCTAATGGTCTATGCACTAGCCCTTGGCACCCGCTTTCAATGCCTCCATGCCCATTACCCAGAGCAACCCTTCTTTCAGACACACTCACACAGATGCACACTGACTGTGCCTTGTAAGCAGCAGTTATATGCATGTTACACACTGAGATCAAACCAATTTTCTTCTAATGGCCAAGCAATCTGGGTTCATTCAGAGCAGAAGAGGGTGTCCTTACTCACAGAAACAGTTGGGTATTGTTCACGTATTAGTAATTTAGATTAATTCAACTTTTCCATTATGGTTCTTATTGAATCCTGCTTTATACACAAAAAAAGTATGCTTTGAAAAAAAGCACTTATCTATTCAGTCAATCTTGGCTTTCATAAAAAGTAATGTCAAAAATTACAATAAATGACTGCCTGCTGCAGTAATAATTCTTATAGACTGTTATGTTAATAATTTTAAACAAAAGAAAATATAAACAATATTTTGCCATTGGAAGTGGACTGTTAGCCTAAAGGTGCACTTAGGTCCTGTATGTATAGAGCAGACAGAACTCTACTTTACATCAAGCATACAGGTAAAAGCCAGTAAATTAGAATATTTTGAAAAACTTGATTTATTTCAGTAACTGCATTCAAAAGGTGTAACTTGTACATTATATTTATTCATTGCACACAGACTGATGCATTCAAATGTTTATTTCATTTAATTTTGATGATTTGAAGTGGCAACAAATGAAAATCCAAAATTCCGTGTGTCACAAAATTAGAATATTACTTAAGGCTAATACAAAAAAGGGAGTTTTTAGAAATGTTGGCCAACTGAAAAGTAAGAAAATGAAAAATATGAGCATGTACAATACTCAATACTTGGTTGGAGCTCCTTTTGCCTCAATTACTGCATTAATGCGGCGTGGCATGGAGTCGATGAGTTTCTGGCACTGCTCAGGTGTTATGAGAGCCCAGGTTGCTCTGATAGTGGCCTTCAACTCTTCTGCGTTTTTGGGTCTGGCATTCTGCATCTTCCTTTTCACAATACCCCACAGATTTTCTATGGGGCTAAGGTCAGGGAGTTGGCTGGCCAATTTAGAACAGAAATACCATGGTCCGTAAACCAGGCACGGGTAGATTTTGCGCTGTGTGCAGGCGCCAAGTCCTGTTGGAACCTGAAATCTCCATCTCCATAGAGCAGGTCAGCAGCAGGAAGCATGAAGTGCTCTAAAACTTGCTGGTAGACGGCTGCGTTGACCCTGGATCTCAGGAAACAGAGTGGACCGACACCAGCAGATGACATGGCACCCCAAACCATCACTGATGGTGGAAACTTTACACTAGACTTCAGGCAACGTGGATCCTGTGCCTCTCCTGTCTTCCTCCAGACTCTGGGACCTCGATTTCCAAAGGAAATGCAAAATTTGCTTTCGTCAGAAAACATGACTTTGGACCACTCAGCAGCAGTCCAGCTCTCTTTTCCTTAGCCCAGGTGAGACGCTTCGCGCTGTTTCTTGGTCAACAGTGGCTTGACACGAGGTATGCGGCAGTTGAAACCCATGTCTTTCAAGCGTCTCTTGGTGGTGGATCTTGAAGCACTGACTCCAGCAGCTGTCCACTCCTTGTGAATCTCCCCACATTTTTGAATGTTTTTTCACAATCTTGACTAGGCGCGGTGATCCCTATCGCTTGTACACTTTTTCTGACCACAGTTTTCCTTCCCTTTGCCTCTCTATTAATGTGTTTGGACACAGAGCTCTGAGAACAGCCAGCCTCTTCAGCAATAACCTTTTGTGTCTTTCCCTCCTTGTGCAATGTGTCGATGGTCGCCTTTTGGACAGCTGTCAAATCTGAAGTCTTCCCCATGTTTGTGTAGGCTTCAGAACTGGACTGAGAGACCATTTAAAGCCCTTTGCAGGTGTTTTGAGTTAATCAGCTGATTACTTTGTGGCACCAGGTGTCTTCAAAATTTAACCCTTACACAATATTCTAATTTTGTGACACACGGAATTTTGGATTTTCATTTGTTGCCACTTCAAATCATCAAAATTAAATGAAATAAACATTTGAATGCATCAGTCTGTGTGCAATGAATAAATATAATGTACAAGTTACACCTTTTGAATGCAATTACTGAAATAAATCAAGTTTTTCAAAATATTCTAATTTACTGGCTTTTACCTGTACATATATACACATTAACAAAGGCTATCTCTAAACTAAGACAGAGAGCACCTGTAGTAAAAAATGTTTCAACAGCTGAGCTGTCCTGGGTGATGGATGGGAGACATGTCTGGCTAAGGGGTTAAGGACTAGAAAGAAAATAGGTATTTGGGTTATGCATTGTTGGAGCCATTTATGCTATTTTATGTTCTAGTGTCTCAGCTCTGCCTATTTTGGCTGATCACCTATACAGGTGGTAGTGTGGAAGTGATTTGTAATGAGGTGGCGGGAGTAGAAGTAGACAGTTTGCATTGAATGACGTAACACGCATTAAAAAGAACAAAAAGCTGGACTCACAATATTTACTAATGTAGCCCACACCCAAGGCACACATACATGCTTTTCATCTTTCTTGTGTGTGTGTGTGTGTGTGTGTGTGTGTGTGTGTGTGTGTGTGTGTGTCAGTCAGATACAGGATGTGACATGTCCAGTTCAGAAATGGGAAACACTGTAGTCTTATGTGAATGACTGTGTACCTTTCACACAATACACTGTTATTCATTCCACAGCAACTCAATACAGGAAAAAACTAAACAGAAAAACACATACAAGCTGACACACAGGTCAAATAAACTGAATTAATTCAACAGGAAGCACTTTTATTTTTTAACTACACCCCTTATCTAGCCGTTAGTGCAATTACTATATACAAATTCATCTCTGGTTATTTGCATCTAATTTGCATAACCCACCAACTGTCACCATCATTGTGTGCTTGACTGTAACTACCAAGGATACACAAGGGGGGTGTGTGCATACATTTATACCGCCGTCTGTGTTTGCTACCATGTGTGCCTGTTCATGCATGCGTCCATCAGAGTGTGTGTGTGTGTGTGTGTGTGTGTGTGTGTGTGTGTGTGTGTGTGTGTGTGTGTGTGTGTGTGTGTGTGTGTGCGTGCGCGTGCAGTATCAATGCATGATCCAATCTACTCATGAAAATGAAAGGACTGACAGTGGTAAACTTAACAGATGTTTCTGCCTCGCCCTGAAGGCTATAACATATACAAGCCTGTTTATCTGAATGTAATTATATTATCCATACATGCCACTTGATTTGAATGTAACTACGTTACATGGCAACATGTTTTCTTAAATGGAATTCATTATTTATAGTAAAGGATCTTTAACATAACATTTGAGACACCTACCAACCATTATTTTTGAGACAGTGTCATTAATCAACATTGGATATTGGACCGTTTGATTTATTGCGATTTTCAATGAGGCAGTTTTTTTATTAACCAACCAAATAAATTCAACATTATGTAAAATAAAGATCAAGGTTTTCTGTGGTGATTTAGAAAGCAAAGCTTGGTTCTCTGTGAGCATGGAGCGAACAAGTGAATACATGCATACATTATATGACCAACTGCAAGGATGTATTTTTGTCTCCTAAAAATTTTAATGTATAGGCAAGGCAAGGCAACTTTATTTGTATAGCACATTTTAGCAACAGGGCAATTCAAAGTGCTTTACACAAAGACAGTTAAGAAACACAAGAATAAACAGTTAAAAATAAAAACAGATAAAACACAAGAATAAAAGTTACAGTGCAGTATAAGATATTAAACATTAAAGAAATGAACATCATTTAAAGAAAGGCAACTTCAAAAAGAAAGGTCTTCAGCATTGATTTAAAAGAACTGAGAGTATCAGCGGATCTGCAGGTTTCTGGGAATTTATTCCAGATATGAGGAGCATAGAAACTGAATGCTGCTTCCCCCTGTTTGGTTCTGACTCTGGGGACAGAAAGTAGACCTGTCCCAGATGACCTGAGAGGTCTGGGTGGTTCATAGTGTATTAGCAGATCAGAAATGTATTTCGGCCCTAAATCATTTAGTGATTTATAACAAAAGTACTTTGAAATCAATTCTTTGAGGCACAGGAAGCCAGTGTAAAGACTTCAGAACTGGAGTAATATGATCCACTCTCTTGGTCTTAGTGAGCACCGTTATAGTAGTCAAGTCTACTGAAGATGAAAGCATGGACAAGTTTTTCCAAATCCTGTTGACACATAAGTCCTTTAACCCTTGTTGTTTACACAATTACTTGCAAGATCCAACTCACAAAAAACTTTACATTCACCTATACCAAAACTTTAATTTAAATATGTAAGTATCAGACTTCAGACTCAAGATGATTTTGAAGGATCCTGGAAAGTGGCAGCAGATAGAAAAACACGCCCTCAAATTACAAACAATGATTTAATAGAGAATACTTATTTAGCTGTTAAATAGTGATCCCACTGACACATCTTTTTAGTTTCCTCCTGTGAATACTGAAGTGAAACCGACAGTTTGCCTAACAATCTATTCATACCTGCACCACAGGGTTATGCGTGGGAATGTAATAGCCTAGAGACAGCAATCCAAAGTAACCAGAAGATAAAATTGCTTGTTTCGTTACAGTAGACAGTATAGACACTGCAGGGCAAAAGGCCCTTACTACATTTCTAAGCTGAGTTGTTGTCATCTCACTTCTTGTTAGCCTGGTCCTACCAGACAGGACATAGGAGGGGGTGGAGCCAGGCTACTAGAGTGGCCCTGTCATATGCAGATCTTTAAACAGGTGTCCAGGCAGGCACTGTTATGCTGTTGTTCCTCTCATTTCCTCTCTTTCTTTTTCCTCCCCCTCTATCTCTCATACTTTTCTACCTCCTTCCATGACAAATCCTTTCTTCTTTTCTACTTTCCACTATGTTCATCTTAGCAGTCTTGGTCGTGTCTCTTGGGGGAGGTCTATTAATCAACCAAGCTGCAGGAGGGCCAGACTACATCCAACACAGCAGGTTGGCAGCCAGGTGGATGACAGGTCAAACTGCCTGTGTGTTTGTGTGTGCGTGCGTCTCAAATGTTGTCCATTAGACACAAATAAAGACAAAGGAATACACGCCGCCATACAGTATATGCTGTATGAACACATCCCTATATTACTCAGATAACTCCTTTGATATAATTAAGTGAAAGCACACACACACGTACACATACCCCAATGATGCTGAGTCCTTTGAGGTAGTCCATCCGTGGCTGAGCCTGGGGGACACATCCTGCTACTACCACCTTCTTCTGCTGTTCTAGGGCTTTTCTGTACAAACAAAAAAGAGCGAAGAGGAGATTACATTTTTAGGTAATTTGACATTGTTGCACCACCACTTTTCAAAAACCAAGTCAATCTGTTTTTATTTACACTGACTGGGCTTGATTTTAGGCTGAAACATCACTCTGGAGAGTACTGTTTAGTGTCACAAGGCACAATGCCAGTTAGTTGCACATTAGGTAGCGGTAATTGTGTGTGAGACAAAGGGACACCATGTTACCTGTATGTGAATGTCCCTACTACAGAGAGAACTTTTCTTGTTTTTCATAGCGGTATGTAAGCTATTCCCTGCTGAAATGTCCATGAGAAGAATGTCCTCAAGGTAATTCCCATGGTGCAGGGGTATGGAAGGAATTTTACAACATTTTGGGTTAAGATGAAAACCATTACTTCTGTTACTGTGAACAACTGAGATAGCTTATGTGCTGATCCACTGTAGAATTTCTATTAATGGTTGTTTTTTTATGTCCCATAAATAATTGGTGGTAGCTTTGGTCAACACACAATGTCATCATCACCCATCAGCCCAAGGGCATAGGATAGCAAGTAAGAAGTGGTCTTTAACAAATTGTGGGAGATAGGATGTTAGGGAGAAACCAACTCTCTGCAACTCCAACTACAATGAACCAAATAAACTGCCATACTAATGGGGTACAACAATGGCCTTTTAATTACTTTTGTGCATTGTTTCCTGCCAAATTTTAAATATAATAAACAAAGAGTGTTCAGCATGTGACAGAGGAACTGGTTGGTGTATAAGCATGATAACAGCAGTCAATAGAAAGGTGATCTCAGACACTATATGGTTGAGCATAAAGGCCCAAGTTAGCACAGCACGCTCTCCTGGCTCTGTAATCCCTTTGGAGCCAGACAAAATTATATGTATATTCATTTAATTAGTACAATGTGTTTAGCAAAACGATCTGCTATACTGTAATTAAATTAAACTATACTGTAGTAATTAATACATACTGTTCAATCATAGTGCAATATATTGCATGCACCCATGTGTGCATGTAGAAGGACGACAGGGAAAGAAAACGTGTCAAAACAAGTATTGTGGTAAAACAGTACAGCCTTTGTCTGATAAAACAATTTGTAAAACAGCACTGAAGACAGCAGATGAAATTGATAAAAAAAATAAATGTTTTTGACAAAATAGGTCACTATTACTTCTGATGAAAAAATACATAACTAAGTCAAAACCAGATTTATAACACCATGCTGAGTGTCAATTATTTACAACATCCATGAACAGTTCGGTGCAGCGTGAAGTGTTCACTGGCAAAGAGTAAGCACTGTTATGGTATTTTACAATGACTTATTTGAAAGGAAAAGTAGCACTAAGAGTCTCATTTTCTAGATGATTTTAATTAAAAGGGCTAGGCAGATAAAATAGTGAAGCAAACCACAATGAGAGAGAGAGAGAGAGAGAGAGAGAGAGAGTGAGAGTGTGTGTGTGTGTGTGTGTGTGTGTGTGTGTGTGTGTGTGTGTGTGTGTGTGTGTGTGTTTGACTGTGCGCCTGTGGATCTCTGGATGTGAGTCTTTATGTCACCTCCAGTTAGTGGCAGTGAGATTTGAGACACTCTGTCTGTCTGACAAAGGCTTTTGGAAGAGCTGCCCAGACTCCGCCATGAATCTTTAATAATGAAGCCTCCTGACAGCTGGAGCAAGAGAGAAAGGGAAGGATGGGGGGGGAGTAAGTGAGGGAGGAATAGTGGGAGGACAGTGGAGGAGCAATGAAACTAGATGCAAACTGTCAGTTGTGTTTTAATTCAGACTGTTTGTATTCTTCAGCAAAACAAAGAGATAGTGATGGGTGTGTGAGAGGAGAAGGGGGGAGAGAGAGAGGGAGAGGGGGAGAGAGAGAGAGAGAGAGAGAGAGAGAGAGAGAGAGAGAAAACTGAAGGTAGACAACTCAATTCAAAGCCAGCTAACATTGTCATGTGAATGTGTAAGGGAGGGATAGATGAAAGTTAAAATTGGTGAGAGATGAGTGGAAGAATGAAGGGAAGAGAGATGAAGGCAGAAATTAAGTGTTGTATTATTCCGGGTTATTTTAGTAACTTTATATGTATTTCTCAATATAACTTTTATTGGCATACAAGTGTAGAGCAGTAAACAACAAATCACGTAAGATGCCAAAAAAGATGAAACATGAAGAAAAAAGAAAGCCTGTTGGATATGATGCCTTACCACGGACAAAACAGCACATTCAGTGAAACAGGACTTGTACTGATCATCAGAAATGTACATTTTTATTAACTATGTAAATTCACTGGTTTTATCCACTTACCTATTACCTTTATTATAGAAGGCAGCAAATATTATACGTGCCACTGTCTTTTCTGGTGTGTAAAACAGACAGAGGCATCGAGGGATGTGAAAGTAGAATATGATACCAGTAAATAATCAAAGGTGGATGGATGTAAACTTTCAAGACTGGGTGAAGGTAGACAGAGGAAGACAAAAAAGGGATATTGTCAGCTTAGAGTAGCTTATCCTACCCATACTGCTCCTCATGAAGGACTCACACTGGCAGCACTGCACACACAGACACTCACAGTACACACTCACAGTAGGGGTGCATCTGCATAATTCACACCGCCTCTTGCCAAAATGCGCCAAACGTTCCTTTAATGCGCTACTCGCTCCCCACCTACAGACTCAGAGCCATAGCTGACACAGCGAGTAAGCAGACAACGCCTGAGACGTCGCCTCAGCGCCCCAGGAGAAACAGGCCAATCACGTCGCACACAGTTTGCGGATGGGATAAGATGGAATGGGGATTATGCGATGCAGTTGCCGTGGTGATACTTTGCGCCCAATCAAGGGCTTGCTGCCAGTGACCCGGACCAGAACAGATGCCCCCAGATGGATAGATAGAGGACGAGGTGTGTCTCTGTGTGTCTGTGTGTGTCTGTGTGTGTGTGTGTGTGTGTGTACACACGTTTCCTTGGCGTCCTTGGCATCTCGCCCTTAATCTCTACGGCCCGTCAACTCTGTTACTGCTCTCCATAGCCTCTAGACCACACACATATACATACAAATGGTCACGACGGCAATGACAAATGCATACAGTACATGCATACATGTATGACCTTTGTGGTAAGTATGTACGGTAGGGAGGAAGTGCTGTACATACTGGTTTTTAACAGCTGAGTGGACACAGTGAATCAGTCAAATTAGACCAGACTAAATGTCCAACTGCATTGATCAGGTTGACTTGGAGAAGCCCCTTGCTGTAAATATGACATTAAAATAACTCTAGGCATTAAGATGTACCACATTGCATGACCTATTTAAGGGCCTCTTCAACTTTCTCACAACAAAACTTGAAGTGAAAGAGAGGCCCTTCCTTCAAGGATTATGTCAGTCTTGTATAGCACCATTCACAACTGCAAATGCAGTGACATCATTACATAAATGAGCCAGAATGCTGATGTTCTCACAACTGCCACAAATGTTTCACATTCCAAAAGAAAAGTTGTCTACGTCAGTGTTATAAAATATCACAAGCTTTATCCTCCTCTTAAACGTTTGTCACTTATTCTTTTAATTATAGTATAGATGGTGTGTTATATAAACAATTTCATTTACTTTTGTTATGCACTAATCCTGATGAATTGTGTTTCCAGTAGCGTAAACTGCATTGTTCTGAACACAGTGCCGTTACTTTGTTCCATTTTTGTAGTCACTTTTTAATGATGGCCACTAATGCCTAATCTCGAAAACCTATTGCTTTCTTTGAAATTGTCTAGAAACCAGGGCAGAGATTTAAGGCACATAGACCTGGAGCCTGATCTAAATCAGTGAGGTGGAGAAACATCCAATACAGTCTAGCAACTGCAAACTGTTTGTGTGTGTGTCCTCTCAATGACTCTCCCTGCTGCTAAACACCCTCAATCCCATACAGATAACTACATGGGAGGGGGGAAGCTTACACACAGAGTTAGCCATATGCTCCTTAACAAACATGTTGCTTAAAGGATGAGGTCATACTGGTTGTGTGACTGATATCGACAGTGTTTAGCTTTGTGTGCTGCTTAACACAATGATTTTGTCAGTGATTCTAACCTATGTTAGGAAAAAGTGTTAAATGAATTTTTTAATACATTTTTGAATACATGTTTTTTGTTATACAGAACATTACATCCCAACTTTCCCTAAATGTTCTGTCATTTTCCTTTCTCATATTTCCCCTGCCCTTGCTCCTCAGTCTCCTTTCCTCCCTCATCTGCACTCCGACAGTTTTCTGGCTGAGTTGACAGCAAGCCAGCCAATCAGCACACTCATGACCTCTCCGCATTAGCATAAGCAGCAAGGGGCAAGGTTAAGTACCCATCAAGCTTCAGTAATTAAGATATGAGCTGGTGTGCCTATGAGTATGTGTGAGAGAGAGAGAGAGAGAGAGAGAGAGAGAGAGAGAGAGAGAGAGAACTGAAGGTGGACAACTCAATTCAAAGCCAGCTAACATTGTCATGTGAATGTGTAAGGGAGGGATAGATGAAAGTTAAAATTGGTGTGAGAGAGAGAGAGAGAGAGAGAGAGCGAGAGAGAGAGAGAGAGAGAAAGAGAGACCAAATGTATTTAATCTTCCACTTCACATATTTTCCACTTTGACAAACTTCTCCTACTTATACATGGCAACTGTCCCAATTTTAATTCCACAATGGCTATTAAAATCCATTACAATACTGTACTTTTACTTACTTTTAAACCACCAACATATTCAATCAAACATAATGTTTGTGTAATGTTTTAATAATTTTTCATATTTATTTTCTTGTTTTAGGAAATATATCTCCATCACTGACTGACAGTCCAGACTGAGTGGATGTGGAGAGAACACACTGCGTTACTCTGATGGAGAAAGCAGCTTCTCCTTTGCGAATACATGTACAAGCAAGGTTTGCTGAAACAACTGTCAAGATACCATCAGTATAAATAAAACAGCAGCTAACTCTGGGCCAATGGGGATGACTGCAAACAAACTAAACTAAATGAAAGCTGTTTATGTACTATACCAAGGGTCTCTAGGAGATGTAGCTGAGAGAAGGGGAGCAGAGGGACAAATGCATAAGCGTGATTGACAGGAACCTGTCAAAACTACATCTTTATAAACACGTAAAAAGGAGAGGGAAGGAAGTGAAGAAGGTGTGTGTAAAACAGGGCAAAAGCTGATGGTCAGATGAAATAAAGGATAAGAAAACATGATGGGTGAAACAGGGGGAGAGTCAGTAAAGAGGTCTCATTAACCCCAGTGTATGGTAGCAGCCAGTTTAAACAGTAACCCTCTAATGTACAATGAGTTACAGTTCAATTCAGATGTCCAGCAACGTACAGCTAGAGAGTGTGTTGTATATGAATGTAATGTAATGCAATTAGTATGCTATTTTAATATCCCCACTTCTTAAATGTTATTGTTTTACAGGATGATAAAAATCTGAATGGCACTGCTAGCTTTCCTGATTCAGCCATTTTCCTGATTACAAGCTCAGGCGGTGTAATTGGAATATAATGTGATTAGAGTAGCAAATGCTCTCAGTGTAAAACCTATTGACAAAACATCCACATGGTTAAAATGCAGCAACCTTTTATGTGCTCTGAATATATTGTTTCAAATTTCTCTCTATATGGGACAGTGCACATTAATCAAAATTAATATTTTGAAAACATTATTGTAAATGTGCCAGGGATAGCTTAAAAGCTCATTTGTACCTGAAAAAGGTTTGTATAAGAACATATAAAAGTAAATATCTATAGCATGCACCATTTTTAAACAAAATACAGATGGGGAGTGGAATATGTCAGGAGAAAAACAGGAAACAAGGGAGTGATAATGAAAAGGAAAGGAAAAAAAAAACTGTCAAAGAGCACATCTTCATCACCAAATGAGGAGAGGGAGACGAATGACAACAGGACTCAAAAGGAAATGAAGGGGGAGGACGAGAGCTTGGAGGCTGTGAAGGAGGCTTGTGATTGAGGAATAAGAGGGGTTAGAAAGGAAAAGCTGCAGAGCCCCCTGGGAACACACACACACACACACACACACACACACACACACACACACACACACACACACACACACACACACAGGGGGAAAACTGAAATTAAAAAGAGAAAAACAGCTGAAAGCAGAAAAAACTAAAGCAAGGCAAGAAACAGAAGGTAAGAGATGGGATGTCTAATTCAATCAATAAAAAGATAATTAAATGAAAGCGCCATTAAAGTCAGTTGTGGTAATTGATGTTTAGGACAATACAGATGTAAACAGCCTAAGCACCTAAGACACGTTGCACATGTTTTCAATTTACATTTATTAAAGACTCAGTAGCAGAAAGACAGAGATTGATCTTTGACCACAAAGATGTCCAAAACCACTTGGTAACCGGTGTTGGTAGTACAGAAGTACAGGAATACATTACTTTTTGCTGTAATGCAGTAATATAATGCAATACAATTTTAGTTACTCACATTACAGCACATTTCAACCCAACAATAAATGGTGTATGTTTTTTTTTTTACATTTTCTTGATACTACTCTACTATGAGTCGTAATGAGTCATTGTAGGCTACGTTTTACTTCACTAATTATTTTATAACTTTTGTTACTTTGCAGATTCAGATTAATAATACAAAAAATTATGAATAAATAAATTATGATTGTGTAAAATGGATAATGATGAGATTTTGTTGATCCTGTGGTGAAATTCACAAGGTGTCTTCCAAGTCATACTTCTGTGGTTATTTTGGTGAAGTTAACTCAAAAGTTACTCAAAAGTAGTTTAAAGCATTACGATTTGGAGAATATAATACACTGTAATTAGTTACTTTCAAACAACTAGTAATCTATAATGTATTACATTTACATTACATTTTTAGTTTTCCGCAATTACTACCATAGTCGCTAATCAACGCATTTGTGTTTCAGCTGTGTTTTACAGGATATAGGCTATAGGGTGTATATCCGTTGACCAATCAATACACCTATAACATGGGTAGTTTATGGCTAGCTCACATGGCCTTCGGGTATATCAGAGATAGGATGCAGGCCAATTGCCGACATGGGCCTAGTAAAGGCAACTCCGAGAAAATGTGAGGCTTTCAGATTATGGCCTTTTAACTGCCTCACACACCTGCCCAGTGCAGTGAAATGGATGACATCTGTCTTGTAAAAACGAGTTTAATGTGTAATAAATATTGCATTACTGTAAATGAGTTGTATTTGCTGCTTCAATGGTTCATGATGAAGAACATGCGGATTAACAGAGCAGGAGCAATGGCAAAGGCCCAAACAAACATGTGCAAGGAATTGTATCAAAGATGAGCACTTGAGTGGACCATGAAGAGGGACACCCCAAAGCTGAATCCTGGGAAGAATCCCATGGGTTCATTTTTGAATGAAATATATTTGAATGATAGATCAGATCGGGTTTTCTCTAATGTAAACGGGTAATAACACACACATAGAGCTAGTGTTTGGAACAGACAGTTTGCAGTTGTGTGTTGGCATGGTAGTTTTAGTCTTACACTAAACAGGTCAGGTCACACACACAGGCATTTATCATTTGGAGCCACGGCCACTTCCCTGTGTGTGTATATCTTTCTCCCTGTGTCGTTACAAGATGGGCGTGTATATACACTGTGTGTGTACAGATTTGTGTGTGCATCTGTACAATTATTTTAAACCACAAGTTGAGACAAGATGCTTGCTATGATGACGAGGTGAAAGGGCATTCTTGGTTGAATGAATTCACACAAAATGAGTCCAAGCATAAACAATCATGATTGGTTTCAAGGTCATAAATTATTACAAGCAAGAGTTTAGAAAAATGGAACGGCACATGCTCAGTGACCTGGAATACATCAACAATCTTTGCAGATCAACACTATATATATATATATATATATATATATATATATATATATATATATATATATATATATATATATATATATATATATATATATATATATGTTTTGGTTGTTGTGATGATTGTCCATTACTTTATTTTGAAAAGGAATAAAAGTTTGCAAGATATAGTAAAACCTGTATGTTGTTTCCTCGGTTGTGAAAATTGCATACAAAACACCACAGATCCATGCTGTGCTTAAGCTGTGGCGCAGCATAGCATGGTAACATTCATTTCTAGTGGGCGTGCAAAGCAAGGAACATCAGTACCGGCCTGTGACACTAAGGCATGAGCAGCACCAAACCATGATACCCTTAACACTTAACAGAGCTGTGTTTTCATGGTTAATTTACTTGCCGGATGTTTGTAGTCAGGGCACTGAGGACAAAGCATCATTGCTAAAAGATTAGCTATTTTCATCTACAAGCAGTGAATTAAATTTTATATATCCAATGTCTCTGTTTTCTGTTTTCATCTAACAGTTTGCAATCATTGTTTTTTGACTTAGTCTCCTTTGCTATCACAGTTGTGCTTATCTGATGAGCAGTTGGCACCTTGTACAGCAGCCTCAGCCACAGTGTATGAAAGTGTGTGAATGGTTCCTGTAATATATAAGAACAGTCCATTTAGATGTGTATTGCATTTATGTATTTTACACGTGAGTTATCACATAACTGAGTAATTTATGCTATGTGAGCATCCATGTGAAAGCAGATATGGGAGTGCATGTGGAGCATGTGCATTAGAGGAGTCTCATAGTGCTAAAATGACTAAGCATCTATTCAGCCTGTTAATTTCCCTGGCTGATGTCTTCTACCCTACACCGTCTGAAGTGGCTCCACAGTGGCTCATCAGTCCATCTAAAAGGCCTCCTTATTCAACCACAGTGCCTTATTTATTCTAAATAACATTCCTAAAAAGTCAAGGATGCGGCAAGAACAAAGCCAACTGTCTGATTTAATTGCTACGCAAGGCACCCTTACTTGGTAAAAAATTAATTTATGGAATGTTTAAAACATTTTTCCCCTCCACACACTTTTCTCATCTGAGTCAACACCAATTAAAATAAAGGTTCAAGGGGCAAAGTTCATTACAATTAGAAAGGAGGGGGGGGGGTGAATATTTTTCTCATTGGGGATGAATAGTGCTGCCTCAGCCTCTTTTGTTTGATCAAATGTATCACATCTCTCTTGTTCTCTTCACACTTTCAATCAGTAAAGACCATGTCCTATACAGATTCCAGGTTACAGTATGTGGCCTACCACAAACATACAATGTTTTATTACATCCGAGTACTACTGTAGTCATTTCAATGACACATCTGTTACATCTGACCATTTACTGTAGGTTCTGTTGTTTAGGTTCAGATTAAAATGTACTAATCACAGGGAAATGTCATACATGCTGAAATGTTTAACACCATGTGCACTACATCCAAAGCTCAATTAATGCCATTTACACCTGCAGAACCCTCATAGCTAAGTGATACAACTGTGTAAGTCTCTCAATTTAGCATTTTATAGTACAAAAATGTTTGTTTTTTTTACTTTTATGTTGTTTAGCCAAATACAACAATCAAAGAAGCTCTTCTTTACCACCATGCTTTCCAGTGTGCATGCGTGGAAGGCATGAGCTGCGTATGCATACCACTGATTGTTTAATGTACAGAAGTGTGCGCTGCCTACATGTAAGTCTGCAGATGTTCGTGTCTGTCCTGAAGTATGATCAACACCACAAAAATGGACCTAGGGATTAATAACACATCGACTGTTCTCTGGGATTTGTTTTCATGCTAATCGAATGTGACCAGTTTTAGAGCAAACCACTAATTAGCTTATAACGCTAGTAGTCGGTGTATTGGTAAAGTAAAAAGAAACCGCTATTTATTTCTACACCACTAACAAGGCTCAAACTAGCATCACACTTTCAAGCATTGAGAACTTTGCAATTGTACAGGCAGTATATTAAAAAGATAGTTTATAAAGACTGTACCGTTCACATATACAGGCAGGCGCCATCTTGGGAAAACAGTCATGATCAGTCGAACAATGAACGCTGTGCTTGAGCTATGTTACTGGTTGCACAGTGTTTGTGGTTCGAATGATTGTAACCGTTTCTTTATAATAAACTTACTGTACAATTACAAAGTTCTCAATGCTTCGGTTTACATGTAGGGACCCTCATCATGCTACCGTGGAAGTGTGGTGCTATTTTGAGCCTCGTTAGTGGTATAACTTTACCAGTGCCCCGACTACTAGCATTATAAGCTAATTAGCGGTTTGCGCTAAAACTGGTCACATTTGATTAGCATGAAAACATATCCCAGACAACAGTCGACTCGGTACAAATGTGATATTAACCACAAGAGTCATTTTGCACGAATTCTCCTTTAAGCTTAATAATGCATCCTAATAAAGATACTGCAAAAACTAAATTAACTAAATTAAGAATGACTAAATTAAACAAATAAGTGTGTTAAATAGGGACTATATATTCACTATGAGTTTTTTTAAATGTTTATGCACTTTATACATTTAATCTTTTTTCAAACCATTTATTACAACTATTTCATTGCTTGATGTATTGTTTTTTTAACTTTATTGTATTATATGTGAATATGACAATAAACCATTGAATCTTGAAAATGTTGAAGGCTATGACAGTTTTAAGATGAGACTATAATATTGAGTATAGTGTACTTCTACAAAAAAATCCTTAATGAGCTATAAAAAAATTTTTAAATGTCATTAAGTTGCACATCATTATTGTTGCGGCTGCAATTGTAATGCCAAAGTCAAATTCAATAAAAGTTGTAATTAGGAAGTTTGAAAGCTTCAGAGTGACTTTGAATAAACATTAAGCAAAACACTATATACGTACAGTACAAGTAAACTGTACCACATACAGTTTACAGCACGTGCCTAGATAGCACAGAGAGAATGCATTGTGATCCTTACCACGCACAACAATTTAATCACAAGTCACTGCTAAGCCACTGTGATATCCGGGCAGTCAGGGAATGCACAGTAGCCTATATGCCACATGTGGCCTGATTCCCCACAGCATGATTCCTCCCTCCTTGCATATCCAGCTGTCTGTTTTTTTTACAGCACATCAGAGGTTAAGGACTGCCTCGGTATATTAAGGCACCAACCCACCAACCCCATGCCTTACAGAGGTTGGCATCTTGCTGCGTACGTTTTCGTGCATCCATCATTCTTTGCTCATATGTGTACCTATAGCCAAGTTGTATGCCTTGGGCTTTTGTCACTCCAAATACCGTTTTGTGAAATTGCTTCATGGCTAGTTTGCAGCACCTCGTCCACCTGCGGTTTCACACTAGAACCCACCATAGCGTAGGCCATTGCCCTCTCCTTTGCAGGCGAATTGACGCATTTGCATGATTGCAATGCAACACATTGAGACAATTAATGGAACATAGAAACTTATCTGCACGCCCATATTCACTCACATGCACTTATAATCACATACAATCTCACTAGGGTATGTAGGCCCACAGTATTCATCCATTCATGTGTAAAATATCTGAAATTAAAGCGAAACTATCACAGTATATCTCTCAACACAAGAGTGCAGTATGTGCAATGTACGCTTAAATAATATCAGGAATGTTATTTTTGTGACTCATTTGAACAAAACACTAACGTTTCTAAATTGTATTATTGTTATAGGTTGGTGTGGAGTGCACAATGAGATGGCAGTTGGTGTGTTGACTTTTGAACTGAAAGACGCAGACGTGTTAAGTAAAATTAGAAACAAGCCATCCTAAATGAAGTGCAAATCGCTTTGATGACATCAAGGCACATACATATCCATAGAGATACTGCAAACATTTAAATTCACAAAAAAAGCATACACATTAAAGTGCAAATATATATACAAACTCAAATATATGTATTGTTTTACATTTGGTCTCTGCTTTACCTGTTGTGGTTTTGTTTGGGATTATTTTTCCCTTATGGCCCTCCTTGTGTCTATGTCTCAGTTTTCTCCCCGGTCTGGTGTTGGTCCTGTCCTGTGTTCCCCTCAGTGTCTGTATGTTCTGTTTCCTGCTTTATAGTGAAGTCTGTTTTTTGTCTTGTCTCGCCTCTAGTTTGACTTCCTGTGCCTGCCCGCTCCTGTGATTACCTGGGGTGTTTCTCAATCTGTGTTCTTCTATGGACTTGTGTTCTTGTGTTCTTGTGAAACGTCATGTTCGGTCGCCAAAGTACTGACCCAATACACAAGTTAGCATTTCGCCAAGAACAGTTAAAATTCCCGGGTGTGTTCTCGACACGCCCATTTTACCGAGGATACATCGGATGGTAACTTGTGTGAACTTGGCAGGGCCAGTATCCCAGAATTCAATCCGGCTGTAAAGCGTGGATGGTTTCCGGTACACAGATATTTTTCACAATTTACGGCTATTATTAAATCAATAATTTTATTTTTAAGACGTTTTAAGGCGAGAAACCAACTGTGTAGATTTTGAATATAGGCAGTTTAACGAAAATTGATGGTGAATTAAAAAAGCCTTCGGAGTTGGAAAGCTCCACAATCCCCGGCGGGCGTAGCAAGCTCGCCAGCCGGGAATGACTCTCGCGAGCCGGTCAGTCAGTCAGCTCACAGACCCCCCCTGCCCCCTCTTGCCCCACATTTAGACAGACCACTGCAGCAGCGACAATGGCAGAGATAAGCCAGGTTCACAACTGTAAGATATTTAAAACAATTTTTACAGCTGTTATTCTGTATTTCATTCATTACATTCGGCATTTTGTTCTGTGTATTGTTGTAATTGTTTTTATCGGGGGACAACTGAGGAAACCAGGGCAAGCGCTCTCTGTGCTGGGGGTGTTGCGCAATAACAGAAAGAACGCTTTGTCTCAAAAACTGCGTTTTGTGTGCTTCTGAACTTGCGAGTTCATTCTTCCAGGTATAACCAGCAAGAATGGCCTCCCCAAGAACACAAGTCCGTTCTTTGCTTACTTGGCATTGAGAAACGCCCTTGATGTTTTCCACCTGCTCCCCATGCCCTCTCGTCACCTGCCTCTTGTTACCTAATTACACTGTATATTTAATGTCTGTGATTCCCTTGTGCCTTGTCAGATCCTTTTGTCTATGTCCTGTCAGTTCGTCCTGCCTGTCGTCCTGTCAGCTTTCCCAGCCCTCGTGATCCTGTCTGCGCTCCAGCAATCCCCAGTGAGTTTCCTCTTGTGCTTTATTTCCCTGTTGGATTTTTGCCTTTCCCCCGTGCCTTTGTTTGGATGGTTTTTGGACTTCTTCTGTTTGCTCCTGTGTTTGCTTGACTGTCAAACAATAAAGCCTTCTTTTGAAGTTCCCCACTACTCTACTGCGTTTGGGTCCTCCTTCCTCCTCATAACACAGACAATTACCATTTAGTTTCTCTTTCTCCTGTTTATTTCCTCTTTCTCAAAGCTGACCAACCCTTCATGCTGTCATCTGTTTTCTGCTTCTATCTTTTCTCTTCCACTGTGTGCATCGCTTCGAAAATTTACCCTCGAGGTTTAAGCATAAGGCATGCAAAGGTCAAGACATCTTACTGTCATCTTGCATGACTTAATGTATATCAAGCACGCCTCAATACTTTAACACATAGAATCTGGATATGACATCCATTGAAAGAGACTTTGAAAGAGTGTTTGTATTTCCATTAGTGAGTATGTATTACTACAAGGTTTCTCACATAATTTTGCTGTCACTCGTCACCCTAAAGGGCATGGAGAATGATCCAATCATTCAAAGAGAGAGAATGTCATCTTTTATAACTTGAAGCTAGTACAAGTAAAAAGTAAGTCTCTTCATCCCAGTAATTTCCAGGTCAGTGCTTGTTTAACCAACACCAGCTGAAAATGCATCAATTCAATTTTTCAATTCAATTTTACTTATAGTATCAATTCATAAGAGTAATCTCAAGACACATTACAGATAGAGTAGGTCTAGACCACACTCTATAATTTACAAGGACCCACCAGTTCTAGTTGGTGAGGAAAAACTCCCTTTTAGGAAGAAACCTGGGACAGACCCAGGCTCTTGGTAGGCGGTGTCTGATGGGCCGGTTGGGGTTGAAATGAAAATTGACAATAATAGTCAAAGTAAAAGATAATGGAACAGTGACTAAAAATAGTAGTTTGTAGAAGTTCATAGCATAGCACGGCATTACAAGCACAGCGTAGCAGATGTAACAGGGCATTGCAGGACGTGTAGCAGGACCACGGAGACAGCTATAACCATGATTTTGGAGCTTCCCTGATCCAAGGAAACATGCTGGGGGAAAAAGAACATAAGGACGCCGTGTGATGACTCCCCAGAGCTAGGTTAGTAACAAGAATTTCTGGGACATGGATGCACACAAATGGAAAGATAAAGGAGAGAGGAACTCAGTGTGTCAAAGGAAGTCCAAAACTATTCCAGCATAACTAAGAGAGGAGCCTGGTCGGGCTGTACTGCCCTGCCTCCCTCTAGTTTTATTATATTATTGATTATATGGTAGATGAATCTGACGACTAGGTGGGCCGGGTTAGGCAACCGCTACAACTCATCACTCCTTAACTAAAAGCTTTATCAAAAAGGAGAGTTTTAAGTTTACTCTTAAATGTGGTGACGGTGTCTGCCTCCCAAACCCAGACCAGAAGCTGAGTCCACAAGAGAGGAGCCTGATAGCTGAAGACTCTGGCTCCCATTCTACTTTTAGAGACTCTAGGAACCACAAGTAACTCTGAATTCTGGGAGCGCAGTGCTCTAGTGGGACAATAAGGCACTAAGAGCTCTTCAAGATAAGATGGTGCTTGACCATTTAGAGCTTTGTAGGTCAGGAGAAGGATTTGAAATTAAATCCTGGATCTTACAGGAAGCCAATGCAGAGAAGCTAATACAGGAAAAATATGATCTCTTTTAGTGAACACTTGTCAGAACACGCGCTGCAGCATTCTGGATCAGCTATAGAGTCTTAAGGGACTTATTTGAGCATCCTGATAATAAAGAATAACAGTAGTCCAGCCTGGAAGTAAAAAATGCATGGACTAGTTTTTCAGCATTATTTTCAGACAGGATGTTACTAATTTTGGCAATGTTACGAAGATGAAAAAAGATGGGCGTTAAAGGAAATATCCTGATCAAAAATAACTCCTAGATATCTGACAGTAGTACTAGAGGCCAGGGCAATGCCATCCAGAATAGCTATATACCTAGATAATGAAGTTTGGAGATGTTTAGGGCCAAGCACAATAACTTCCGTTTTGTCTGAGTTTAACATCTGAAAATTGTAGGTCATCCATGATGTTATATCATTTATGCATTCTTGACGTTTAGCTAACAATTGAGATCAACGAGGGAGTTGCTGTAGGATAATAAAACTGCTTGAGTATAAATAGGGTTTAAATACAGTCAGGCACTTAGTATGGATCTAGAATTGTTTCTTTATTATATGCGAGGGAAAAAAAGATCTGAGAGAAAAGGTTATCACACTGATAGCAAAAAAACATTTTGAGAGAAAAAACATATTTGAAAGAAAGTTGTCTTGGGAGTCAATCTGAATCATTACACCATTGTCACCGCCATAGAAAGATAACTAGCAGCCAGCCCACTTCTAAATAAATACCTTTTAATTATCTGAACACTTAACAGTCAAACTGAAACACTGGCGGTGAGCTCCAGGTTCTGCAGCCAGACCGTCATCGGTGGGGCTAAGCCAGCGAGAAAACATTGCTAGAAAGTTTCGCTGCAGACCTCGACCTGATCGGAGCTCCAGCGGGACACGGAGAGCTCCTGACCCGGTAGCAGCAGCACAACTCCCCTGGAGCTCACCGCCAGCGTTGATGGAATAGCAAGCTAGCGTTAGCGAACTCACTAACCAGCCCACTTCTAAATAAATACCTTTTAATTATCTAAACACTTTAACAGTCAGATTTTTTGAAAGAATTTTTTTTTCACACTGATAGCAAAAAATATATATTTGAGAGTTTAAAAGGTATTTTGAGAGAGATTTATTTTGCTATTGGTATGAAAACTTTTTCTAACAAATGTTTTTGTTCCTCTCATAAAATATTTTTCAAAAAAAAAATTTCTTTCAGATGTTTTTTTTTCCCTCGCATGTAATAAAGAAACAATTCTAGCTCCATACTCAGCCACCATATTTAAGCAATAAAGCAGTGTTGAGCAAGGTTTTGCTGGAGCAGAAAAGTAGCATCCGTGAATGAAACAAATGCTTATGCCTATGCCCTGTTGATGCGGGCTTAAGCAAAGCAAGTGTAGTTTAATGCACAACACTCTGCAATTCCAGGCACTTAGCCATCAGATTTAAACATAGATAGTTAAAGAAGTGGACCAACAGATCCCGTTGTTCTGGACGGAGACCAGTGAAGGCAAATAGAAGCACTTTCCCGGTGATGGCTAGGCTTTACTGCGCAGCCTCCAACTGAGCTTGACAACGTATAGTTGTGATGTGAACAATGTGTCTGCAAGTTGTAAGTCTTCTGGTAGCTGTGCCAAGAGAAATTGCAATCATTCCCAATCAGCAGAGACAGAGAGCGTAGGTATATCTTAGGAGATAACATAGGCACAGGCTAATTTCTGCTAACATGCTAGTTAACATTAGTAATTAAACCTAAACAGATAATGGAAGTCCAAACTGTCTGCATGCTTCTCCTGACAATACGGTGATATGTCGACTATGTGACGGTAAGTCGCGTGGATATGACGGAATTGTTAGCCTATTTTTACAAAAACGCCTGCTACAGAGCGTGAGGTACAAGGTAATAGAGCCTTTTTGTACATTGTCGTGTTTCTTTAGAAATAAACAATGCACAAATAGAGTCTTGAAAAGTTTCAGATGTAAAGTTAGTCACTGACAAAGTGGCGTCAAAATGAATGGCAGTGAATGGGATGCTAACTGCAGGTGATGGCTTCGTAGCATTAAAATGGCGCCATGTGAGCTACACTTAGAGAGGAAAGGCTTACCTCCTTGGATTTAAACAATAAAGCAGAGTTCAGTAAGTTTTTGCTGGAGCAGAAAATTAGCGTCCGTGAGATTGGAGCACCGGAAATGAGACAACACGCTTACCATGTTGAGCCTCCACAGCTCAATAAGGAAAATCAAAAAGCTTACAGGTGATCCTCCAGAGAACGAACACACACACACACACACACACACACACACACACACACACACACACACACACACACACACACACACACACACACACACACACACACACACACACACACACACACACACACACACACACACACACACACACACACACACACACACACACACACACACACACACACACACACACACACACACACACCTGTTCCCTGGCGTTGCCATTTTCTCTCTTACAGTTGAGCATTATTAATACATGATTAGGCATGTAAAAACAGCTTGTTGAAACAGACAGTGAAGGCTTTCAACTCTGTGGTGAATATGCATTTACGTAACTTGTGTGTATGCCCAAGTTTATTGTGTCCGCAGCGTATTTGTCTGTTGGTGAATAGATCCAGGCGGATCATGTTTCAGATCAACGGGGTTTGGTTCAGTGCCCAATCCCTCTGTGTGTAACTAAAGATACTCAATAGAAACACGGCAGCTGGTATGCTGGCTTGATAGGCACACACACGCCACCTGAGTGGGTCAGTCTTTCTCACCGTCTTACACACACACCCACACAGAGAATCAGTACATTACAGCCTTAAAATTAGAAAAGTGCGGGAAACTGATCCATACAAGACAAATATGACCAAGCCCAAACTGGAAAAACTAAAAAGAAAGGTATTATTGATCTTGTCTATCACATCACTGAGGACGTTTTACTGAAATCGAGAAAGTTAGAGATGGAACAGCAGGTGTGTGTGTGTGTGTGTGTGTATATATGTGTGTGTGTGTGTTGTGTGTGTGTGTGTGTGTGTACGGGTGAACAGAGGGTCAATGTAGTACCCGCCATATGCCATCTGTCAGACCAATTATATCTCGCACTGACATTTCCATACATTCAGTAACAAAAATTATTATGGCTGCAATTAACTATTTTTTTATTAATTCAACTTTTGATTTACTTTTAAGTCTATGACAAACCAAAGGACGTCTTTAAATGTGTTATTCCACTCAACAGTGCAAAACACAAATATATTAATTAAATATATTTAAAACAGAAAAAGCAGCAAATCCTCACATTTGGAGATAGATGGTATTGTAAAGCTTCAGAATGCCTCCACTTCTTCAGAAATGCTCCAACAAACAGATTAATCCAGATTCACATGTTCAGTTTGGAGCTGCCCTGTGCAACAATCTTCACCTGTTCTCTCACAAAAAGACTACATGAATTTGGTAGCATTTTTTTTGTCTTTTTCTACTATGATTATAGGTGTGTTAATATTAATATAGGATGCCTATCAAAAGTTTAAAGACAATCATCATCATCATAGAGCTGTTCCTTGATAATCAAAAATATGCATCATAACTTCTCTTTGCAAGCTGAAAGAAAAAAAATAGACCACAGATCTCAGTTCAGGCTCAACTGAGATTTATTCCCTTCATTTCCTTCTGTCTCCCAATCTTTTCTTCCCCTCCCCATCATTATCCCCCTGTTGCAATGCAAGTCCTAATGAGGTGCTTATGAGATTCATAGTCCTCTCCTAAATTAGATTACAGTGAATTATGTATAAAGTCTTTAAATCACTGTTTTAAAATTACACATATGGCCTATGTAGCAAAATGACACTCCTGTGCTTTTACAAACTGAACGTGCTAATTTGTTAGAGCATTTTAAAGGCTGTTTTATACTTCTTCGTAAAATCTACGCCGTTGCTACGTGTGTAGATATGTGTGTAGGTACGTGAAGAAACAAACCTACGTCGGACTCTACGCCGTAGCCTGACGTGCACCTTTCAAAAAATGCAACTACACATCACGGCGATGCACATCGCTCGGCCTTGGCTTTTGTTGCATTTCCCGGCTCTCATTCTCCATAAACAACAAGAAATCGTAAATTAGAAAACGCAGAGGAGACACTTTGTTTCTCTCACTGTGACTCTAGAGTCGGTACTCGCTCCGGAGCTAATCACCGTCACTCTCACGCTTTCCTTCGCTCTACCACACACACAAGCCAGCTTGACGCACACACCAAACAAAACGGAGTATAAACATCAGGTTGCTTACGTAGGCTATGGTGAAAGCGGTGAAAGCGCTGCGTGGAGCCTTCGCAGAACCATAAAACAGCCTTAAGGAAATGTAATACAATTATATAATATCTTTTGGACTGTAGCTGGTAAATGACCATTCTTAGACAACCCGGACAAGGCTTTGAGAGCATTCCAGTGCAGACAGGTTGTCAATACATACAATATCTCATTGGCCCAGGGATGTGAACTTTAATACCCAAGAGACAATGACATGGCAAAAGTTGGAAGGAAAAAAAAAAATAAATCGTTCAAGTTGGGAAAACTGGAGTCACTTGATATGAGGGAGCGCGTGATAGACCGAGAGAGGTAATGGTGTGACCTCGTGAAAGCCTATCATCACCTGCCGGGAGAAAGATTATCTGCAGGAGATAGCCAGAGCACCTGAAAACTCATCAACATCCACCTGTCTCTTCCCTCTAGCTCTTTCACAAACTCTTTAACTACTCCCAAATGAGGAATATGTTACTTGCTTGAAATATGTAAACTAATTAAACTGGAAAAGAAATGACTCTGGTGGATCCTCTGCTTTCATTAATTGGGAGCAAAATAAACCTACTCTCATTTACTCCTACATTTCATCCATATTTCTATCTCTCCACTGCAATTTGTCTTCATTGCACACACTCTTCAGTTGAAAATTAAATAGTGTGCCTTATTGCAGCAAAAGATGAGAACAGTGTTACCAAGGCATCAAGGTCATCAGTTTTGCATTCGATTTGTTGCATGCTAAGAGCCCACAGACATATTTTGTTAAATTTAAGTGATAAAGTGTTTCCTTTTCCTAGTACAAGCATTCATTTTATAAAGGCATCCCTTGTTGTGTCTTAGAAGCGTGTAGTTAGTGAATCTGTAGCTGTAGTAGTTCCAATTCTGCCCTAAATACCTAACAAATTAAAGGATTTCTTGTAATCTCTAAAACCATTGTAATCGACTAGCCTAATTGTATAACAATGTAAATTTGGGGAAAAAATTAAAACTGCTTAAATTTGCTTTTTAATTGGTGTGCATCACTTACTGTTCCAGTGTAGGTTACACTACGCCTATACACTATGGAAAAAAAGCAATTATTTTTCCTAACAAAATTAGATGATTTGTCTTAGTTTCACAGATTACACCAGACAGATACATCCTTAAGTTATTTTAATACATAATAAATCAAATATTTCTTCTCTGGAAAGTGTTAAAGTAGCACATTCACAAACACTCTAGGCACTCTTCTACGGAGAAATATTAATTGGATTGTCATGGCTTGTTGTTACACCTACTCTGGTTGATGATACTTAAAAATATTTAAAGCAGATCCAGGGCACTGGTATTTGACAAAATCTCATACATCAAAATGAGGCATAGATACATAGAGATACTTTATTTATCCCAAAGGAAATTAAGGAAAGCATAAGCCCAGTAATGTTACAATGCTAGTTTGGACAACTTTGAAGTTACGCATTTGCTGATTCAAGTTAACAACAGATGTCCTTTCTTTTTCCATACTTCTCACCACTGCAATATGTTTTGGAAACTGTAAATCTACACATAGGAGCAGACAGTTCTGTTTTCTCTATTAATGCTGCGACTGGTCATGCCTTACTAGAGCAGCTTGAGAAACCGTAATGGGACATTTTGGTGACTGAAAATCTATCACTGTAAAACGCAATTTTTAAACGTGGAAAGAAAAATGTATGATAAACAAGAACCTGTGATTAATTGTGCAAGCCTGACAATTTACTGACAACCGTTCACTCCTGTTTTGCTCCACCATTCAGTCCTTCAGCAGCAGACGGATACACGGTGTTTGAAGGAGAGGTACCGTAGGTCCTTCATCCTTCAACACCTGCACTACCTGATAATGTTGTAGTTTCTGTTCCTTTTTTCATTTAGTCCACACACTCTGTATATCTTTATTGTCTGTATTTATATTTTTCCAATACAAGTACTTACTTTTTCAATATTATTTATGGTCACAGGTAAATATAATTTATATTATGGTTACCTATTTTTGCTATATTACTTTAATTACATATTCAATTTAATTTTAACGTCACTTACACTCCAATATTGTTTTTTGTACTATGGCAACAGCACTTTACAATACCTTTATCTGACGCCACTTTACATTCAGTCTACCCTCTGCTCATTGTCTGTTTGCCTGTTTGTTTGTGTGTTTACTTGTTTGCTTTGCTTTTATTGTAGACAATGCTGCTGTGGGATGAATAAAGTATTATCTAATCATGCCTCCATCTCTATGTATTTCTCTCTGAGTGCATCTCTGATTTCTCTCGATAATATCTCCCTCTTAAATTCTATCTGTACTCTCTTTTAGGACTGTTAGTCTTTTTTTCCTTCTCTTCCATACTATTAATAGTGTGGGATTGTTGATGTCCAATCCATAGCAGAAAATTAACTTCTTTCTCCCGTCACCATAGCACTGGTACTGTTCCCTTACTCTCACTGTTTACCAAGGGGCTACAACGGCGCAGGACTCTCAAACAATGGTTGGTTACCTGAAACAGCAGAAACAACTTAACCACCAAAAAACATTTACTGACTACTGGCTTAACTTCTCTCCCTGCGCCCAACTCCCACACACAAAGTCGTGTTAGAGGTATTCAAGAAATGAGGTATTGAGGAAAGGTAAAATGTTAATGGTAACAGACTGAACAGTGGGGGATTGAAAAAGTGAAGCAGGTGTTAAGCAATGAGGTAGGAATTTGTAAATTTAATCAAGCCTGTGTGTGTGTGTGTGTGTGTGTGTGTGTGTGTGTGTCCATCTTCATTTTTCTTCTTGTCACAATAGTGACAAGCAGGGTCCTGGGAGGCTAAGATCTGGCCTCCCACGTGCCTCAAGGCGAAAAACACACTCACAGAGGCGCAGAGGCACACATGCAGGGGGTTATCAAGGGAAATAACTTCATACCAAATGGCGCATTCCGTGTTATTGATCCAAACACCCACTTTTGTTCAGCTCATATTGTCTGAGCACTATAAACCTGAAGCTCCTGGTTATAGTGTGGCTACAAAGCATTCAAATACCCCAACAGAACACAAGAGTAAGAAGAGAATTAAAACACTACTTAATGAGGCAATGCTAGCGCGTATGGCATGTAAAGTTTTATGTAAAAAATACAATATGTTAAAATTGCATTACTGTGATCAAAATTACAGGATAAAAAATGAAATACAATAAATCATCCATTATACACAACCTAACCAAACAAAAACAAGGCCCAATATGAACACTATGTATATGACAGGGATGATAGCATACGGTCTATACACTAAGTCTACCAGATCAATGAATCTGTGGACTACACACACCCATGTGTGCAAGTATGTGCACAGTGCCACAGACACAGCCAGGTGATTCATCACTAGCTGACGAGGGCATAACCTCCTGACCTTTTTAACATGGGCTTTCCAAAGAGTCATTGTAGATTTATCAAAAAACGTAATGACCACCAACCCTTATTGTTCAGCTTTCTACTAAGAAAGATATATATAGGCCAAATAAAACCAACACCGTACTGTCAGCTTCTTCCCATCTCAACATATTTCACCCTTTTCTAATTACAGCTGACAGCTGACATCATCTCTCAATCTTGCACTCCTGCCCTGCTGCTTCACTCTTTATCTTTTCTTTTTACCGCCGTCTTCAATTCCCCGTACTGGTCATTGTTACATATTGCACCACACCCCCAGACCAAGTCAGTCACTGATGCCTAAGAGGAATTCAGCGGTGGGATCTAGTTGCCCCTGGGTATACTGCATTGCTGTGACTTAAATCATCTTGCTGGTGAAACACGAATCTTTACGACTCAGCCTTATTGACGGAGCGCAACAGAGCTGTGGTGGAACCGTTGATATCGGTTTGAAATATCAGCCTGAAGGTTGACAGAATGTGATGACAGTGTTGTAGCAATAAGAGTAGTTTTGTTTGTCATGTGGTGGTTAAAAAGGCCTCTCTATAACTGTTCCCATCTTATAATATACATCTTGTTTAGCTGAATTTTAGGCGTCACAGAATTAGCTTTCATCCCTTTACTGGGAGAATGAGTAGCTGTATTCCTGTGGCTACAGCTCTGTGGGAACAAACCAACACCTAACCAAACCTAGCACTGTGCAGGTTGAGTTCACTAAAGGCACTCTGCTTTTATTGAGAGGTGTCTTCTCTTTTACACAACATATGCACTTATAAGAGATGAGTTGGTTACACTTTACTTGAAGGTATCTACATAAGGGTGACATGACACTGTCGTGACCGTGTCATAAACATCATAAACAAGTCATAAACGTTTATGACAACGCTTCTTTAGTAAGTGTAAATCTGTTTTGTCATGACAAGTTATGGTTAGGGTTCATGTGTCATGTCACTCTTATGTAGATACCTTCAAGTGTTACAGATTAGTTTTATGCAACAAATAAATACACTTAAATGACAAAGTCTGGAATTATTATTTAAGTATCTATGGTCTATTTAATGTAAAGCCTCTTTCACACTTTTCCAGCTGTTCCAATCCGAGTGTCTGTTGCATCCTCATCTTTAATAAGACATAGCGCCCCTTCATTTGTTTAAAGTTCATAAAAACATGGAGACTGATTTGCCAGAAGGAGTGAAAACTATTTTCATGAAACACTGGTAATCCTCTCGTAACGTAGTGGGCTGATGTACACACTGTGCAATGATGGCTTCTTTCTCCGTTTTTTTTCTTTCAGTCTCAAATGTATATATTTTAATACATGTCAGAAAGGGTAATCTAACAATAATACAGCTCACATATATATATATATATATACACACATATATATATATATATACATATATATATATATATATATATATATATATATATATATATATACATATACATATATATATATATATATATATATATATATATATACACACATATATATATATATATATACATATATATATACATACATATATATATATATATATACATATATATATACATACATATATACATATATACACATATATATATATATACACATATACACATATATACACATATACACATATATACACATATGGCTGTAACATACTGTTTTTAAATGTAGTACCTGAGCAGTTAGATATTAAAGACCAAATAAAAGACAAACGGATAAATAACATAATCAATCACATGAATTCATTTGAGAGAGAAATTATGTTATGAGATGTTTTGAGCTGCATCGGCCTAACCCCTGTATTATTAATCATGTACAAACCTCTGTTAGCAATGTGTGTCCCCTTCTATACTCCACTATACTACACGCCTTTGCAACCCTTTCACTGTTTCTCTCCCCAAGTCAATTATAGATGGCTGGTTTCATTTCCAGACTCATTACTGCACACGTTTAAAGCGCTAACCTAAAACTGCAGCATGAGACACCATGGCATAAGATTAAGAAATCTTAAACTGACAAAAGTAGACATGCCAATATATTATTTCCTACTTTGACCCTTATAGCAGTCGCAGTTATAGTTGAAATGGCCAACATGATCACTGAGTCTTTTGATACGAATAAGAAATGTTTCTAAGCGCCTCAACCAAATAAAAAAAAATAAAAAAAACTTCAATCCCTTTACAGAATGCAGAATTTAACTTGGGATTCAACTATGAAAACCCAGTTACTTGCAACACATCAGGAGAAAGGTCCCCTTTATCTTCAATCCTATATTAACTTAACCTCTTATGGCTTAAATCCACAATCAGGGATCAGTGAAAAGGCTGGAGCCTAGTGGGGTGCCTAAGAGCCCAGCCGCAAACGGATAAAAGGCGGAAGTTATTTGCTGTTAAGGAAGATCTTTAAGGGAAGCAACTATGTGACAGGCTGTGGTTATTGGGCCATTTATTTAGGGACCATTTACGCACACACATCCCTAGAGAACAAAATAAGGACGCTAAAAAATATCAGTTTGTTTTTCTGCAGACTTTTTCCTCAATTTGGGAAGAAAGCTTACTCACAGCACATGTATCTGTTTTAAATGTTTAAAATGGGCTATATTCAGACAAAGAAAGGCTAAGCTACATCCTGAGGACCCATGCATTTGTTAGAATCTTACATGTCTGCCACATTCATCATTTAATGTAAATAGCAAGCCCCAAATAAATATAGTATACAAAAGCCCAAACACCTCAAATTAATTTTGTAAGCATCACAATTTCTTAAATTAAATTTCAAGCCATTTTAGTTATCTAAAAATCAGCTAGGGTAAGAGTCACCTTTAGTATTTGTGGGGGGAAAGGTACAATGTTGGTACACACACATAAGCCTATACATACACATAAAACGTGCAGAAACGGAATCATGGCATAAGCCAGAGGAAAGTCATGTTTAACAAGGTTGGATGGTGGGAGAAGCCATTAGTCCTATACTGTGAGAAGGTCTGCATTTTATCAACATGCCAACGGGTGCACACGCACAGACACACACACACACACACACACACACACACACACACACACACACACACACACAAGGACTTGCATACATGAGCTCCATACTGTGCTGAGACCTGAAATCAAACCCACTTTGTAGAGCAGATGTGACAGGTTGTTTGTGAGAGGAATTCAGAAACAACACACACACACACACATATATATACACATATATACACACACATATATATATACACACACATATATATACACACACATATACATACATACAGTGGTGTGAAAAGAAGGAACACTGCATTTCATAAAAAGAACATTATACCAACAGTAAAATATGGTGGTGGTAGTGTGATGGTCTGGGGCTGTTTTGCTGCTTCAGGACCTGGAAGACTTGCCGTGATAAAAGGAACTATGAATTCTGCTGTCTACCAAGAGATCCTGAAGGAGAATGTCCGACCATCTGTTCGTGTACTCAAGCTGAAACGAACTTGGGTTCTGCAGCAGGACAATGATCCTAAACACACCAGCAAGTCCACCACCGAATGGCTGAAGAAAAACAAAATGAAGACTTTGGAGTGGCCTAGCCAAAGTCCTGACCTGAATCCTATTGAGATGTTGTGGTATGACCTTAAAAGGCCGTTCATGCTCGAAAACCCTCTAATGTAACTGAATTAGGACAATTCTGCAAAGATGAGTGGGCCAAAATTCCTCCAGGACGCTGTAAAAGCCTCATTGCACATTATCGCAAACGCTTGGTTGCAGTTGTTGCTGCTAAGGGTGGCCCAACCAGTTATTAGGTTTAGGGGGCAATCACTTTTTCACACAGGGCCATGATGGTTTGGATTTTTTTTCACCTTTAATAATAAACACCTTCATTTACAAATTGCATTTTGTGTTTACTTGTGTTGTCCTTGACTATTGTTTAAATTGGTTTGATGTTCCGAAACACTTAAGTGTGACAAACATGCAAAGGAACAGGAAATGAGGAAAGGGGCAAACACTTTTTCACACCACTGTACATACATATATATACACACATATATATATACATACATACATATATACGTATACATATATATACACATACACATACATACAGATATACACTCACCGGCCACTTTATTAGGTACACCTGTCCAACTGCTCGTTAACACTTAATTTCTAAGCAGCCAATCACATGGCGGCAACTCAGTGCATTTAGGCATGTAGACATGGTCAAGAGAATCTCCTGCAGTTCAAACCGAGCATCAGTATGGGGAAGAAAGGTGATTTGAGTGACTTTGAACGTGGCATGATTGTTGGTGCCAGAAGGGCTGGTCTGAGTATTTCAGAAACTGCTAATCTACTGGGATTTTCACGCACAACCATCTCTAGGGTTTACAGAGAATGGTCCGAAAAGAAAAAACATCCAGTGAGCAGCAGTTCTGTGGGCGAAATGCCTTGTTGATGCCAGAGGTCAGAGGAGAATGGCCAGACTGGTTCGAGCTGATAGAAGGACAACAGTGACTCAAATAACCACCCGTTACAACCAAGGTGGGCAGAAGAGCATCTCTGAACGCACAGTACGTCGAACTTTGAGGCAGATGGGCTACAGCAGCAGAAGACCACATCGGGTGCCACTCCTTTCAACTAAGAACAGGAAACTGAGACTACAATTTGCACAAGCTCATCAAAATTGGACAATAGAAGATTGGAAAACGTTGCCTGGTCTGATGAGTCTCGATTTCTGCTGCGACAGTCGGATGGTAGGGTCAGAATTTGGCGTCTACAACATGAAAGCATGGATCCATCCTGCCTTGTATCAACGGTTCAGGCTGTTGGTGGTGGTGTCATGGTGTGGGGAATATTTTCTTGGCACTCTTTGGGCCCCTTGGTACCAATTGAGCATCGTTGCAACGCCACAGCCTACCTGAGTATTGTTGCTGACCATGTCCATCCCTTTATGACCATAATGTACCCTTCTGATGGCTACTTTCAGCAGGATAATGTGCCATGTCATAAAGCTGGAATCATCACAGACTGGTTTCTTGAACATGACAATGAGTTCGCTGTACTCAAATGGCCTCCACAGTCACCAGATCTCAATCCAATAGAGCATCTTTGGGATGTGGTGGAACGGAGATTCGCATCATGGATGTGCAGCCGACAAATCTGCGGCAACTGTGTGATGCCATCATGTCAATATGGACCAAACTCCCTGAGGAATGCTTCCAGCACCTTGTTGAATCTATGCCACGAAATTGAGGCAGTTCTGAAGGCAAAAGGGGGTCCAACCCGTTACTAGCATTGGGTACCTAATAAAGTGGCCGGTGAGTGTATATACACTCTGTATATAAACATCAAAATGCACATACAAATGTGACGTAGAATGGATTACATCTCTAGTTATATGAACCCCGGAGATGCTCAGACTTTGGCTTGGACACAGAACCTGTCTGAAATAATCACAACAGATCCTAGATTGGTCCAGATGTCTGCTGGTCCTCTAATAATCTCCATAACTGGCACCCTCTGAATGCAAAGGCTGTGTGTCTGTGTGTGTGTGTCTGTGTGTGTGTCTGTGTGTACTTCTGTGCTGTAACCCCTAATTGCCACCGGTTGCAAAACTGCTGCAGTTTTCAGGTGTAAATGATCATATTATCATTTGTCTTTTATACCACACCCCCATAACTCACTAGATGATTAATAAACCCCTTTTCGGAAAAGTCATGGACTGATGGATGAAGTTTTATAATAACAGAGTAACCTGCATTTTTAAATGCCAGGTGGGTCAATTTTACCGTTGGCCTTTCTAGTGTTAAACAAAAGAGTCAGGCAGTTGGGCTTAACTAATAGGATCTCTATGGTTTTTAATTTTTGTGCGTGTTGTTTCCAGCTGAAGGCAGTCACACTAAAACGTGTGTACACACTATCCTTGGCTTTTTTCTTGTCCTGTCACTGTGTTCTTCAAGTCACAATCCCAAACAATGGAAGGCCTGGATTTAACCTAAAAATAATATATCCATCGCTTGTTAAAAGAGCAGATTTCAGTATATGCATATTAATATTCTGTACCAACAGTAACCAGATAACAGTATAACCTCTGAACTTACATTCCATTACTAGAGCTGTACAAAATACTTTTCAGCTGCTGTGGAAATAAGGACAGAAGATAGGATAGAAGCTAATAAAAGTCAAGTCCGTTAGGAATAAGGGTTTAAACATTATTAGCCTTTCATCAAATTACATTCATCCTTTCTAATGCCTGCTTTGCCCCTCACCTTTTCTGATAAACAAGCTTAAAAAGAAGCAAGACTGTTACTTCATTTTCAGCCCTCCTTGCACAAAATTGGGCTTGACTGTTGTTCTGGTTTAATCTCTTAGGTTAAGCAGAGACTAAAGTACCAAAGTATTGTCTCACAGCAGGTACATGATTTTAAAGGATAAGTGTGTTGGATCTAAAACGCTACAATAGTCCTGTTAACAGGTTAATGTTAGTTAGATCAAAGCTGGAGCTACCCTTAATGGGGGGGATCTAACAGAGTCAGAGAACTTCAAGCCCTGTAGTAAGGTGAATTATCCAGGTAAAAGGTCGGGCACATATCTGCATCTTGAGTAGCTAATAGATCTAACACCTTCAAACACCGTTTACAGTTGCTGAAAAATTATTTACCAGTTAAAAGTTCACCACAGCACTGGCAGCAACTCATGAAATATCAGACAGATGTAGATTGAGACACGGAACAACATGGCTGGATATAGTACTCAGCAGCAATAGCTTCTGTACATTTGGAACGAGCACAGAGTCCAGCCTTAAGGTCTTTACAATGAATAAATAACAGATCGGACAGGGCTGTATTGGTGATGACAATTGAAAAGAATGCTTGTTTTGACTACTTACTTCATACTGAATGACATGCCACCTCAAGGGGTTTCACCTTACCATCACAAAGATGGTAAAATGACATTATGGAAAAACATAAAGAGTAGAATACGGTAGGAAACAGAAGAACACAACAAAACTGCTACTAACCTGCAGCATTTTATATTGGCGCATGCGGTTTAATCTACACAGGAGTTAAGTCAGTAAACCTGTTCTAGAGGAGTAGAGGAGTGCAGGTTGTCACTGTGAAAACCTTGTGTTGTAAAAGTGCTGGTATGCTAAATAAATGACAATGAATTAAATTGAATATAAATAAAATTAAATTAATTAAATTGAACAAAAGAAAACCACAAACTAGTAGAGTACAGTTTAACAGTCTTACTATGCAGATGAACACGTTAAAAGCAAGGTTGTATACTGGCCAGCCCGAGCCTTGGTGTGGTTCTCATACAGCCCTGGGCTCAACTCTGCTTCACTCTCTTTACCTCCCCTCTCAGTCTATGTGTCTATTTCTCCTCTGTGTATGTCAGTCTGTCTCTCCCTGACAATGTTTGTGTCTGTGTGTACCCCAAAATGTAGGCTAATGCCCTGCAGAACTGACAGATGAAATGCCAATCCCTGGGTTGTACTAAAACCAGCCCCAGGCACAAAGTTAGTTGTTTGTGTGTGTGTGTGTGTGTGTGTGTGTGTGTGTGTGTGTGTGTGTGTGTGTGTGTGTGTGTGTGTGTGTGTGTGTGTACACGTGTGTGAGCACGTGTGTGTGTGTGCGTGTCCGTCCAGTCAACTAGAAATCCATGCCTGAGTGTCTGCTGGACTGGGTGAACACAGACATAAAACAACTGCCCTTAGTAAACAACTCAGCAAAGGTTACTGCCGATTTCAGATTGTTTATATCTCACCGTCATATCCTGATGAAAAGGAAACATCTCAGGCCTAATGTCAGTGTAACTTTGGTGTTAAAACAACATGCTTTATGGCCAAAATAAACAGCTTTATGCATTTTATGCACTGTTAAAACAAAACATTTGACCAAAAAGTAATATAAGACTTCACTGATTCTTGAAAAGTGTGTGTGAGTGTGTGTGTGTAGTGTAGTGTACATGGTTTTGAGAGATCAGTTTCTGATCCATTATTAATGGAGCAGCTCAGGTTTTGTCATTTGAAAGATTTGTCATCTGACAGATTGCGGCCTCAGCTCTCAGAATTCTCAATTATGGAAAAAGTTCATGTTCTCAGGCGTAGGTTGAAAAACTATGGAATGTTGTGGAATAGCATATGTACATTTCCTATCAGTTTGAATTTTCACTTTAATGATTTTCTTTGCCAAGCATGATCTTTGCTTCTGGTAAATGTGTGGTCAGAAATAAATTACATAAAATGACTTGCCCCACTTCAGTGGACAGTGACATCTTACTAATCAACAGATGCATGTAGGCTATGATGCATATTCACCACCTCCAATATGAATATTTGATTAAAAAAGTCAAAACCACATCTGACGTTAAAGAAATATTTTACATGCGAGATGTCCTCTTTGTCTGGAATTTAGTTTGGTATTCAGTGATACAAAATATAGAATCTGTTTAACTCATCTGTCCTTTCGACATTTTTTAAATACTAACACTCAACCATAACAAAATCTCTTTTTTTTATCCTGTGACATGATGTGTAGGCTATACCCTCTGTGAAAAGCAGCTCAGTTATCCAAACACATTTGGCAGCATCTGGTCTACAATCAATGGTCCTAAATTTGAAAAGCAACTTATTCTAAGATAATCCTGAGCCAACAATAGACTGTCCTGTTGCCGAGGGCCATAATATATATTCATCACCGAGCCTACACATCTGTTATAAATACACAGTATAAGCACAGCACATACACTTTGGACTTCTTCCAAGAGTTTGTTGTGTATCCTTTTCAAATTAACATTAATGATTTTTTTCTGTCTAAGGGTTGGTTCATGAATATCAAAATTATATTGAAATTAATGTACATATGTCAGAATAGACTTATTTTGAAAACAAGTACACAACTCCGAGTTGGTTATAATTTGTTAAGCA